>JAKSZT010053928.1:49859806-49900166 GCA_026826555.1 Tolypeutes matacus | reverse complement strand
ATTTATTCATTTATCCCCCCCTTGCTGCTTGTGCTCACTGGGTCAGCTAACCACGCCATGCGGGCGGGCTTGCCTTCACCAGGAGGCCCCGGGAACCGAACCCGGGGCCTCCCATATGGTAAACGGGAGCCCTACTGATTGAGCCACAGCCGCTTCCCTCCTTTATTCTTTATCCCTGTGCTTTTACACTTAGCAAGACTCCCTAACTTAAGTACAATTTTATTTGCATCTTTATGGTTTCACTTCCATTTAATTCTTTAGTGAGTCTCCTATTTATATCCATCTGCATTGAATTTATAACCTGTTAGTGTAGAATGTATTGGCAAGTGGATAAATTAAACTCTATTTGTTCTTCCCTGCATTCACTTTTGCCCCTTTCCAATCCAATGTCAATAATGCAACCTGAGTGATTCTATATCTCTAGGTCTCAATTTTCTCTTGTTAAGCATGTAGCTACAAAGAAACAATCAACACAGATTCTGCCTCCTGGGACCTTAAAGTTTTCTTTAACACAAATGGTAAGATTGCTGTTCAAAAAAAATGCCATGTGGAAGTGTGTGGTAAATGGCAAATGAGAGGCATCACCAAATTTATATAGATTTTCAGTATATAAAGAGAATGCTTGAGAGGGCTGGAATGCCTAATAGGAACCAGGCTGAACTTGACTTAGATCTTGAGATATAAACATAATATAATTAAAAAGAGTTCATGGAACAAGAGGAATGGCATAAGGAGTAGAGAGTAGTGTTAATAATGTGGACCAGTTTGGGGGGAAATGGGTAGAGAAGATCTGCTGGTAGGAAATAGATTCATTGTGGTTGCTACATATCTACAGATATAATTAACAGGTGTTGGCAATACTGAATTGACATTTCAGTTGTGCTACAGATTAGTCAAACTATGTGACCTAAGAAAATTCACTTAGCTTCTCTGGGTTTCCATTTTCTCATTATTGAAATAAAACAGGTGGATCAATGGACCTTTCAGTCACTTTGAAAATATACGATTTTATTACTCCATGATTCTATGAAGGTTTAGAATTTTAGACAACTTGATGAAGTGGAGGGGGTTGGAGGAATCCATTTGTCAAACTTCAAGTCATTCACATGGGCAGTTTTCTGTTCATTTTCTAACCAAGACAGTCAAGCCCATTTCTATTCCTCTTCCATTCTTTACCTACCCTAAACAAATGATCCCATGTGAACTTCTTTGACTATTCTGCACCAAGATAGGTAATAATTTTTTACTAAATAAATATTCATTTCACTTATCTGCACCAGTTGGATTTAAAAATAACAACAACAACAAAAATCAGGAAGCACCCTCAAAGTGAGCCCAGAGGCTACACATACTGAGATGCATTGGCACAGAGGTTTAAAAAATATTTTTTTTATAGAATGAAATTGCCATGGTAAACAATTTTCAGTAACCTCTGATGGTCAGAAAAATCTCAGAAGGTCTGTATTTTGCTGAGTTGATTTTATTCCCTATAGATTTCACTCAGTTGTCATGCCAACCTCCCGGTTCTTCTTAATGTGAAAATGGCTGGGTGTTAACCTGGGCATTTTGAAAGATAAGCTGTTAACTTCCAAACAGATGTGATTTAGGATGCGTTGGGTGGCTTGCCAAATGTCTGTTCCAGTCATTTCAGTCTTCCCAACTTTATAAATCCTTCAAGTCATGCACTGCTTCCTTCTTAGAAATTTGGACTTGCTCATGATGGCTGCTGAAAAGCATTCCATGTTTTAATATTTTTCACTGGTAAAAAAAATTCCAGTGAATTTTAAAAAAATACTGGTACAAGGAATCTGCTAACTAACACCAGAATGAATTGTTGAACTGTATTTCCTATTAAGGTATATAGTTGGAATTTTAGGAGTCTTCTGATAGTCTATCCATATGAAAGGCTATGCAAGATGATTTTGTTCATAGGATACTCTTGATTTCAGGTATTGTAATTATTTCAAACCACTGAACTCATTTATTCTATGATTAAAAATAAATATTTAAATAAATCAACAAATTGAAATTTTTAAAATTAATCACTTACACATATATAGTTATATACATGCATATATCATGCTTACGTAGATTAAATAGAGAGATTAGATAGACAAATAGATGATAGATTTATTTAGTTCAGAAAATGTGTCCACTTTGCAAAGGTATATATGAAATTGTTCTCTTTCTCTCTAGTTCTTCAAAAAGGCACGCTAATCTTGAAAAAAAAAAAAATGAAACACATAACATTACTAAGTTCATTCAATTAATCGAATTTGTCAGCCAATTTCAATATTCCCTTAGTTATGGATTTTGTTGTCCCAAACCAGGTGCTTTTCCACTCATAAATCCGTCATCTCACCACATGTGCAATGAACCCAAAACAGGCTTCTGAAGATAAATCCATGCATTTAAATTACCTTAGAGTCTCTTATTTCATTCCTGCTTTTACCATCGCTCCTCTGCATTGCCATCCTTGGGGCTAAATACTTCCTCACCCATAGCTTCTGAGCCCTATGTTTTACCCCTTCAACTCACAAGAAGTTTTGCTTCCTCCACTTTGACCCTCATTTCCTCCATTTTGTCCCTAATTCTTCATCATTTATTTCTTGGCTTGTTTTAGTCTTTGATGCTGCAACTCCCACTTAAAACAACCCAGGTGTCCAGTCAGCCAGTGTGGTTGAGCCTCTCACTGGGGTTCTTCACCCCTATCTGAGGTGCCGGTTCCTCTCTGTAGTTGCTATAGGAGACCTTGGAATTTGGTGGAAATTGCTAGAATCTTTTGGTATAAGGCATTTGGACTCTAGTTTGAATGTTAGCTCTGTTATTTTTCAGATTGAAAACTTTATTTTACTTAAAGTCTCATCAGTTATTTTATATAAAATATAGGTTTCAAAGTTTACTTCATTAGGTTGTTGCAATGCTTGAATAGGATAACTTATACTGAGTGCCTAATAATCTGTCTGGCCCATAGTATGTGCTTTACATTTTGGAACAAATCTAGGAACTACCAACATTGATTCTTGTGTTTTTATTGAAGGTGAGATAATCAAAGTTTTCTTAACACTACAGTGGCAATAACACCTCATAGGATATCTCTCCTCACTAAAGAAAGGAACAAACATTAATTGAGAAACCCATATCCTTTTCCTTGAAAGCTTGAGAAATGTAGTTTTACCCTTTAAGTCAGATTCAAATCCTGGATTCCCACTTAAGAGGGCAGATACTACGTTTATCAACTCCTCAGCCTTTGCCAGACATAAATAAGTCCTAATGAGAGGAATGTTGATCTCATTCTTTATTGAAAAGGACTGTGTTATTAAAGAAACTGCTGATTAAATTACTCTTGACTATTACTTATTTTTCTAAATAAAAATATTTCATTTTTCCAGAAATAATATGATCTGGTATTCTGAATATATTTTTATTTTTCAGAGGTTAAAACTTACAGGTTGTATGTTAAATTACTCTCCTTATCACCCCCAGACCCTCAGAGTTTTTTGAGAGTAGAAAGCCATTCACTTCTGCCATCAGTCGAGGTATACTAGGCTATTTATTTGTTTCATCTGCACTTGTTCAACAAACTAAGAAAGAAAATTTAATATTCCTTCTTCAAAATCTGGGGAACAAATAGGGGGGTGATTTGGAGGGGAGAATGAGTAAAAGGAAAAGGAAAAATTGTGATTTTTTTTCCACCTCTAGTTCTCTAGTGAAATATTAATAATAAGCTGTAGAATTTCTAATAAAAAGAGTACCATAGAACAATGTGTCCAAACTGAAGGTAATTGCTAAAATTGCAGTCTGTGTTGTCTGGTGAATGGGAAAGTCCTGACAACTAACTAGGAAAGTTAATAATATTGATAACTTTTGTGAGGAAATCATGGCAGAAATTCTTAAAATTTTGGATAAGATGGAATGGCAGTGGTACCTACTCCATGAACCAATGCAATGGGAAAGGGCATCCTCAGTTGTGAGAAGATAAACAACCCTAGCATTTTTTCAGCTGGGCACTGTCAGCTAGGCCAAAGTGTCTTCAAATAAACACAAATAGCTTTCTTGGTATTAGAACAAACTCCTACAAGGCCATTCTGTGAGCACGATGTCACAAGACCACATAGAGGACCACTCTACGATCATTTTGGAAACAATAAAGAGACAAAGACACTCTGAATCTACAAGAGTAACTAAATATTCCTTTTCCATCTAACATGAGTAGCCACTGTTTCTTTACTGATGACAACTCTAGCCCTGAATTCATCTTTCAGAATCCTAAAATAAAATTACCTAAATGCTGGATCGTCTAATTGCCCCCATCTTCCTAAAACTGGCCTAAGAAACTGGCCTATGCTTCCCAAATCCTACTCAAAATTACCCAAAAGGGAGGCAAATACTAAAAGATGGAGTAAGACCTTCTTCCATAAAAGAGACAGAACACTGGAGAAATTTGTTAAAATTAACCAAAGGCATCCAATAATCCAAGGAGTGTTTATTTGAGAAAAAAAATGCAGAAACTCGTAAAAATAGTAAGTTTTTTTTGGTATTTTAACCTGCCCTATTACAATCCTCTCCTCCCTAGATCTGTGGTATCCTTGAAAGCCAATAACCTCACAATCATGGTAGCTATGGAAACCATCAGCCAAGAAACTACTGGAAGGAGCAGAATGGATTTAGAGCTTCAGAAAAAACAATATCCAGAGTATTTTCATTATTTGACCTTTCAGCTCCCTGGAAACTCCCACTCAATGGGTTTGTCTGAATCAGAGCTGGCTCAGTATGAGCAGCACTTCCCTGGGGAACTGGTCAAAAACAATCAGCGACAATTATTTAATATCACAACTGTCTGAGGTAGCAATAACAGCTGGAACAAATAAGAAGTAAACCAAAAAACTTAAAAGAAAAGCTGGAAATGAGATGGACATACAGAGCTTGGATTAGCTCCAATATGTACTTAGGAATCTAGAAACACTTATAGACTGTGGGGCTGTAGGCATGCCCAGAAAAGATGTGATGTTTCCAATCTCTCACCTCTAGATGCCTTGAAGCTCTGCACAATCAGAAAGTGAAGGCCAAGGCAGAGCTGTAAACAGTTGGAATAATGAAGGCCCAGGCACACAGAGTTGTTCAGCAAAGTCTGGGAGACTTACAGGTTCAAGGATTCAAGGAATTATGTGTCTAGTCATTAGTTGAACACAAAGCAAACTGAGCAGAAGCTTCAGTAGTCACACCCAAAACAGTATATAGAATTTACAAAAATAGTTCAGAAATGTCAATAAAAAGCAAGCAAAGAGCAGCAGCAACAACAAACAGCAAGAACAACATACCTAGGATGGGATCTGGTCCCCAGAGTTGCCACATTATATTATTTTAAATATACAATTTTTAAACAAATTTATGAGATGTGTAAAGGAACAGGAAACAGTGGCTATTACACAGTAAAACAAAAAAACAAAAAAACAAAAAAAAACAGCCTGTAGCAATTCTTCCCGAGGAAGCCCAGTGTGCACTGCGTCCACCTCGGGAGCCCATGAGGGAGGTAGACAGAAGAAAAACGTAGACAGAGAGGGAACTTTGCTCATACAGGCACAGCCACAGTCTGCTCCAGACAAACAGGCAAGCAAGGATGGCCATTCTTTATTTGCAGGGTTATTTACACACTACAGTTATCACTCAAAGTTATACAGAAGGAACACAGAATGCAACTCCTTGAATCATTTCTGCTGTGCTCAGGGTATGTGTACTGGGCCAAGGACCTTATGAATTGGATACAAGGTGTGCTGAATCAGGAGAACACAAGAAACTGAGCCAAGGTTACTAGCTAATCTAGCAGTTGGGTTGCTGCCCAGGTTTTAACCCTAACACGGCTGCTGCCTGAGTTTTAACCTTCACACACCCAGATATTGGGCTTATAAGACAAAACCATCAAATCAATTATGAAAGACATTTTTAAAGGAGCAAAAGAAACCACATCTATGCATCTAAGGAAAAGTAGGAAAATGTCTCAAGAAATATTAATATCAAGAGAATATCAATAAAGAGAAAGAATGAAATGAAATTTCTGGATTTGAAATAAAAATTCACTTGAGGGGATCAATAGCAGACCTGAACTGGAAGAACAAAGGATCAGTCAACTTGAAGGTAGGTGTGGAAGCCAAGTGTGACATGCTGCCTTTCCCTGTGCCCAACAAATAAACCCTGTCCTTGGTACTAGCTACATTACCCTGGATTCTAGGAAGGGTTGAAAAAAGGGCCTGACTCCCTTCTTGGGTTGCCTTAACATTGCACAGCACATAGAGTTCTGCCCATGCGTTCCTTCCCCCTTTGCCCTGAGTGCATGTAAACATTCTCAGGCTAAGGATGCAAATTTTATGGCACCAGGCCCACCTCATGACTATATATATTCTGTGGGGTCAGAGTAAGTCCTTGCTGTGGTGGCACAAGAGGGGTGGACACATGACATCTCCCTGCAAAGGCAGGTAGATCTAGACTCGCTGGCCATAGGTGACTATGCACAATAGTGAAGCTGTGTTGTATATCATGCAATCTTCACAAAAGCCCACTGAGGTAGGTGTTGTTATTAAAGTAAAGTCTCTAAGACTTAAAGAAGATTTTCAGCATGTCCACATTTTTTTTTTTTTTGAGAGCTAAGGGCATAACTTTATTGGTAACAAGAATTGAGCGGGGAGAGCAGGAGAGGGCTATGAATGGAGCTCTGGGGACAGGTGGTGACTTCTCATCATGAGGAAGGCAATCAATGAAGTTGGCCAGCATGACAGCTGTGCTTTCCTGCTCCTTCTCCTGGAGAGCTGATGTCTCTGTCTGATTGTCTCTTCTTCTGCAGATGTCTCTGGTGGAGGTGGTGCCTTGTCACCCCCATCCTCAGTCCCCTCTTCCAGCAGCGTTGGGGGTATGTGTGCAGAGGGCTCTTCTTCAGTAAGCTCCTGAGGAGGTGGCACGCTGTGGGCTCCTCCCTGCCCTTTACAACTCTCCCTGGGTGGGGAGTAGATCAGGAGCCAGGGTAGAGGCAGTCTCAGTCCCATGCCCCTCCTCTGCCCCTGGCACTTCCACTTTCAGCAGCAGCCCTGGTTCTGCTTCTGGCTCATGTTGTACCTTGGGTGACTCTGAGGAGGGCAGAGCTGGAGGCAGTGCTGGTGATGAAGGCCCACCTTCTTCTCCGTCCCCTCCTGGTGAACCAAACTCCAACTCTTCTACCACTTCCATCCCTTCTTCCTCCTTCTCAGTTTCCTCCTTTTCTTTTTCCTCAAACTCACCCTGCTCCTCCTCAAGCTGTTGTTGATGTGGTTTCACAAGTTGAACCCAAGTCTCCAAATTCTAAAATGTTTTATTTCATGTTGACTTTGTTCCAAAGATTAATTATTTTGTTGTAATTTATCAAGAAGCAAAACAACACTCATTTTTCTTAGTAGAGATAACCCTGTATTTCTCTGACAAAAGTAGTTTTTTTCACCCCTCTATGCCTCCTCTATTTATTTCATACTTTCACATATAAGCAGAACTCCTGTGGCCTGCCTCGGTAAGAATTCGTAATGAGGTAATTTGTGCTGAAATGACATATTATTTAAAAAGAAGACATCTTACCCTGAAACTAGGGAAAGCAGTATATTTATGTATATTTTTTCTTCCTGTAATCACTCAGTGCTGGGCCTGTAACTCCAATGTGGCCAGTTCTTTCTCCTTCAGCATAAATTGCAGTGAACATTATAAAAGTGGGGGTACTGTTTTCTGTAGCCTCAAACCTCTTTTTCAATGTCACTTTATAATTTCTCAAAATACAAGTAGCTAGTGACCCCTTTGATTGTTGCTGCAAATGGTTCTCTTGCCCTGTTGTTCATGTGCTGACTTAACAATGCATATATTTAAATTTTAAAAGGTGCATTGATTGCATAAAGTTAACTTTTATTTATTTCACTTTTAAATGATCTTCTATCAACTTTGATTATTGATTTAAATTTGTTGAATTTTTTTTATCCTTCAGTTGATTCTAGACATCTGTTTATTTTGGATTCTTTTCATTGTGTTTGATTTTGACTTTGATTCTGGCCTCTGCTTTAGCTTCTCAGCTATTTGTTTTAAATAACATAGATGGGTTGGCTTAAAACTGGGATCTATGGGCTCATGGTTTCAGACGCTGGAAGTCTTGTTTCTTCTCTGGGTCGTTATATTCTGAATGGCTGGAAATCTTTGGGGATTCTTGGTTTTTCCATCACATGGCAATGCACACGGCAGTTTCTCCTTCTTTCTCTTCTACATTCTGTTGACGTCCAGCTTTTGGCTACACCCCATGGCTTTCCCCATGGCTTCTACCATGTTCAATTTCCTTTGTCTAAAAGGACTTCAACCATATTGGATGAAGGCCCACCCTCATTCAGTTTGGCCAGACCTTAACTAATAACATGTTCAAAGTTCCTATTTAGAAATGGGTTTTCACCCATAGAAACTTTTGTGGTGGGCATGATTCAATCATGAATAGCCTTTCTCAAATAAACATGCTACTTATCTTTCTCTTATATTTATTTTTCTTGTACGGAATTTTGATCAGGGTTCAATGTGGTAGTATTTGAAGACATAGTTATATATAGCGAAATGTACTCTTTAAGCTCAATTCTGTTGAGGCAGTGCTGCTTTTGAAAAAGCTTGAAATTTGGAGTGAGAAATTTAAGATGTGTTTAGTTTTCATATGATCATGTTTTACCATTGATTTGTGGTGTGACTGAAAAAAAATCACTTAACAAGTAAGCTTCATTTGCCTTTATTGTATGATGAGCATGATAATACCAATCTTGAGGGATGTTTATAAAAGTAAATGAAATAATGAAAGAGGAATGCAGCACAAGAAAAACTTTATAAGTGATAACATTATTATTAAGTGTAATATAATATAATTAATTAATTTCTCTAAAGCAGAGCAAAATGAAGTTCTACTAAATAATGTCTACAAAATTCCAATAAGCCCAGAACTGGGCATACTTTAAAGGCAGTTAGGCCTTTTTTGTAGCTTGTGGGGTACATGTTTAATTTTCTATATTTAGAAACAAGATACAGGGAAGAAAATGATAGATATTAAATATTTTCCCTGAAGATTTACATTTTCTGTGGGATTCTCCCCACATTTCTTTAGGATGATTCTGCTTAAAATCAAGGCGATCATGATTTCAGCTATTTCATCACTTTACCAGCTATTGGTCTCTAAGTCCCTGGTGGTATTATAAGAATTAGGGAAAGAAATGTATTATTCAACAATGACAAGGTCCAACTCTGCCCCTTTACTCTCTATTCATTTATGTTCTTAATAAGAAGTTGCCAACTTCAAATATTGAACTTGAGATAACAGTTTGTATTTAAACAGTGTCTGGTTTGGAGATTTCAAGTGTTCTTGTGACCAGTATTTAATTTGTTCTGCCAATAACTGTCTGAGCTGTTTAAAAAGAAAATGCACTATTATCATCCTATGACTCATATAAAGAAATTAAGGAAGAGAAGAAAAGAGGTCAGTTTATGAGTCTGTGTGAGTGGCAATGGTCGTTTTCACCATCTTGTCCTGCCGTTGTTAACTTCGGTGTGACTTTTCCATGGTATCTTTCTCTGCTATTGTTGCCCATACACATATTGCTACCTATTGCTAGAGAAAGGTGGCAGATATAAAATAAGTGTTTACTTATCTTTTTTTCCCCCATTACCTAAGCATCTCTTTATTATTATTATTATTTTTGTGATAAATTCATTGCAATTGATGAACACATTTTGGAGCATTTCCACTATGTATGGATTATAGTTTACATTGTAGTTTACACTGTCTCCCACACAACTTTGTAAGTTATGACAAGATATATAATGGCCTGTATCTGCCATTGCAATGTCATTCAGGACAGTTCTCAAGTCCTGAAAATGTTCCCATATTACACCTGTTTTTCCCTCTCCCTGCCCTCAGACCCTCCAGTGGCCACTGCCTCTATATCAACGATATAATTTCTTCTATTGCTAGAATCACAATAAGTCTACAGTAGAATACCAGTAAGTCTACTTTAGTTCATAGTTCATTCCCCGATCCTGAGGATTCTGGGATGGTGATGTCCACTCAACCTCTAATTGCGAGGGGGCTTCAATCCCATAGGGCCAATAGATGGGACTCTCTTGTTTGCAATTGTAAACTGTCTCAGTTCCTTGGTATGGTGGTTGTCCATCATCACCTCCTTATTTATCTTTTATAAATTCTATTCATTTTGCTTTTTTCTTCTTATACACAGTGTCAATGTATTATTTATTCAGAATGAATTTTAGAAATTTTAGTTTTACTATTCTTTCTTCATTAAAGTTATTTCAACGAGTAAGTGCAATTTCATTAAACCAATGGTTGCTATTTCATATTTCAAAGATGCTAGACAATAATCTCTTGCATCTATTAATCTTTTTCTGAATTTAATTCATATTCACAAGTTTGAGAATTGGTACCTGAATCCTGAATAGTCCATTTGTCTATTTGTCAATATACTTAAGGAATCATGATACAATGTTAAATTTCATGGGCATATGGCCTAAAGATCTTAATCTTTTTACTTTATGAGTTAGAAATTAATTTTAGAAATTGTTTAGCATGCCCTTGAAGTGTAATAAAGACAAAACTTGGAAATGATATAGAATTAATTCTAGAGAATACAATAGAGGTATTTACATTTTGTGTTGTTCATTAGAATTTTCTGCAAGCATAGATATATTCTATTACTATACTGTCCTATATGTTACCCATTCCTCCATGTGGCTATTAAGCACTGGAAATGTGGCTAATTCTAATCAGAAACTAAATTTTAATTTTACTTATTTTAATTGATTTAAATCCAAATCTAAATAGCCACTTATGGATAGTGGTTACCATATTTGGAAAATAACTCAAAGTCTTATAACTTGTTATTAGTAATTTTTGAACAGATATGCCTTATACAGTCTTAGGATATTGTAGTCTGGAAAATGGTTCCTTTATGTACAATATAGTTACAGAAAATTAACCAAAAAGAAATGGTATAAGAGAGGCAACATGAAATTTGGAGTCATCCATAACTTGGTTTACATCAAAGAAAGGCAATTAATGTCTCCTGGCCTCTATAAAGAGGATTAGTATGTATTTTCCTTTTAAGTGTGTGGAGTTCTGTGGAGTAAAATAAAATAAAAAATACATGTAAACTCCAGCAAAAGTAAAGGGCTCAATAAGAATTAATTTTCTTAAATTTTCCCTAGAGAAAATACATAGAGTCTTGTCATAGGACATTTCCCATGGGTCAGATTGGGTTGCCTTCTCAAATCAGGCATGTAAATACTTACATGATTTTATGTATACACACATAATAATAATATGTGTTAAATATTCTGCTTGATATTCTTTGGTATATAAAAGCACATCTTTATATTACAACTTAAGATTCATTTCACTACTGGCCTCATCCTCAGAGATCTATTTGTAAATATATACTTTTTGCATTAAAAACACACAGTTTAACCAGTAAGGGAAGGAGTCTACCTGTTTCCCTTGTGCGTATTTTTCTTTATCAGTCAGGAAAACTGAAATCATGCTAGAGACAACTTGTAGCACATAGGTATTGGACTCACTGAAAGATAATTCACTGTGGGAACAGTGAATTAACTCAGATGCTACTATCTTCAGGAAGCAGTTAACACCTTTCCCCAAACCCAGGCTGGGAGAATTAAAGTGAGCAGGTGTTGTAAGAGTCATTAAAAGGCTGAGGTTGAGTCACAAGGCCAGTGATAAAACTGCTGAGTTAGGACCATCACCATACTAAAGCAAAGGAGGTTGAGCCTCATGGTTAAAGATAGAAATTCTTAAGAGGTGAAGCATATCTAAAGGTGCTGTCACACACAAAAAGAGAGGGAAAAACAGGCCTCTACCATTCCCATGCCTTCTGATCTCCTATCGATGCCTCTTATTGGCAGAAACTAACATGAATACAGCTTTCAAAGAGCCTGGGAAATTTAATTTTTATATTCTGTTACATCAAAAGGCAAATAAATTGGCACATTTTCATTATAATTGGCACATTTTCCTTCAAAGTGATGAAAACTTACAAAAATCTTATAGTGTTTACTTTGGTGATCAAGTTCTTTGACCTGTGGCTTGGTGTCTGTCTATAAATTTATAATATTCTTCCCTGTCATTTCCTCAAATATTTATTCTACCCATTTCCCTCCCTCTTGTTCCCTTCTAATATTCCAATTACATGCATATTAGATCATTGATATTGTCCTGCAACTCTTGGATGCTCTGCGCTCTTTATTATCTTTGTGTTTCTATTTAGTTAGTTTCTACTAACCTATTTCCAAGCTCATTGATTCTTTCTTCATCACTATCACGTCACTGATGAGATCAATGAAGGCATTCTTGATCTCCATTACTGTTTTCCTTTATGCTCCTTTCAATTTGATTTTTTCTTATAGTTTTCATCTCTATGCTGAAATTTCCCATCTGAGCTTGTCTGTTGTCTATCTCTCCACTTGAGCCTTTAAAATATTAATCATATTTATTTTAAACTTTTTGTCAGTTAGTTTCAACATTTATGTCATATCTGTTTTCTGGTTTAGTTGGTGGTTCTATTTCTTTGCCATGTTGTTTGTGCTTTTTTTTTTTTTTTTCTTGCCTTTCCATAAGGCTAATTTTTTTTTTTTTTTTTTTTTTTTTTGAGATACCAGGGGCTGAAACCAGGATCTCATATGTGAGAAGCCGGCACTCAACCACTGAGCCACATGGGCTTCCCTGAGTTTTTTTTTTTTTTTTTTTCATTTGTTTTGCTTGTTGTTTGTGTTTTTGTTTGTTTTTCAGGAAGCACTGGGAACTGAACCTGGGACCTCCCATGTGGGAGGTAGGCCCCTCAACTGCTTGAGCCACATCTGTTCCCTCCATATGGCTAATATTTTTTAATTGAAACCGAAATATCTTATGTTGGACAATAGTGACTGCGATAAATAGATTTTGTGGTAGAAAACAGGCATGCTTTCTATCAGCTTTGCCTTTAGTGGGTGGGCTTGGTTTAATCTATTCAGGGGTTGGGCTGGGTTTGAGACTTGATGTTGCTATGGTGACCCTCAGTGCAAAACAGCCTTCAAATTTTTGTAATTATACATGATTTAGTGTGGGACTTCGTTTTCAAGAAGGTTTTTCTCAATATCTGCTCCATCATGATTCTTAGTGTTTTTTTTATTTTGTGCTGTGACTTGGAGGTCTCTTTTCATCTTCCTGCAACTCATTCAGCCTTTAATTGTTACTCAATACTTACTAGCCTGGTAGTAGGTTTGGGGTGTGCATATGCTTATTATTAAATGATAATAAAAGGCTATCAAAATATATGAAAATATTTTTGATCACTTAGACAATATGGACATATTTTTAGGAAAAAAAAGTAAATTATAGAAACTCATGCTAGAGGAAATTTTAAAAATCCTCAAAGTCCTATAGCCATTTAAGAATTGAAGTTGTGTTTGAAAATAACTCCCTCCCAAATGCCAAGCCAAGGTGTTTTTATAGATGAATTCTACCAAATTTTAAGTAACAGATTATGCCAAATTAGAACACTGTTCCAAAAAGAAAAATAAGAAAAACTCACAAACTCATTGTATAAGGCCAATATAACACTGATTCAAAACTAAACAAAAACTTTACAAAACTGGAAAGTGAATACAAGTATAAAATATTAAACAAAATATTAACAAATTGAATCCAAGAGTCTATAAGTATTTTAAAAAAGTAATGCTCCACAACTAGTATAGCCTTGTTATTTATATAAGGATGCTTTAATATGCTGCATTGCAGATTACATAAAATAAAAATATATGAAAACTTAAAAAATGAATAAACTCATTTTAAAACAGTTTAAGATTTACAGAAAAATTGGGATGATAGCTCAGCATTCCCATATACCTCACACCACATTTTCCCTATTATAAACACCTTAAATTAGATTGTTATATTTGTTATAATTAATGAATCCATTATAATTGTAACTAAAGTCCAAACTTTATTCAGATTTCCTTTGTTTCTTCCTAAAGTCCTTTTTCTGTCCCAGGATACCATCCTGGATAGCAAATTGAATTTCATGTTTCCTTAGGTTCCTCTTGGCTGTTACAGTTTTGCAGACTTTCCTTGTTTGTGATGACCTTGACATGTTGAAGAATACAGGTAAAGTATTTCATAGAATGATCCTCAACTGGGATTTGTGTGGTGATTCTTTCTCATGATTACACTTGGTGTTTGTTTGTTTGAGGAAACATCACAGAAATAAAGTGTTGCTTTCATCACATCATGACAGGTGTGCCTACTATCAACAGGGCTTATAGATACTGTTGTGAACCCTGATTGCCTGTCTGAGGCAGCAGTTGTCAGATTTCTTCACTGCATTGTTACTCTTCTCCCCCACCCGCTTTCACATTGTATTATTTGGAAGGAAGTCGCAATGTGCAGGCCACACTCAAAAAGAGTGGAGAATTACATTCCACCTTCTTGACAGTGGAGTTTCTTCATAAATTACTTGGTAATTTGTTGCATGGAATATTTGTCTACTGATCCCCTTTTATTTATTTACACAATCATTTTTATTTATATAAGCTTGGACTTATGTTTTATATTTTTGGTTATAATTTAATACTAATCATTTATATTTTTGCTCAAGTTCTTTCAGTTTTAGCCAGTGGGAGATCTGGAGAAATGGTATTAGGATATAAGATCTGCACTAGTTGTGTGTTGAACACTTTTTTAATTCTAATTTTCTCATTGCTTTTAAATTATGTTTGTAATATTTCTAACATACCAAAAATTTAAATTTTTATTGAATCTATTGTTCTTTTTCTCTTGGCAGTGTGTTTAGAATCTCTTTCTTAACCCCAAACTGCATAAAAGATTTATAATTGCTTGTAAAACATTTTTATTTCATGTGATACCTACTCCCTTCAACCAAGATCAGATGTTATAACATTCATGAATCTATAATTCATTTATTTATTCTTTCAACGATAATTTAGTGAGCACATACTCTATATATGATGGGTAAAGACCCTCTCTACTGTATATTTCAACTTGAGGGGTTAACATTTTTATTTTTTAAAACCTTTAGATCTACTTGGAAAAGTTACCAAAAACAGGACAAAATCTTTCAGAATTTTATTTCAGTTAAATTTCATTCATAGTTTAATTTGGTGTGGATATAACAATTTTAGGTGCTAAAAATTCTGATCCAGAAGGAGAGCATGTTCTTTATTTTTAAAAGTCGTCTTTTATTCTCTGAGGTGACATTTTATCATCGTATTGGAGTAAATGTATTATTTTTTTAAAAAGTGTTTTTCCCTGACTTTCTGTAATATTCCTTATGCCAGAGATCCATCAAGAGGGACAGTATTCCTCTGAAAGAAGAATTAAACTAATTAAATGATCATGTACTTTACAAATATGACAGTTTCAAAGAAATTTAAATAAAGCTGAATCAAATCAAATGGCTAGTGATTTGAAATGACCATGGTTACTGTTAGCTGTACATTACTTGCTTTTTTTCCCCAAATTTGCTTTTTTTCTTGACTTATCCAGACAGAACATCAGCTTAAGAAATAACCAACTTGCATTTAATTTTACAAGATTATCACAGATTTATGTTTTTTCAGTATACTTCTTGCATGTTAAATATAATTATAAAAATTAAAAAAATTTAAAATAATTACTATTATTTAGAAATTTTACACATGCACTCATTTGTATTTATTCTTTCCAGAGGATTTTTAAGTATTTTGAGTTTCTGTATCTACTACATCTACATCTATACCTAAAAGGATAGATGTAGACATAGAGACAGATACGTAGATATAGACATAGACATAGGTTGATGTGGCAGGGATGCATAAATCTACAGGTTTAAGCCGATTAAAGTTTAGACTTTTCTTCTGGCATCTAACACTGCATTTTGAATTATCTCCTGATAATTCATTATGTATAATACCTTAGATCTCTAAATTCAACCTGTCCTAAACTGCAACCCTTTTACTCACTCTCCTTTTATACTGAGGATAATCCCAACTTCAAACCCTGGGTTTAGTTTTGATTCAAACTCTAACAACTTCCTCTTCCACAAAGAAGAGCACTCACTATTTTCTGAATAAGTTTTTTCTAAATCTCTGCCTTTGCTTATGACATGATGTATAGTAAGGAAATTGGCCACCAAAGAGAGGCTTGCTTTTGTCCCATCACCAAGGGGGTAACTTCTAACCCTTTGGCATTTCCTGAGATATGCAGGCGTCTTTGTTATTCTATGCTGCCCACCTGCTCACCATACCTGGTCATTTATGCCAAAGAGATGACTCAGAGTGGAAGGGACCACTCTAGTAGTCTTGGGGTATGGGTTGGCCATGTCAGCAAGAACAAGCCTGCGATTAGATGATTGGGCTTTGAGCCACATGATAGTAGTCTGATTTCTGGGGACCGAAGGGAGGCTGAAGATTGAGGTCAACCACATGGGCAATGATTTAGTCAGTCATGCCTATGTAATGAAGCACTAGTGAAAACCCTGGAAACCAAACTCTGGTGAGCTTTCCTGGCTGGTAATAAACATTGAGGTATGGGAAGGGTGACGCACCCTGCCAGATTCCATAGGAAGAGCACATGTTTTGTGTTTGGAACTCTCCCAGACCTTGCATACTTCATATTTTCTTTTTGTTGGTCCTGATTTGCATCTTTTTTTTTTTTTTTGCTTTAATAAAACTGTAATCATAAGTGCAGTGCTTTCCTGAGTTCTGTGAGACATTCTAGCAAATGGTCAAATTTAGGAGGGATTAATAGAAACTCAAAAATAGGTAGCCAATTGGTTAAAATTGTGGGTGTCTTGGAAACCCCTTGGCTTGTGACTTGTGTCTGAAGTGAGAGCAGTCTTGGGGAGGACTGTGTCCTTAACGGGTAAAGTTTGGTTTAACTCTGGGTAGATTGTGTCAGAACTCATCGCACACACAAGTACATTCCCTCTTATATTTTATTTATCTAATCAACATTTATTATTGAACATATACGCTATGCCAGGAACTGAGAAAATAGGAGAGGATAAGACTAATATGTGCCTGAATTCATAGATCTTAAAGTTTACCTGGAAAGACCAATATTAAATCATTTCATTGTGATTCATTGACAGACCTGCATCTTTGTCTTCTTATATCCTACTTGTTCCACAAGAAAAGCTAAAATACCATCTATTTCCAAGCAATTTATTTTGACTCCACACCAAATTCTTCACAGCCCTGTGGTTTATATGGTTCTTATAATGTTGACTTTTTTCTCTAATTTTATATTATGTAATACCTTTTATTTGATTGTATGCTCTTCAAGGACATTCAACCATAAATAACCACAATTCCTGAAACTAATAGCATATCAGTAAACATGGTGAATTTAAATGTGAATAAAATTGTGAAAATGTTCATGTTTGCCAATTTCTTTCTGCACTGTTTTCCTGCTGTTTTCATTGGTTTTATTAATCATTACCAAGAAATTATAGAGTTGTCATGCTGCCTTATAATTATTCACTAACATAATGTGACATATGTTGGATTATTTTATTACATGTTATGAAGATAACAATAAAATCAAGCAAGATACATTGTAAACAAATGAGTCCAGGAATTACTCTGAGGTGATTTTCTACATCATTTTTGTGAATGCTTGTGGTAGGTTAAGCATATATAATAAGGAGAAACTGCCTCATGCATTCTGAAACCCTGTTCTTTTTGGAAACTTCTGGAAGATAGTGACAAAAATGGAAAATATAAATTCAGTATATATGCTATATAAATACATATTTTTAAAGATGAGTTGAATTTCATTGCTTGACTGTGTTTCTTATTCATCACACTGGACTGCAAATTTAGTCTATTCCTCCAGTCCAAATCTTCCCCAAAGAATGACAATATGTTACCATTGAGGATAAATGAAATATGTCATATACTAAGTAAGGTAGCAGAAGTATGATTTTTTTCTCTTGAAATTTTTTTTTGAAATTTCCAAGTCTCCAAGATATAAAGGGGTTAAGCTTTGTTAGTGGACCTGTAGAAATGATGTTATTCTTAAATAGAGGGGTGTATTAATGTCACAAATGCTGTCACTTAGAAAGCTGCTTAATCGTAGTGGTGGAACTATTTTTTCCCCATGGATGAAATCAACTCTTAGGGGGTTAGATGGTGCTGTTGGGAAGCTCACATTTTCATAGAAACAAGTGCAGTCTGGGAAAATTGTCACACATTGAGTTGCAGCCAGTAGTTCTATTTTATTTTTGATTGAATACCATTGTGCTTTCCCAAATTCTTTTAAGGGAAAAGTCAAGTTACACACTTAAGTTTACTTCATTTTCACACAAATCTTTAAACTTTAAGCAGACACATATCTTTCAATCAACAAAATATTCCATTAATTAGAAAAAATAAATATTCTCACTATTATTTCATGTACACTCCTCACTTTGAATTGCTCATTAAACTAATGCTCCACTAATGTTTCAGTGTTCAAATACAGTTGTTAAGCAATTTGTTAAATGGCAAATCAGTCTATTGGCCATATCTTTGATGTGTGCCCTTGTAGAAAGGAACATCCTAATTAAAAATTAACCACAGTTTGCCATTAAAGTGGTATTTGGAGACATACTATTGCTGCCTCTGTAATCAGAGTCTAGACAACAACTGTGAACTTGAGAGGTATAGACAGAGAAACTCACTCTGGGAAAAGTGAATACATTTTCCCAGATAATTGTTTTATGTATTCTGATAACAGCAATATAAGTGCTCAAGGGCTGTCTTTAACTTTAACATGTTTGAATCATTCAATAAAACCATTGAGCAATAAATTCTTTCAAAATGTATCAGGATGTCTGAATAAATGAACAATCAAATACTCTCACATACATATGTTTGTATGAATAGAAGTTTTAAAAATGTGTAATTTTAGGGTTTTTTCATCATTTTCATCATAGAGTTACACTCTGCACGTAACAACTTTATAATTTCATACATATACACAAGTAAATACCACATAGTTAATTGTATAAAGATTATTTTTTTTCAAAGATTAATTAAACTGGAAATTAAATACCTATGACATATATAGTTTGATGAATAAAATGAGAGACGTGGGTATTTATAATCTAAGAAAAAATAAATGCCAATTTTTGAGGGGGACATGAAACTTATTTTGAATACAGTGCCAATGATAGAGAAGGACACTTGCAGCCTAGGAGTTTTTCAGAGAGTCTGTGTCCCCTGCAATTTGTTCTTATTTCCTCCAGATATTGCCAAGGTGTTCAAATGATTTCTTTGAAAAATATTTATGAATTATTTTTCAAGTTGGGGCCATTTCCACATTGAAGTGTTGCTTGATATTAATAAAACATCTATGGTTTAATTTTCTTGTTTGCAAGTGTAACTCTAATGTCTCAATTTGCCAAAATGGCTGAAAATAATAAAGCTTCTTGAATGTAGGATTTTTTAAATTACCCAGTTGGGGAATTTGTGGTTGAATATGTGTGTGTGTGTGTCTTGATTAATTCATTTTGTTAGGATGCAGATACTTTCATCACCCAAATCCAACGAGATGGTTGGCTTTTGAAAAATATTTTTTAACTAGATAAAATAGGCCTTTCTTCATAGAAAAGAAATGCATGCTAAACATTGTAATGGTTTTTTAATATGCATGCCATCAGAATATAGCAAAGCATACACTGGAAATGTATAACTCACTGGAATTTGAGGAAAAAGCAAGAAAATGTCATCTGAAAATGAATCTAATAGAACTAGTATAAGAGTGATCAAAATAGCTATTTTTCAGCCAGAGATGTCTTATTAGTGTGTTGTCAAAGACGCAATGAAAACTTACTGTAACTAAAGTAAAAATTCAATATGGTGTGTGATGTTAGAAGGAAAAGCACAAAAAAAGAGAGGTGGAAATGCAACAATTAAGTGTATGCCACTTTGTTTTCTGCATTTGTTAGGAATGGGATGCTCTGAGAAACTAAAATAATATCTAGTTTTTAAACTGATACATTAATTCCTATTTGCTGAGATGGGTCTCAGTAGGTTAGGGCCATGTTAATAATTTGTGTTCTCAGTTTTCCTAAGTCTGATGAGTGAAATAATCCAAAATAATGTTCTGGAACACAGAGAAAGAGGAAATAATGATCAATCTCATCCTGGGGAGAGGCAAGGGTAAAGTTTTGCCATTAAGTTGTCAACATAAGTCAGGAATCAGAAACTGTCAGAACTAAATTTGTCAAAACTCTGAAAAATAGTCAAAGGTTTACAGCTGCCAAGTGAATGCTGAATCAAGGGAAAGGCAAATTATAAATAGTAGGAAGCCTTTGTGGAGTTTATACTTGCTCTTGTCCCACCACATCCCCAGCTTGACATTAGTCTTAAGGTGGACAGCCAGCAATTCTAGTGTGGCACCCTGGTCTCTGATTCTAGACAGATGACGTAATAACTTATTCACAAATTATTGTGTTTGTTCTCACATGTCTGGGGTCTACCTTAAATTTGAAACAAGGCACTCATCTTTGATTTGTCTAACTCAGAACTAGTCAGGGTAGTAAAGTGGTGGACATTACTGAAAAATATGTGAGATGAATGAAAGACCTGAAGCCAACTGCAGAAAAAGATTATGGTTGAAACAGTTAATAGAATGCCTAAATCTTGGGAGGAAAAGCAGGAAATAGAGTTTATTTGGGAAATTAGGGCATTCAAATGTGTCTGTGTCTACTGGGGAATTCAGTAAACCACGCACATGTCCAGAGCAGGTTGCATGCCCAGAAAAGACCTGAGAAGACCTTAAGCTATCACCTTTAGTTTATCTCTTGGATGAGTACAAGCAGGAAGTGAAGGTTGAGACAGATTTTTATACACATTTGTAAAGACAGGGAGAAGTGTTTTATAAACAGATGGCTACACCCTTCAACAAGCAAGAAGAGCAAACCCTGGGGGAAGGGGGAAGGATCTGACTTCCAGAGTTACAACCCTATAATATTTCAATGTCCAGTTTTCAACAAAAAGAAACAGAAAAGTATGGCCCATTCAAAGGGCCATTGAGGAGGCACATGAATGGAATTACTGGAGAGAGAGCTTAAATCAAATGTCTTAAATATGCTCAAAGAGCTAAAGGAAACAGGAAAATGATGTATGAACAAAATGAGAATGGCAATAAAGAAAGAAATTATCAAATGAATTAAATAGAACGTGTATAGCCAAAAAGTATAACTGAAATGAAAAATTCACTAGAACGTTCCAACAGCAGCTTTGAGCAGAGAGACATCTGAAGATAGATCAATTGAAATTAACCAGTCTGAGAAACAGGAAGAAAAATAGAATGAAGAAAAGTGAACAGAACCCAGGGGATCATGGAGCATACCAATATATACATTATGCTTCCATAATAAGAGTGTGAAAGGGACATCAAGAATATCTGAAGGAATAATGGCTAAAAATTTCCCAAATTTGATGCACAACATGAATCTACACATCCAAGAAACCTAACAACCTCCAAGAGGATGAATTCAGAGATTTACACTGAAACGTAATACAGCCAAACTGTCCATTGCCTAAGGCAACGAGAAAATCATGAAACCATCCAAAGAGAAAGAATTCATAACATACAAGGGGTTCTGAATAAGAGTAATCGCTGTCTTCTTGTCAGAAATCATGAAGGCCAGAAGGCTTGTAATGACGTATTTAAAGCACTGAAAGAAAAAAAAATTGAGGCAGAATTCCATGTCCAAAAACACTCTCCCTCAAGATGAAGGCATTCCCAGATGAACAAAAGCAAAGGGAGTTCATTACTAGCAAACCAGCCCTACTCCCCCCCCAAAAAAAAGAGTGAAATGAAGACACTAGATAATTACTTGAAGTCATATGGAGAAATAAAGAACAATGGTAAAGGTAACTACGTAGATACATATAAAAGACAGTATTATTTTACTTATGGTTTGTAATTACTCTTTTTTATTCTTATATGGCTTAAAGTCAAATGCATAAAACAAGAATTAAAATCTATGTTAATTGGTACACAATGTATAACGATGTAATT
This sequence comes from Tolypeutes matacus, assembly GCA_026826555.1. NCBI lineage: Eukaryota > Metazoa > Chordata > Mammalia > Cingulata > Chlamyphoridae > Tolypeutes > Tolypeutes matacus. The sequence continues at coordinate 49,878,064 of JAKSZT010053928.1, read as the reverse complement.
TTTGAGAATAACAATATAAAAAGGGAGAGATGGAGATGTGAAAGAGTAGAGTATATACTATGGAACTAAGTTGGGCTTACTCAAACTAGGTTGCTATTAGTTTAAGATGTTAAATGTAATCTCCAAGATAACCATTAAAAATAAAACTAAAAAATGTACAAAAAAGCAAAGAAGAAGGGAATCAAAATGGTACACTACAAAAATTCATCTAGGTACCAAGAAAGACATTAATGGGTAAATTGAGGAATGAAACGTATAAGACAGACATAAAACAAATAGAAAAATGACAGAAGTAAGTACTTCCTTATCAGTAATTCCTTATAGTAGTTATTTTTAATGTAAGTACATTAAACACTCTAATTAAAAGGCAGAGAATGGCAAAATGCATTTTTAAAAAACATGATGTTTAGCCTATAATATACATATCTTTATCACTTTAGATACAAAGACACAATGGAGTCGAAAATAAAAGGAAAAAGAGATTCGATGCAAATAGTAGCCAAATCAAGCTGTGTTGGGTATATTATTATCAGACAAAATAGACTAAGTATAAAACTATTACTTGAGAAAAAGAGAGTCATTATATACTGATAAAAAGTGCAATCCTTCAAGAAAATATAACAATCATATACTTCTAATAACGGAACCCCAGATATATATAAAGTAAAAATTGGCAGAATTGAAGGGAGAAATAGTTCTACAAAAATTCATACATATTTCAATACTCCACTTTCAGTAGTGGGTAGAACATACAAACAGAAATCAGTAGGGAAATAGAGGACTTGAACAACACTATAAACCAATTAGACTTAACAGACATATAAAGAATACTCCACCCCACCATAGCAGCATACACAACTTCTTAAATAGACAAGGAATATTCTTCAGAATAGACCACATAACAGGCCACAAAATACATCTTGACATATTTAAAATTTTTGAAATCTTAAAAAGTGCCTTTTCTGATGTAAGTAGAATGAAGCTGAAATCAATAAAAAAAGAATATGTAGATGTTAAACAAACACTCTTAACAAACAAATGGGACATAGAAGAAAACACAAGAGAAATTACAAAATACTTTGAGATGAATGAAAATGAAAACACAGCATACCAAACTTTATTGGCTGCAACTAAAGCAGTGTTCATAGGGAAATTTATATTTGTAAATATCTACATTAAAAAAGAAGAAAGATCTCAAATCTATAACCTAACTGCACACCTTAAGGAATAAGAAAAAGAACAGCAAACTAAACTTAAATTTAGCAGAAAGAAGGAAATAAACATTTGAGTGGCTATAAATGAAATAGAAAAGAGAAACATAATAGAGAAAATTGATGAATTCATAAGTTGTTTATTTGAAATAATAAAAAAGTTGATAAACCTTTAGTTAGATTGACTAAGAAAAAGAGAGAGAAGATTCAAAGCACTAAAATCAAATATAAGAAGAAACATTACTATCAAATTTACAGAAATAAAAAAGATTAAAAACAAACATATACCAAGAAATTGATAACCTAGATGAAATAATCAAATTTCTAGAACACGCAAATTACCAAAACTGACTCAAGGCAAAATAGAAAGTCTGAATAGATTTACAAGATTTAAGGAGATTGAACCAGCAATCAAAAACCTCCCAGCAAAAAAAAAATGAAGAACCAGTTGGCTTCACTGGTGAATTCTACCAATCATTTAAAGAAGAATTAACACCAATCCTTCTCAAATACTTCCAAAATATTGAAGAGAGTGGAACACTTCCCAACTCGTTCTATGAGGCCTGAAAATACCCTGATACCAAAACCAGATAAAGACAGCAAAAGGAAAGAAAATTACAGACTACTATCGCATATGAATATAAATGCAATTTTCAACAAAAGTACTAATAAAAATAATTTAGCAACATATTAAAAGAATTATGCATCATGACAAAGTAGAAGTTATGCCAAGAATGCCTAACTTCCACTTTGGAAGTGATGGTTCAATATGCAAAAGCCAATCAATTGAATATACGGCATTAATAAAATTAAGGAAAACAAAACACAACACATGATCATCACACTTGATGCAGAAAAGCAATTTGAAAAAGTCCAACAGTCTTTCAAGTAAATACACTCAATAACCTAGGAGTAAAAGGGAAATTCCTCAACATAATAAAAGCCATATATGAAAAAAATCACAGCTAACATCATACTCAATGGTGATAGATGAAGATTTTCTCCTAAGATCATTATGCCTGTTAATGTCACTTTTATTCAACATAATACTAAAATTTGGAGTCAGAGGAATTAGGCAAGGAAAAGAAATAAAAGGCATCCACATTGGAAAGGAAAAAGTAAAACTATCTCTATTTGCAGAGGACATTATCTTATATGTAGAAAACCCTGAAGCATCCACAGACACAGACACACACACACAAACACAAACTGTGAGATTGTTAGAGCTAATATTCAAATTCAGCAGAGTTGAAGGAAACAAAGTCAACAGGCAAAAATCAGTTCTATTTCTGTACACTGATAATGAAGGTTACTAAAGGTACATTTGGAAAACAATTTCATATGTAATAGAATCAAAAGAATAAAATACCTAGGAATAAATTTAACTAAGTACAAGATTAGTACCCTAAAAACTATAAAATATTGCTGAAATAAATTAAATAAAAGTAAAATGAATGTAAAGACATCTCATGTTTATAGATTGGAAGACAATATTGTTAAGCTGACAAAACTACACAAGGGGATAGGCTGATTCAATGCAACTCTTACCAAAATATCAACATCATTTTATTTTTTCAGAAATGGAAATGTCCACATATATACATTTTATATGGAATTTCAAGGGACATAGAGTAGGGAAAAAATAGAAAAACAGTAAAAAGAACTACAGAGTTGGAGGTCTCACACTCCTAATTTAAAAACTTACTATGAAGTTACTATAATCAAAACAGATGGTATGGCATAAGGATAGATACACAAACCAATGGAATAGAACTGAGTGCCAAGAAATAAGCCCTTACATCTGTAGTCAACTGATTTTTTACAAGTGTGCCATGACTATACCACAAGGAAAAAATATTCTCTTCAAAATGGGAAAACTGGACATCCACTTGCAAAAAAATGTAGAGCCTTAACTTACATCATATAAAAAATGAATTAAAATGGATCAAAGACCTATATTTAAGAGCTAAAACTATGAAACTCTTAGAAGAAAGCATAAGGACAAATCTTTACCTTCAAATGGTTTCTATAATATGACACCAAAAGCACAGGCTATAAAATAGAAGTAGATACATTGTACTTGATTAATATTTTAAATTTTGTGCATCGAAAGACACTGTCAAAATAATGAAAAGAGAACCCACAGAATAGGAGAAAATATTTGCAAATCATATGTATTATAAGTGCTTAAAATATATCTGGAATATATAAAGAACTCCTGTAACTCAACAACAACAAAAACAACAGCTCAAAAATGGGTAAAGAACTGTTATTCATTATTGTGCTAAAAGTTCTAGCTAGGGCAATTAGGCTAGATAAAGATATAAAAGGAACCCATATAGGAAAGGAAGAAGTAAAACTTGTACTATTTGCTGATATGATCCTATATCTAGAAAATCCTGAAAAATCTACAACAAAGCTATTACAACTAGTAGATGAGTTCAGCAAAGTGGTGGGAAGCAAGATTAATATGCAAAAATCAAGAGTATTTCTATACACTACTGTTGTACAAATTGAGGAGGAAATCAGGGGAAAAATTCCATTTATAATAGCAACTAAAAGAATAAAATATTTAGGAATAAACTTAACAAAGGACATAAAGGATCTGTATTCAGAAAAGTACAAAAAATTGCTAAAAGAAACCAAAGAAGACTTAAATAAATGGAAGGCTATTATGGTTTGTGGACTGGAAGACTAAATCTTGTTAAGATGTCATTTCTACACAAACTGATTTATAGATTTAGTGCAATACCAATAAAAATCCCAACAGCCTTTTTTGCAGAAATGGAAAAGCCAATTATCAAATTTATTTGGAAGGATAAGGGGTCCTGCATAGTCAAAAATGTCTCAAAAAAGAATGAATTTGGAGGACTCTCTTCCTGATTTTAAAGCATATTACTTAGCTACAGTGTTAAAAACAACATAGTATTGGCATAAGGACAGACAGATTGGACCAATGGACCTGAATCAAGAACTCAGAAATAGACCCTCACATCTACAGTCAAGTGATTTTTGACAAGGCTGTCAAGCCCTTCCTGCTGGGCCAGAACAGTCTATTCAACAAATGGTGCTGAGAAAATTGGATATCCGTATCCAAAAGAAAGAAAGAGAACTCCTACTTCACACTATATGTAAAATTAACTCCAAATGGATCAAGGACCTATATATAAAAATGACAACTATAAATTCCTAGAAGGAAATGTAGGAAAACATCTTCAAGATCTTGTGGTAGGCAGTAGTTTCTCCCCCAGCCATGAGCAACAAAAGGAAAAAAGAGATAAATGGGACTTCCTCAAAATTAGATACTTTTGCACCTCAAAGGAATTTGTCAAAAGGGTGAAAAGGCAGCCGATTCGATGGGAGAAAATATTTGGCAATCACATATCCGATAAGGGTTTAATATCCTTGATATATAAAGAGGTCATCCAGCTCAACAATAAAAAAGATAAACTACCTGATTAAAAAATGGGCAAAAGAATTTAAAAGACAATTGTCCAAAGAAGAAATACAAATAGCGAAAAAAACACATGAAAAAATTACTCAGCATCACTAACGATTAGGTTTCTGTCTGTGGTGATCAAAAGAATTTTGGAAATTTGATGAAAACAAATTTGCCAATAGTGGTTATGCTTGCTAAGCTGTGAATGTAGCTAATACCACTTGAAATGATTAAATGGCAAATTATATACATTTTATATATATATATATATATATATATATATATATACACACACATATAAAATCACAAATTTCAAAAAAGAGAAAGTGCAGGAGTGAAGGAAAATAGCTACATGATTTGCACTGTGTACTGTAAAATGAAAACACTGGGCTCTTTATTCAAATATTATTAAGAATTTGAAGACAGTGACTAGAGAGCATTAAACAAAGCACAGGGCTCTTCTAAATGGTCCCTGAGTGACTTCACAGGTCCGACATTCATGAAGGTGACCCTAATGTGAGGGGAGAAAAGCCAAAGGAGCCATCAAGGCTTCCTTCCACCTCTTAACAAAAGAAGAAAATGTAAAAAAAGAAAAAAAAAAAAGAAAGAAAAAGAAAGGCAAACAAGACTGAATCATATTATTCATGTTAATATTATGTTCATAATACTTTCCCTCTTAAGATTTATAATAGTTGTAGGGTCCCATGGCTAATAACAATGAAAGCTAATGCACATGAAACATTATCCTATTTGACCAAGTAGAATTATTTCGTTACATCTTGTTTTTGGGAATTATTGAGCACACAGTGCAAAACAGTGATTACATAATATACTTCACTTTGTTTTATTAAGATGAATAATTTTATAATCTTAGCTTGCCGTCTACTTTAGTCCATAGACCAACTAGTAATGAAAAAAGTTTTTCCATTATTCAAATTCAGAGAGACTGCATGGTACATTAGAAATTACATTTGGGTTGTATTACTAATATTATATATGTGAGTGTGAGTATTTTGAGCTATTTGAAAGGTAATGCATATTTCTCTATTTGTAAATCAAGAATCTTTGAAGTCCCTTTGATACTAGCATTGATATAATGTGGGTGTGTGCATACATGCATGAATACACATGTGTTTTAAAGAATTTCACCATGGGTGGAAAGCTCAGACAAGGAACAGAGCCTCTTAGAATTGCTATGTGCTAGGAGAAAAAGCCAACAGTTTTTAAGGCATAAGAGTTAACATTTTTTTCTTTTCTAATTCTAGGACTATTAAGCCATTGTTTAGCAGCTAGATATTTATATATTTTCAAAACAAAAAAAGTTCTTCTTCAGGGTTAATTACAAAAGAAATAAAAGCTGCATCTGTTCTGATCACATTGTAGGTATCATTTATCTAACAATAGCACAGTACAAATTTGAGGGGACAACACACCTCGGAATTGTTGTAGGGGTAGAATCTTCTCAGACTAGAAATTCTGTGCCTAAAGAATGACTCTTAGAAGAAATTTACCGATGAGTTGTATGCTTTATTATAAACGCACAGCATTGTTCTTCAGATAAACCTTAAGGAAGATGCTGTATTTGAAAATTCAAGGCTGGGGTGCTCAACCCTGGCTAGCCATGTGCATTCCATGGAGTGGTTTGAACAGAGATGGATATGCATGCTCCACCCACTGAGCTGTTGCATAATTCGCCTGGGATCAGGAACTCTTGCTGAAATTATTAAGTTCTCAAAGCAATTTCAATGCTTTTGCAGTTTTGAGAACCAGTGGTTTCAGGTCTAGAAATATTTAAATTATATAGTCCATAGAGGTAGGGAGGAGAAGGAATATTTGTGCTTTGAGAAGTGCGGATCAAAGTGCCCCAAATTCCTAAACCTTAGAATCCCTTCCCCATGTGTGACTGGATATATTGTCTGGGGTCTTTAGAGATTTAGATATGAGCAAGTTGGATCACATTAGCCAGAGGGAGCAAAGCTCTAGAGTGGGATGTACTAGGGGGAGAGGAGCTGGGAATAAAGTCACAAGATGCCATAGTTTTGGGAGCCTTGGTGAAGGTGCCCCCAGTAAACCTGTGGGATGTAAAAAGGAAATGATTTAGAGGGTACCCTGGAAGTTGCCAGGAGCTGTTATTTGGGATAGATAATAGTGGGTCAACACTTGGGCTGGTTCCTGACTGACTTAGCACATCATTGTTGAATAAAGGAAGATCCAAGCACAGCAGACATCTTCTGTCTTCTTTGCATAGGATTGGCCCTAGTGAGGGGGGACGTTTGAAAAACTGAAACCTATAATCATAAGATGCACAAAAGAACATAGTTCTGTTAGCAGAATCCAAACCCACTACACTAAACAGCCCCAAAGATCTAACCTGTGAAACCTAGGAAGGACATCGTTAGGGTACCCTGGCAGTTGGTTTCCACCATAGAGTCATCATTGTGGTTAACGGCTCAGATGCTGAAGACCAAAAAACTTGGATGTTTAGGAACTGTGGACCTCAAGCAAGTCACTTTGGTTCTCTAGGCTCAATTTCCTCACCTGTAAACTGTGAATATTAAAACTACCTAATTTGTGGGCTGGGGTTGTTGGGAGGTTTTATTAAGTTAAAACAAGAGTAATGTTTAGTATATATTAAGTACTCAATTCATGTCAGTGATTATAATTACTTTTGGATATTGCAACCTTGTTAATCCAAAAAAAGACTGAGAATATTATCAGTAATTTAACATTTGCTAAGCTAAATAGTTTATAGCTCTGAGCCAGAGGGACAATCCCACTATCAGGAGTCATGAAGGGAATGACTTATTACCAGGCGCACTTCCATCTGTTGCTCTTCGTTAAACATGCTGTTGGAATTACAATTGTCACATGCTAATTATAAAGCTGGTGATGGCTAATTCATGTGCCTTTGAAATATACTCCCAAAGTAGCAGGTAAACAGTGTTGGCAATTATGGCATCTCATTAATTCTGTAAAAATAATATTTGTTTGAATGAGGTAGCTAATGGTCTCCTTTTCCAGAAATAGTGAAAATTGGGTAGAGGTTGAAAAGCTTCCAATCTGCTACCAGATTTGAAATTTAGGATTCTAGGGAGAATCCTAGAATGTGAAGCAGGGAGCTTTTTTTGGCACACAAAACCTGTGCTAAAGGAGTTTAGTTTGATGACTCGAATACCACCAGGATAACAGCAAAGTGAAGTTTGTTCCAAGTGTCAAGGGAATGATTCCTCAGAGAGTCAGGCAAAGGAGAAATCTTTCAAATCCACATTTATTGTAGCCAGTCCTGCATTTCACTGGGCTAGTACGGCAAGCCAGCACCATTTAAGAAAATTCCAGGACTTCACAGGATATTCAGGACAACTGTTCAGTGGATGTCTCATTGTCAGGGAGATTTAGGCACTAGCTGAGACCAGAAGAGAAAGGATATTCTGTGAACAAGGGGTTAATCAAAGATTCTTTCCTTATCTATCTGTTGCTAAATATGTTTCTCATGTTTTTGTTTTCTGATTTTTGTTTTTACAGCTGGGAGCCTCTCTAATTTCCTTGAGCAACAGACCACTTCTATTATACGTATTACTTCATGTTTACACCAGAAAATTTTAGAAACTTCAAAGTTTGCAGATGTTTTCTAATGTTCTTTTTAGAAGGCTGTTCTTTGACAAAATGATAGGTTTCCTTGATTCCTTAGTGTACCGTGTATTTGTCCTAAGTATAGACACATGAACTAAGTTCTAAAGATAAGGACTATATGCTTAAAATTAACTTAAATCTATCCTTTGCTCTTATTCTTACAAATAATTTATTACAAAATTATGCTTATATTTAATCTAGCTACCAATACTTATTTTTATTGTTTTACAGTCATTGAACATTTGATTGAAAGAAGAAAGGGAACTATAATTTTTGACAGCTTACTACCATCCAGTTCTTAACTGCCATCATTTTATTTAACATTGGACTAAAATGTGGATATTTTTGTTCTCATTTTACAGAAGAGGAAAGGAAGGCTTTTAGAAGGTAAGTTGCCCAAGATCAGACAAGATGATTGTTCTTGGGGATTGAATGATGACCCCCATTTTAGGCATGTTTAAGGTCCAAACATCTGGACCTGTGAATGTGAACCCATGTGTTATTAGTTAAGGGTGCCCAAACTGAATGAGGGCTGGCCTAAACCCAATATGGTTGAAGTCCTTATAAGCAAAGGAAAATGGACACAGGGAGAGAAGCCATAGGAAGCTAGAAGTTGGACGAGAAAGTAAAGGATGTCTCCATGTGGCAGAAAAGCCAAGGAATCACAAGGATTGCTGTCAGTCAGCCCTAGAATGCCACGGTGTTGAGGGAGAAATCATTGCCTTGCTAATGGCTCAATTTTGGACTTCTCCTAGCCTCAAAACCATGAGCCAATAAATTCCCATAGTTTAAAGCCAACCCACTGTATGATATTTGTTTTAGCAGCCAGGAAACTGAAACTGTTTTATGGACAGAATCCAACCAAAATGTTTTTTAATCCAAACTAAGAAAGCATTCCAATATATCTTGTCACTTTTGTGTCTATTGCTTGTGCATTACACACAGAAAAGAAACCACACACAATAAAAAAACTAAAAAGTAAAAATATGAGATTTGCTCTGATTTAAGCAGTAAATTCTCAATCTAGTTGATCATCAAAATCAAGAACTTAAAAAAACTTCCTTTTGGTTGATTTGTTGGGTATCAAAATTTTTCTTGGGGGATGCTAAATGTGTTTGCTGAAACTAATGATTTTTTGGCCTGTGTGATAGAGAATATAAGAATGAAAACCACTGATTTTATTTGAAAGTACTGTGCTAAAATTAAAGCATTGTTAGGTGAGGAATCAATCTGTGTTTTTACTTTCTCTATAAAATAAGGAAAGTAATAATTGGATTTCCAATGTAACCCAATATGTATCTGGTGTATTATAATTTATATAAACTATCAGACCCAGCCTTGCAGAAAGTTCCATGTAAAATGAAGATTCCAACACACTGGATGGCGATAGGTTTTCCTAATTTGTTCAGAACTTCCCTTGATCTGCATCCTGTCTCTGAGTCCTCCATAGTTTTAAAATGTTTTATTAATTTCACTTTAAAATGCTTGTGCTTTAACTTTGGGCATGAAGGCTTGTTAAGGTAATAGCTTGACACCTTCCAGGTATCACCTTGATGGCAACTCAGCTATTTCCTTCAGCCACTTGGAGTAAGGAGGCAAGCAATCTGATGTGGTTCCTACAAACCTATTTTTCATGACAGTCCCCTAGGTATGCTATCTAGGCTTTTACCCATGATGCAAGGTTAAACTGGATTAAATTAGATCATGTCAGTGATCTTTGGAAAACTGGAAAATATCAAACGAGGTATACACACTAAATATATAACATCATATCAATAGCATTTTGAGTTTCTATCTTACTTAGAAAACAATAACTATTTCAGCATATCCATTCATAAGCAACCATTATAACGTGATGTAATGGCTTTTATTTTATAAGGTGGTTTTTACTTTGTGAAAACAGAGAATGCTACAGATTAATGCATGTGATTGGAAACAAGTAACATAATGAAAACAATAGAGTTTATAACCAATGAGCTGAATATTGTTCAAGTCTCCCTTTGCTCTGTTTTGAACTGGAAGCCTCACCTTCATAAAACATCACTTTTAAGACAATTTTAGAAGTGTTCTAAAGATATGCGTGTTCTGCATAATCTGTTAGAAAGTTTTCAGCCACCCAAATTCCCTATTTAATGATGCAATGGGATTCAGGTGTCCTGAAGCAAAATGAAGTATGGGGACAGACCTATCCAATGTTAAGCCACGGAGAGGCTTATTCATCAGTGGCAGGGCTGTGGGAGAAAACCAGTACACCTGCTCACCCACAGGAAAAGACAAAAAATATTCAAAGGAGAGCAAGAGAAAAAAGTCATCTTTTTTATATAAGAATGTAGAAAAGAAAGATGTAAACGAGAAAAGAAAGATGTAAACGAGTATGATCTTTGGCTCTTGGTTTATCCCTTTCTTTGGATGCAAATTTCCTAAAAAATATACTTCTTTAATTTTTAATTTTTATTTTTAAAAAGCTTTAGATTACATAAATGTTATATATGAAATACAGGGGACTTCCATTTACCCCACCCCCTCCCCTTCACACACTTTCCCACATTAACAACATCTTTTATTAGTGTGGTACATTTGGTACAATTGATGAACACATAGAAGCATTGTTACTAACCACGGTTTATAGTTTACATTATGGTTTTCACTTTGTATTGCTCAATTTTCTAGGTTTTGACAAAATGTATAATGACCTGTATCCATCATTGCAATGTTATGCAGGACAATTCCAATGTTCTAAAAATGCCCCTATGTAATACCTATTCTTCCCTCTCCCTCCCCTCAGATCCTCTGGTGGCCACTGCCTTTATATCAACGATATAAGTTTTTCCATTGCTAGAATAACAAGTCTACTTTAGTCCATAGTTACATTCTGCCCTTGTGTTTGTTTATTACTCAATCTTGAGGATTTGGGGATGGTGATGCCCACTCTGCTTCTGATTGAGAGGGAGCTTAGATCCCATGGGGCAGATGGCTGGAACAGTCTTGCTTGCAGTTGTAGATACTCTCTGTTTTGGGGGATGGGCATTGTCCATCATCATCCTTTTGTCAGTTGTCCTGGGCAAGTCCAATGAACTGGAGAATAGATGTTGCAACTCTGCTGAGATTTAAATGTGCAATTGCAATATATTCTACCTGGTGGTAATCAGTTGCTTCAATGTATTCCACCCTCACCTGAGAGTAGTTTTAGGTGGAAAACATATATGGGGAGGCTGTTCCTAGATTGATTCATGTTGATGGGATGGTATGTGAGTGTGCATGTGTTTGTGTATGTGTGTACATGCTTTTTTTTTTTTAAGGGTAGCATCTTATATTATCTATACAAAACTCATTCATTTGATAAATGAAGAAAGATTAATGTGAGAAAAGAAAAGGATAGGAACAGAGTTTTAAAATTTGTAAGTGTATAGGGACTCATACTTCTTATTGAAGCAAATAAACAAATGTAACCATTAGTTTTAGACAAGTAGTTAAACAAGATGTGAAGATGGTGGGATGATATTTGATTATTTTAAAACAAAGAACTTTGATTCAAAAAAGTGAGATGCACAGAAGATTCCAGATGCTGATCAGAACTGAAGTAGGGACTTCTTAGTAGTAATTTCTATGTTTCAATTATTTTCAATAACCTGTGATAAGTGCAGACTCAGGAAGCTACAATACCAGCTTTGGGAATTAGTTTCTGGAGGTATCATGTGGACTTGGGAGGCTCATGCCAGTTCAGGTAGACATAGGAGACATGATTGCAACTGCTCTTGCGTATTTCATGGTTTGGTAGAAGACAGCCACATATGAAAGTCCCTGTTGCCTTTTCTCAGTAACATACTCTAGGTTTATATAGTGGATTGTGATCTCTTAGAATACTTACTCTTTCAAATGGCAGACTTGTGTCTGCTTCCTTGTAACGTTTGCTTCAGATTTCAGCAAACAGGACAGTTACTCTGAAAGACTGCAAAAATTCACTAACGGACTTACTAGAAATTATAATATTCACCAAAAGCCTTCAGTTAATCATATTGACAAGGGGACCAAAACGGAAACTAGGCTAATGTTGGGAATAGATAAAAGGAAATTATTTCCATTTTAGGGCTCATCAAACTCTACAAATAGAGCTATTTGCCCTTCAGTTCTTAAATTGATTATGGAAATATTTTCATCTTATATTATTAGAAGATAGCTACCCTTACATTTTATTATTACTGGAACCATCTTTTCTGTAAGTTAGATTTTCTTTCTGTTTCTTCTGCAGTTGGAGGAGGGAGCATTATTATATATAATAATTTCATTGACTTTCTGAATGTTTCATTTGATGGCCTCTTTAAACTCAAAAAGTCTAAGAATTACAGCAGTTTAGAAAGGATGTCCATTATACTTGTAATCTGATGACCTATATCTTGGTTCAAATGTCTCCCAGTAACTTGTATAATCTTGCTCACAAGATAATGATAACTATTTTAAGATGAAAAAGATTGAGAGATTCTTCGCTTCTTTTAAAATAGTTGGTAATCCAAGTTCTAAACCTGCTTCTATGACTACAGACCCATTAGTGACATGTTACCATTGAAAAGCCCCTTAAGTATTTTCGATCTTGATCTCTGCATTTTGAGCAAACACATATTGTACACAATGGGTGCCAGGCTCCTTCCAATTCTAAGAATAAAAGTTAAACTCAAATATCATACTTTAAAAAAGTGGTTTTGTTTGTTTCCTTTTAGTTTGAAAGTACTTGTGTTCCATCTGAAAATATTTACTTGGACTCTTGATGCTTTAGAGGATAGAGAGGCTATCCATCATGGACTATTACATTTGAAAGTAGCTTTAAAAAGACTCAATCCAAATATCCATTCTTCAGTTAAGGAAATGAAGGATCAAAGTGAGGAAATGACTTGACCTAAATGAACTTGAAAGCCCAGATTTCAAGTACCAGTGTATCTTGAACTCAGCTGTTTACTGAACTTGTGACATGTTTACCTATTGGATGTGCTCAGAATTTCCTGTATTTTTCTTCTCTATGAGTATTTAGCAAGTGCCCAAATGTTCATAACATATTTGTTAACTAAATGAATGACTGAATAAATGAATCATTAGTTTGTGAGAGAGATTAGCATTCTGATAGACTCTAATGGAATGTTTGGCTTTAGAAATCTTCTGGTGATAAAATACATGCATATATCCATGTGGGCTGACTACACAAGTGTGAAATACAGTGTATATTGTCTAACCAGCCTTACAGATATTGAAAAATAGTATTTTTTATTTTTCATTGTGATGCTTTCTGCACATCTTGCAAGTGCTGGAGACTGGAAAGACTTTCAAAGTTTGGGTAATAATAGAGCAGCATACTTCAGTAGGTAAACTCACTGGCAAAATTCAGCTCCTATCCCTCTTGTTGAGGCTTTCCAGATAATCAACATAAAAAGGAAAGTGTTCATTCTATGAAACTATTCACAGGTAAAAGTAGTAAAAACATCTACAAATGTTAAATATTTACCTTTCCTTATGTATTTTTTAATGTTTTCCCCACCATTTTACTAAATATTCTGCACAAATGCAATAAATGGCTAAGGAATGCAGAAAAACATGGATATATTATAACTCGTAAAGATGTGAATACTGGCATGCCAGTTTTCTTTGCAAAAAAATCCGTGGACTAAAAATGAATGGCTATATTACTAGATAAAGCATACTACAGAAGTCTCTTGTTCATGAGCTGTCCTCAATTATGTACAATGTATACGTGTATGGGTTTAAGGCAATAGACATACCTAGATGCCCGTATTCCGCATGAAAAACTCAGACTTTCCTCTCCGTCTTCTTTTTTAAAGAGGGCTTTCCTCTCCCTCTCTCTCTCTCTCTCTCTTTTTTTTTTTTTTTTTTTTTTTTGAGGTACCTGGACCAGGGATTAAACCCAGGATCTCATTTGTGGGATGCTGGCACTCAACCACTCAGTCACATCAGTTCCCCTGACTTGGTTCTTTCTCCTGTTTGCTTGTTGTTTGTTCTTTTGTTTTCAGGAGGCACTGGGAACCGAACCCAGGACCTCCCATTTGGCAAGCAGGTGCTCAGCTGCTTGAGCTACATCTGCACACCTGCTTTCCTTTTTTTAAAGAGAAATGAGGTTAAATGATCTTGATACTTTTCTCTTAGTCTTGCAGACTCAAAAAACCGATTCCTCTCTATATAAATTTTAAAGAAGTTTTTAAACATTCAAATTGGATTTTTTTTAGGTCTGAGTGTAGGACATTTTTTAGGTCTAAGTTTAGGAAATACCTGTTCTGCCTCTTAGAGTTTATGTAGAAACTTCCATTAGCTGGAAGATACTTTTCAAATTATTTCATAGAAAAATGTGTGTCATTCCTTCTTGTCACACAAATTGAGCAACATATCTTTTCTTAAACATATCAAAACATGTAAAGATATATAAAATATAATCAATCTTGATCAACTGTAATGATGTAACAGTGGGATACTACCACTTGCTTACAATAACAGCAGGACAAAAGAAAATAGAAAATATTGGAAGAGAGGTGCTAGACTAAGGGAGTGGCCCAAACTTGTTGGAGGTGGGGTGGAGTACATGCAGCCTCTGCCTTGTTCTCCATGTAAGGAGAGGCCCAAGTCACATGGAAATGTACATACAGGCCCTTCTGTCAACAGACTCAGCTGAGCTAAGCCATCTGGACATCCATGACCAACATGTCATTGAAGAAGCTTCCAGGAGATTCCAGACACAGCCATTTATGTCCTCCCAGCTAACACATTGAAGAGAGACAAACTATGTCCGACGCCCAATCTTCTGATCCATGGTATCAGTGAGCATCGTAAAATGGTAGTTATTTTATGCCACCAAATTTTGAGTGGCTTGTTACTCAGCAAGAGATAACTGGAAAGGTAGACTACAAAGAATAACATCACCTCGTAGAGTTCTGAAAGTTAAGCCAGAAAATGAGGATAATGAATTTGGCACAGTGTCTAACATATTACAAGTACTCAGCTATAATGTACATCACAGCTGGGGAGGTTTAAATCCTACATGTCCTGGTGAGATTATCACCCACTTCGCAAATTAGAAATCCAAGTCCTACTTCAATCCAACCTCTTCCATGCCCTATCAAATGGCTAACATGCTGTGACTCTGTTTTTCTTAAAAATAGGTTTAATAAACCAAACAGCTTATTCTTACATAAAATTCCAATGCTCTTAGAAACATTTCTGAAACATTCTTTTATATGAGCAGACCTATTATACTTAAAAGGAAAAAAAAGATATCTCAAGAGCTAATACATCCATCATGCAAGTATATTGAATTGTAATGTTTTGATTTTAGTAGAAATGCCAGTCCACTTCTGGAAAATACCAATGTTTTGCACATGCCATACTTTCTTTCCAAGAGAAAGGATTGTGATGATTATTTTCTATTTTATAACTACTTAACTTTCTGTCAGAATAATTACAGTGTAAGAGGTCTACCAGAACATTTCTCTGACAGTCCTTAAATCATGCACTTTACTCTATGTTAAGGAAGAATATAATTTTAAAAGGTCTGAACTTTTACATTCCCCTTACTATTTAATGTGGACATAAGAACTGAGATACAAATAAGTTTGTAATATATAATTTTGTTAAAGTTCACTTTTATATTACTAAAGAAAGAGGGCCTTCAGGAAAGAAAGGGATAATTAATAATGTCAAGAGCATTCCCTGTGTGCCTATAGTATACCTCTCATAAACAAGACCGTGAGAAACAAAACATATCCTCTCAAAAGTGTTTGCATCTACTATTCATTGATCATTTCCTAGATGCATTATATATGGTATACTGGAAGGACATAAAAAGGTATGCTTAGACTTTCTAGAAACTTTTAGTCTCACAGATTAGAAAAGACAGATGAAACAGTTAAACTAAAGTCAAATGCAGCATGGGGATAAGAGATAAAATGTGAGCTACTACACACAGGGTGTTAAGGGCTTTGGAAGAAAGGAGATAGCAGTGCAGAGTGAAGTAGCCAGGTAGGTAGATTTCATGGTGAAGGTTGAACTGACTCTGCCTTTCAACTCTGCACTTGACTTAGATCCATACCTTGAAGAGTCGATATCAAGTATCAAAGAGTAGAGAGGTTCTGCATCTTTTCAGAATGGGCTAAACTTTCTTCTGGAAGATAAAGTACAAACAGATCACCATCATCCTGCCAAGGATCAACTGTAGGTTTGATTAGAGCTGATTTGCTCTTATTTCCAGGACTGACTTTTACTCCTAGGTCATGGCCATTCTTGTTCCTCATCTGAAAGCCTAGGGATTTTACCAAGGCCATTCCATTTTGGCTGGGCCTGAATTCTACTGTCTGTCTCTCCAGGATCCCTTGTTGGCTGAACTCTGTTCAGAGGTTTATCACCTGAAATTCTTCCTCTTACTTTCTCTTGCAGTCTTTTCTTATGCACGCACAGCAAACACCTTGGGGCTAAATGACAGACAGAATTTTGCCTCTAAGTCTAAATCCCAGTTATCATTTCCTAATCTATTTTTTTAATTAATTGCATTTGTCATTCTAACATTTCTTATTTTTTTTCCACTTCACTAGAGAACCTCAATTGGAATATAATTATTTTTGACTTTTATTCACTGCCATATATTTAGCACTTGAAACAGTACTTAACATATAATAGTTGCTCAATAAATACTGGTTGAAAGAAAATATATGTAGAAAATTTATGGCTGGTTCATTATTTTATGAATTAAGAATAGAACTTAAATAAACGTGTCTTACTTTACTTAAGAGAAAAATCTTCCCATCTTCTGCACTTCTAATATTTCCTAATCATTACACATATTTTAGAATTTTATTATATTAAATTCATCTATTTGAATGTGTTTTTATTCACTGCATCATTGACCTTTTGACAGCATATACTGTATCTGACTCATATTTCTGTGTCCACTGCTTTCCATGATGCCTGGCATATAGTAATTTATATAAAAACATTAAATGAATCTCAAGTTGTTAAGTAATTTACCAAAAATTGTGTTCTTAATAAAAGAGATGAGGACAAAGACCAAAATCTTTAGGACACTAAGGCCCATGATAGTTTTGCTAAACTATGGTGCTAACTTTTTGTATAAATATACAGAAATATAGGGATTGTTAAAATTTTCACTGCTGGGCCTCTTGTCTATAGATCATGTAGCTCTAATGTACTCACCTGGGAAGGCTTCAAAAAGATAAGGGGCTTGAGTTACTGCCATAGAAGAAAACCATGGATGGTTGAATCAAGCAGCATGTGAGCAGACATAGAAAATGTACCTAGAAGCAATTTGATACCTGCCTCCCCCCAAAATATATATAACACAAAAATTATACAATGTATAGAGGTCTGAGTAGCAGAGTGAGAGTGCCAAGGGCACAGAAATCATGAGACAGCCTGTGAATCCTGTCTCCTTCGCTGAATTGGTCATATACTGGTGTTTATGTCTGGAGACCTTTCTGGCCCTGAGCAAGTAATTTTTAGGAATGAAATATTTGCGTTTTAATCTTGGGAAGAACTTTTCCATCCCAGACACCAGGAAAATAGCAATTGGACTATTGCTCCTATTGTGTGAATAATGTCTTCAAATGCCCCCTCCTTGAGCATCAAACTCATTTTCCAGGCTATTCCATGCTGCTTCTGGGAGCCAAATGATTAGCAGCATGCAAGCAAGTTAACAGAGGTCACTCTGTCTGTACTGCATGCTTGAAAATGCTGATTCCTAAGGTGTGTTAGTCGAACAATTATAACTTATGACACACAAGGCAGGTGGAGATCACAAATATATCAGAACCCCATGTCCCCACAAAATCATTTTTTAGAAAAATGAAAGAAAGAAAGAGAGAGAGAGAGAAAGAAAGAAAGAAAGAGAAAGAAAAAGGGAGGGAGGGAGGGAAGGAAAGGAAGGAAGGAAGGAAGAATGGCGGGAGGAGGGAGTTAGGGAGGGAGGGAGGGAGG
>JAKSZT010053928.1:49818453-49859796 GCA_026826555.1 Tolypeutes matacus | reverse complement strand
AAGGAAGGAAGGAAGGAAGGAAGGAAGGAAGGAAGGAAGGAAGGAAGATAAAAAAAGAGAGAAAAATAAAATCAATGAACCAACTTTCAGGATATTTTCTGGATCTCCCAGAGAGTTTGTGGAAGAATAGGTGATACTTGATACCAATATTATGACCCAGCTTTCCCAAATATACAAGTTACCTAGTTGGTTGACTTGCATAGTTGATTCAATACAAAAAGGTAAAATGTTTTAAGTTGAGAGAGCTAATATTTGTGGCTTCAAAAGCCTAATTTGGTGTTCAGTAATCCTGGTATATCCTCTGGGTATAAAAATAAAATAAGTTAGGCATTGATAGTTCAAAGAGTGAGGGAAGCTTGCCTTCTTGTAAAATCCTGTGATCACATCTGTATAGCTGAGCCTGGGGACACATAGACCTACAAGTTATTTCCCAATTAATCACAAGTATTCGGCTTAAAGGTTTAATAACTGTGACCAGAGAGCTGTAGTCTGTTGCCCTTCAGTCAGTACCGTCCAAATTCCTGCCTAATTGCCATTGAGTTAAAGCACATGGCACATTTCAGGATAAAATGACACCTGAATGGGACTGCTCTTTAAAATGGAATTTTTATATTTGCTTCCCTGAGTGCTGCTACATCAAGTAAAAGAAAATCATAGACACATTTTATTCAAAGGACCATAGGATTATAGGCTGTGATAGTCATATATTAATCATTCATTCAGCAGACATTTATTAAGCACCTATAGTGTGCAAGGCAGAGTTCTAAACTTTGGGGATAGAACGGTGAATAAGCAAGGCTCCTTTCCCTCATTGAGCTTACCTTCTAAGAAGGGGTAAGACAATAAGCATATTAGCAAATTGAATGAGACTATTTCGGTTAGTTATACCTTATAAGAAGAAAATAAAAGAGATTAGTAGGCTAGAGAGGGATGGAGAAGAGTGGCTATTGGCAACTTTTGCTCATTGTAAGAATCTCCTCAATAGCTCTGCTGAAGCATGGTCATTTTGCCTTCTTTGCCTTGAAACTTTCCCTTAGTGAGCAAATCACTTCTACCTCACATTCTCCAGCCAAATATTGTAGGCAGTGCCCTCTTTTGGAACCCAATATTCCCTATCATTAACTATATAGAACTTTATTGCAGTCATGTATCTACACATTTTTCTCTCTCATAGACTGTGATTGTGAAGTCCTTAAAATCAGGAATTAGCCATACCCAAGATCTATCTTTGTATCATGTCTTTCTAGCAAAGTCTTCATACAAAGCATGCAGTCAGTATACATGTTTAAAGAACAAATGAATAAAGGAATGAGATAAAAGTCAGCTCTTCTATTTTACCCACAACTCTATTTCTTAAAATATACATCCCCTTACTAAACTCAAGCCCTCTCTCCACAGCTTCCCCTTGAGCTTAGTTTTGCTCTCTCAGCAATATATGAAGGAATCCCTTTAAAGATGTCAATGCATCACTCATGCTCTTCAATATCTAATAATATGTAATATTTTTCAGTCTAAAGAGCCCCTATTGCTTTCCTATGATTATAATATTTAAATTTGTACCTTTTTACTAATATCATCATTACTAACTCTAGCTTTTTTAGACTACTTGCAAAGAAAATGTCTTCAAAATGACTTAATACATCAGCTATATTCAGAGCATTTCAAAGTCCAGTAGTACAATTGCCTCTTACTCTGAACCATAGTGGGTCTTTTTAATGCCAGGTTAAGGGAACTGAAAATAAAATCAAAACCACCAAAATTAACTAAGTCAATGTGCAGATATAATGTAACTTCCTGTTGAAAATAAATTTAACTCTTCCTTTAAAAGCTTTCAGTTTCCCTCTCTTTTCTAGGTAGATTTTTGAGATTCTGTAAATTTAGAATCTTCATAGACCCTGCATTCACCTACCTTGTAGATATGTGTGTATGTGTTTGTGTGTATATATATCAACTAGTGGTCCTGCTTCTCTGAATCCTGACTGGTCCAAGGTGGAGTAAGTGTGATTTTAGTACATTTATAGTGGGAAAGGTCTAGTGGAAGCCTCCCTCTGGAATCAATCACTCCACAACCTAGATAGCCAATACAAATAAAATACACTGCATACCAGGTGGGATGGCAGAGGTTAGTGAATCTGTTATAATATAAAAGATGCAAGGACAATTTTCCTTATTCTTTCTCCATTTATATCATTAGTCTGGCAACTATAAAGATTAAACAAAAAAGGAGGATGACAGTGGGTTGCTGAAAACTCAGTCTAGTAGTACTATCACTTGAAGCTGTTATAAAGATGTGACTTCCTTGTGACTATAGATCAACATGGCCTCAGATGAAAATAACACATCTATAATCAGACATGAGCAGAGTAGGGGGTCACAAGTAGCCATTCTCTTGTAAGTTTTGCAATGAAAATAGGCCAGTGAGACTCCTAAAGGAGATATTCCTAAAATCTATTAATCAAAGCTAATAGACCCACGTGGAGTAAGGGACTGACTCTAGAGGATGCTTCTGGTGGGCCACTTGGATCCTCCTCCCTTAAGGCCTAAGGCTCAATTTCCACCAGTTGCTGGCATTGTTTGTAGTTGAGAACTCTCAACCTTCCCTCTGGAAATTGCCTTCAGCTGAATTAGCCACTTATTCCAAATTTATGCTCCATTCCCAGATGCAACTTGCAACTGATGATAACCCAGGGAAATAAAAGCCTAGGCTCTTTGCGTCAATGCATGGTGACTTTGAACTGTCATCCTATTTCCGAAGCCATGTGGCATCAGATGAAGTCTTCATTGTTACTCATTGCACATCACTATTCTCTCTACCCAAATCCTGCATTCTTTCTGCCCTCACAGATGTTGAACCTGAGAGTACTTTGTAGTAAATCTCTTTCACACAAATCTATGCTTCAGAGTTTGTTTTCCAAAAACCTGCAACACAATCCAATAATGAATATGAAAAGGGTGAAGACAGAGGCATGATGCTTGAAACAGTGAATGCAGGAGTCAGACCCAACTTGTGTCTCAGATTGTTACCTCCAGAACAGATGCTGAGTTGTAATTTAGCATGCACAGTACTTATTAAGGATTATTTCAGCTTCCTGGGGTGCTCAAGCAAATACGGTGCAATGGATCAGTTTAAGTAATGGGAATTTACTAGCTCATGGTTTTGAGGCTAAAAAGAAGTCCAAATTAAGGTGATGCTTTTTTCCTGAAGACTGATATTCTGAGGCTGGCTGCCAGTGATCCTTGGTCCTTGGCTCTGCTGTCACATGGCAAGTCACATAGTGGCCTCATCTAGCCTCTCCATTCTCTTCAAGTTCTGTTGAATTTCAGCTTCTGGCTGCTCCCTCTGTGACTTTCTCTCTGTATGTCTGAATTTCATTCTGTTTATGAAGTACTCCAGTAATGGGATTAAGATCCATCCTGATGGGGGTGGGCTATACCTTAATTGAAGTAACTTCATCAAACGGTCCTGCTTAAAATGGGTTCATACCCACAGGAATGGACTGAGTTTAATAGCATGTTTTTGTGGGATACATACAGCTCCAAACCACCACAGGAATCAACACTTTGTCCAACCCCTCAGGGGTTAGTCTTTGGATGTGGGCAGCTACAGGAAGAGTGTGCCATTGGATGAGGTGGCTCTTTGCAGTTGAAACAAGCCCTGAGGAAACTGTCAGCTGTCTAGAGGCTCTCTGCTGACATCATGCCCAGCACTTGGGGCAGCAAATGTTTCTTTGAAGGAGGGTCTGTGTGGGGCATCTCCATGTCTGGTGCAACAAAGAATGAATCTATGTTCTAAAATTCATCAGCTTTGACCTTGAGCACTTACTTAATCTCTTGAATTTGGTTTACTCTTCGGTAAAAAAAAAAAAAAAAAAAAAAAAAGCTAACTTTTTGGTTGTTGTGAGAATAAAATTAGATAATACAGGTAAAGTATTTTCCATGAGCTTTTCATGCTTAATAAAAATGAGGTCATTGTTATTTTGGTCATGATTACTAGAGAATTAATGGAAATTTGTAATTCACTAGTCAGAAGAGTTAAAAGAAGGACTAACATATCTGTTTAACAAATATGTTAACTTATAGACAATATAAGAGCCTATCATATTGTTTGGAAGCTTTAATGCTCTTTAAAGACCCATACATGGATTGCATATGTCAAAAGAGCCTATAATTAATGGGCTCTTTAAAAACACATATTTTTAAGTCCTTCTTGCAAAAATTCTATTATGGTAAGTCTGGGGAGAGATTTAGGAGATTTGCCTTTAAATCATCTTACCAAGTGACTAGATACTAATGGTTTGATGGAACAAATGTCCTTTCTCCAAGTGTGGGTTTAATTTCTGCCATTTTCCATATGAACCATTATTTAGTGATTGGATTGGGCCCAGCTCCCCTTAATTTACCTCCTCACTATCCTATTCTACTAGTCCACTGTGCACTCGCTTAGCTTTTTTTTTTTTAAAGATTTATTTGTTTATTTGTTTGTTTGTTTGTTTCCCCTCCCCCACTCATTGTTTTGTGTTCGCTCTTTGCTCTCTATGTGTTCTTTTTTTTTTTTTTTTTTTTTTTTTATTATGGGTAAAAATCAAAATTCTCACAATACATACAAACATTTGCATAATGATATATAAATATAGGTGCATATATGTGTATTTGCTTACAAAAATGTTATTTATATATATATATATATATATATATATATATATATATATTTTAAGAGGTGCTTAGATTACCCAAAATATTACATGGAACCCACTGGGATTCCCATGTTGCCCACCTCCCACACCTCCCACCACATCCCACACAAACATCTCCCACAAGTGTGGCCCACCAACCCCAATGAACCTACACATCCTGGAGCCTTGCCACCAACCATAGACCACAGCTCACACTGTAGACCACACTCTCTCCCACTCAGTTCTGAGTGGTGTGTGCTGATTTAAAATGGCCTACATCCATTGCCACAACAGTACTCAGGACAACCTCCAACTCCCAAAGAAGCCCCTGTATTTCAACTGCTCATCTCCTCCCTACCCAAAAAACTGTCAAGTGGCCACTGGCTCCACCTCATTGTTATAATTTCTTGCATTGCAAGAATCACCATATGTGAGCAAGAGAATACCATCAAGTCCACTCTAGTCCATAGTTCTTCCCCCAATCCAGAGGCGACTGGGATGGTGATGTCCACTCCAACTCCAAGTGAGAGAGGGCTTATATCCCATGTATATGGTGGGTGGGATGATCCTGCCTGCAGATGCAGGCCCTCTCCATTCCCTGGGATGGCCATTTCCCATCGTTGTCTCCTCACCAGGTGACTTGGATGAGTCCATTGAGCTGTAGGGTAGGAGTTGCAGTTCCACCTAGATTTCCTGCACACCTGGCACATAGGTAGATGGGAGGCTCCAGTCTCTGGAAGTATACCTAAGAAACTCCAGCATCACATGTAGGTTTGAATAGAAGGGACTGGTGAACCATGTGCAGGGAGGACTTATTTGAGTCTAATTCTGTCACTCTCAGGAGCACAGATTCCAAAATAGAACCCACTGATAAGGCATCAGTCTCTGGGGCTATCCCCCCTTATATAGGACCAGGGTGTCTCCGGAGCATGTGTTCTTCTGTGTCTGCTTGTCTTCTCTTTAGGCGGCGTCAGGAACTGATCCTGGGATCTTGTGGAGTGGAGAGAAGCTGCTCAATCTCTTGTGCCACCTCAGCTCCCTGATTTGCTGCATCTCTCATTGTCTCTCTTCTGTGTCTCCTTTTGTTGCATCATGTTGCCATGCCAGCTCTCCGTGCAGGCCAGCACTCTGTATGAGCCAGCACTTTGCACAGGCCAGCATTCCGTGTGGGCCAGCACTCCGCTTGGGCCAGCACTCCACTTGGGCCAGCTTGCCGTACGGGCAAGCTTGTTTTTCACCAGGAGGCCCTGGGAATCAAACCCTGGACCTCCTATATGGTAGATGGGAGCCCAATCACCTGAGCCACATCTACTTCCCTTACCTTATTTTTAAACAGTAATGGGGATTCCCATCCTGGGGAGCCCTGCTACGATCTCTAATAGAGTGGCAAGCATCCCCCAAGCACATGGGCAGTGGCCAGCAAAGGAGGACAGACCAACATGCCAGGCCCTAAATATTTATGCTTGTACCTATGAACCTTGTTCTTGTGAAATGGAAACTTAGCCTAGTACTATATATTGCCTAAGAGTTACCTCCTGAAAGCCTCCTTGATGCTCAAATGTGGCCTTACTCTAAGCCAAACTCAGCATATTAGCTCACTGCCGTCCCCCTAGCATGGGACTGACTCTTCAGGATGAACCTCCATGGCACTGAGGGATTATTACTAAGTGCCAACTAGTGATGCATTTGGAAAAAGATATAGGCCAAAAGGAGGAAATACTAAATGCAAATGAGTTTTTATGGCTAAGAAATTTCAAAGTGAGTCAGGAGGTCATTCCAGAGGTTATGCTTATGCATGTTTCAGGAGGATCTCTCCAACTTCCATAGTAAACAGTGGCTTAATCAGGGGTACTTCTGAGGGCTCTAGAGACATCTAGACACTGTAGGCAGGGCAGATAACCAAAGGAAATTGACACCCCCATGGTCAGCCTCACCTTGGAATATTATGATAATCCACTTCCCCAAGGTATCAGAGTTAGGCTCATTTATACTTTTCCTACACGTGGTTCTTCTGCCCCTTTTATCTGACCCTACAATTAACACTATACCCATTCAACATACGTCCCAGAGACTTAAATCTTCCATCTGTTCATGTGCTGGTTGAGCCCTGAATCTCATCAGAGCTGCAGCCAGCATGTACTCTCCAGTTCATCAGACTCACCCCGGACAACTAACAAAAGGATGATGATGGACAACACCCATCCCCAAAAAACAGACAGTATCTACAACTGCAAGCAGGACAGTTCTATCCATATGCCTCATAAGATCTAAGCCCCCCTCAGTCAGAAGCAAAGTGGGCATCCCAGGGTTCTCAGGATTGAGGATTGAATGGACATAGGATGGGAATGCAACTATGGACTAAATGAACTTTTGTTGTTCTAGTGATGGAAGGACTTGTAGCATTGATGTAGAGACAGTGGTCACTAGGGGTTCTGAGGGGAGGGAGAGGGAAGAGTGGGTATAACAAGGGGCTTTTCTGGGACATTGAAATTGTTCTGTGTGATGTTGCAGTGGTGGTTACAGGCCATTGCACATTTTGTCAAAACCTATGGAATTATGCGGTGCAGGGTGTAGACCATGTTGTGAGCTACGGACCATGGTTGGAGGCAATGCTTTGATGTTGTGTTCATCAGTTTTGGCAAATGTACCATGCTAATGGACGATGTTGGTGGTTGAGGGTGTGTGTGTGTGGGGGTTGGGTGTATGGGAATCCCCTATATTTTTGATGTAACATTTATATAATCTAAAGCTTCTTTAAAAGTAATGAAGAAAAAAAAAACCATAATGGGGTTAAACATTGTTTATATCCTGATGATGATGCCCCATTGCTAGACATTACCTCCAAGCTCAGCTCAATACCTATTAAAGGTCTGCATAGTGCTCTAGAGTCTACTATTTCTTAATTGCTATCAATTTCTTACTTTATATTACTATTTGCTTTGCCTCTTGCCTATATGGGATCATTCTTGAGGCAAGGATGACAATACCTTGTCAGGAAACTGGAACTAATACTTTTTTCCACCTCAGGACTTACAAATCTGCTGCCTACTGCTCCTGCTCTGCTGATGCCCAGCTTTCCCTGACCTTAAAGAGCTAAATCTGAGGAAATTTCCTACTATTATATAAACTGCAAACAAACTATTGAAAACATATCCCTTAGTTATTGGAAATATCTAGGTGGTATGTAAACTAAAATTATTCAATGTTATCCAGCAAATTTCATTCAATTATGTCATGAAAGCACTACTTTCTAATCCAAATAACCATATTGAATTCATTTGAATTAATCTACTTTTAATATATTTTGTTTTTGGTGTATTACCTTGAATGTATGCATTTATGTACATGTATACACACATGCATATGTACAGATATATATACATGTGTATATATGCACAGACATTCATATATTTATATATCTTAGTTTGCTAGGGCTGCTAAGGCTGCCATATCAAAAAGTACTCTACAAACTAGATGGCTTAAATGACAGAAATCCATTGTCTCACAAAAGGTAGAACTGCCATGTTGAACAGAACTCAGGGAAAATCTATAATCTAAAACACTTGTGTGGAAAGTTTTTTAAGGTTGAAAATAATACAAATTCAATTTTATCTATAGCAATGAAGGCGTCTGCCTTTTCTGTCCACAAACAATTGCATACACAGCTAGAATGAGTGTAAGAAACGTCAAACAAAAAGTGCAGAAAGCATTTTTCAGAATGCCAAGCATATGTGGACTAGTAAAACTGTCATTTTGCTCCTGTATTCTTAGTTTTTCCATTTAGTGATGTGCCCTCAGTCCACAGAAATTAGCTTATACATTCACTTTCACAAATTGCAGAAGTGGTTCTGAAGTGAGTCCTCAATATTTTTTGATGCCAAAATCACCTACTTCTGCAGAAAATTAAAGAAAGAAACAACAGTTTCCTGCATACCTTATATTGGATGCTCTGATTTAATATAGTTTAAAGTGGTTTAGCATCATGAGAAATTTCTCTGTAACATTATTGAGGTATCAAAGAGGTTTGTTTGTTTGTTTTTTCATTTTCTGCATTGCCTTGCGTTTGTGAATTTCTCAGGGTGTCCTAGACTGAATCCGTCAATGTTGGACAAATTGCTAGCTAATTCGACACATATCAGCATGCTTTGGCAACATTTAGCTCTTTCCTGTCGATTTCAAAGTAACCAGTTTGATTTAATAATCTTTTTAATCCAAATCATTTTTTTATGTTCACAAATGTGGATGGTCTAATTTTATGAAGAAGAAGGTGAAATATATTATAAAGAGTATTGGATTAGGGTATTGGTCACCTTGGTATTAAACTGATACTAAATTAGCTAGATATATCCACTTTGTGCATCTGACTTAACCTTTGAAACTTTTACCTTCATAGTTAAATTGAGATCGTTAATACATAACTAAAGGATTGTCATGAGAATTAATTGAGAAACAAATTGTGTAGCACATTTCATGGAAAAATAAGTGGAAGCTGCTAAGTCACTTTGCAGGGTCCATTAGAAGTTCGTGGATATCTGCAGGCAATAGATCAAATACCACACCCTCATGAAAGCAAGGAAAACAACAAAAATCTCACCAAAGAAAGGAGAAATCATATTTATAAATTGAACGCTCCCAAGGAAAATTAATGTTGCTTCATTCCCTAAAAGAATTTGGAACTCACTGGCTTTTGCATGCTTATTCATTTATTTTTTTCTTGACGCCAACAAATAATTATTATTGGCTAGAAAGAGAGAGAGACTAGAGTGAAAAAGGGAAAAGGGTCCAGGAAAAAGTCTTAAGGAATTCCAATTAGAATGTACAGATTCAGCAGCATGAATCTTCAAAGTTAAAAAGAGAGGCAGCAGCCCTCTATAAGAGGATAAAATACCAAAAGAGTGTTTTTTATGGAAGCAAGTGAAGGGACTATTTCAAGAAAGACTGTGGGCAATAGTGTGGAATGTGCTAAGGGGTGACAGATGGTTAAGGTGATGACTGAGATATATTCTTTGGATTAAATAACTGTAGGTCATTTGAGACCAAAACAGGAGCAATCTGGGTGGAGAAATAACCTCTTTTTAGAGTATATTAAATTACGGATGTTAGTGGAAGGTATGTCGGCAGTGCTTATGGATAGCATTTAAAAATATTTTCAAAATATTTGGCTACAAATGGGTACAGAGAGGTGAAGCAGAAGGTGTGGGTGTGAGGAGATGAACGCTTGGCAAGAAGAATTTGTGAGAAAGGTGTTTACCCAGTACCAATACATTCAATTAATGAAGAGAGTGTTCTGAAGCTTATTGGATGACAGTCTCGGGTAGGAGAGGTGATTCAGTATAGCCAAAAACTATGATAGCTAATATTTATAAAATATTTTTATGTGAATGTACTATGTTGGACACTTTATCTGACTGTATCAGATATTCAGACTCATGTATGAAGCAGGTGATTTAATTATGTATATTTTATAGAGAGGTAACCACGGCAACTTTCCCTAAGTTGCATAGCTATCGAGTGGGAAGGCAGAGTTGGATTCCAAATAGCCTGTCGCAAAGTACATGCTCTCACAACAACACAGTATTGTCTTGTCAAGGCACTAGGATACTGTCAAATGTCAGGAATCTTAAAGATTTTCTTAAAGGACAGTTTTCTGTTTGATTTTGAGTGATGGCTCAGTTTGGACATGAGCCCCATCTCTTCTGAGCTACCAGGGTTGTGAGAATAAACTGCCTTGTGCGAGGGTTGCAGGGGAAGCAGCAGCAGGGCTTTCTGCCTTTTTCTAAATATTTCACTGAATTCCTGGTAAATATCTATTTCTTTGGATTTTAGAGCCCTTAAAGATGGAAATTGGGCAGATACAGAATCAGGCCTCAATTTGTCACTTGACTTCACTTGCCAGATGGAATGGATTCCAGCATATTATGGAAGGTTTAGCAAGGAGGGTGGAAGAGGTCCATTTTTGGGTGTGAAGTTGGTTTAGGAAGGAATCACTGAAGGACTCACTGAGCATCCAAGTAGCACATAAGATGGGGAGACTTGGGGTAGCAGAAGTTAGGTGAAGAGTATGGATGAATGTTGACAAAAAGAAAGGGAGAGAAAGACAAGACTGGATTGGTGTTTCTCCACAAATTGAGTGTGCTTTGCATAGTAGTAGATAAATGAGATTCTCTATTTTTATATGAATTTTCCTTAGTAATAAGTTTTCTCGGTCATCTGCCTGTCCCTTACAACTGCTCTCAGGAATATATTTTCAGATTATTTCCCCCAAAGTGTGTGTATGTAGTTTAAAATAGTTTAAAAGATTATGTTGCCCTACTTCACGTTGAAAGCTTGAGGGAAATGATAACCAGGATCAGAACAAGGTTTAGTAGTTTGAAACCCCTTGTTTTGGAGGGTTTGATTATTGCCACCATGCAAACTACATCATGTTTTACATGGACTCTTTTTGCTGGCATTAGTTCCCTGGTGCCAGGTGTCATTTTTCATCTTAAATATTGAACATGACTTTTTAATTGGAATTTCCTTGCAGTTAACTGAATCCAGTTGGGAAAGAGTCTTTCCCCTTGTTTAAAAGAATGGATTTTTATTAACATACATCTGGGGAAATGTTTTACAGCTTGCATATAGCCATATAATATAGTTTGGCTTCTAATCAGATAATTTTGACTGGCTCCCATGGTCAGATGTACACATTAATAGAGATTAAGAATAGGCCTACCGTTTGTCATCTTAATGACAAAATCAACCTTGAGGCAACAATTATTCTGCATGCCATTTCTATTATTCTTATTTAAGGCAAAAGAGATTTCTTCCAAACTCTGTTGGGGAAAGAAAGTCAGATGTTAAAATCTAAATCCACTGGTGTCAGGCTCATCTCTATATACTCATTGAATAAATACAGCAATGAAGAAATGGACTGAAAGACTTTTTTTCCTCTTAATATCCTTATCTTGAGAACAGTCTTTCTGATTTTATCTTTAATTGTCACCATGTTATTTATTTATTTATTTACTTTATTATGGATAGTTTATTAAAATTATGGAAATGCAAGACAAAAAACTTGTTTACATTTCCTTCTCAAACTAATTAACATTTTTAGATTAGATTAGTGGTTCTCAAATATTGTTTGTCTCAGGACCCCTTTTACATTCTTAACAATTATTAAAAATCCACGAACAGCATAATACAGTGAACCCCAAGTTAAACCATGAACTATAGTTAATAGTACAATTATAAAAATGTGCTTTTATTGGTTGTAACAAATGTACCACACGAATGAAAGCTATTAATAATAGAGTGGTATATGGGAATCCTCTATTTTATACATGATTTTTCTGTAAACTCACAACTTCTCTAATCAAAAATAAAAATAAAAGAAGATTGAACAAATAAATAGCAAAATGTTAATACTTAAAAACAAAAATTATTGAAGTTTCCAAAGAGCTTCTGTGGATAATATCGATCAATATTGACTATGTTAAAAATTAAATATAGATATAAAATATTTTAACCTATTATTACTATTTATTAAATCATTAAAATAATGAAAAAACCATTACATATTAATATAGCTTATTGTTATAAAAATTACCATGCTTTTCAAAAAATATTGAGAAAAGTGGTATTGTTTAAATTTTTATTAGACATTTAGTCTAATAATAGTCCAAACACTGGATTCCTATATGTGTTCCTGTGTTTAATCTATTGTGTTACACATTCCACACAGCCCTCTGGAAAAGGCACTCAAATAACCAATAGAGAATGAGAGTGAAAAAAGAAACTAATATTTTAATAGTATTTTATTAGTATGGACCTGGAAGATTCCCTGAGAGTATCTTTGGAATCATCCAGGCTTCCCAGATCACATCTTGAGAAATGTTAGACTAAATAATGACTAGATAATGTGGGCTACAAAATTGCTTTGTTTTCTTTTGACTCATATTTTACCATGTCTTTGAGGACTTCCTCAAGGTCTTTTACAAGTCTTTTGTGAAGAATGCTATGCTTTGAGGGTAATGCTATGCTTTCTGCAAACCTACCAGAAAACTTTTGCTGAAACACCTGCATGGCATTAGTTCCTAATCTAGGCATAAAATGCACTAATTACATACTAATTAATAGTGATGCTTCATAACCAAAGGCCCAACATCAGGGCAATTTATACCAGCTTGTCAGCATTGTATATTGATGACAGTGAGATTGATTATTTGCACTAGGTATTGATGAGAACTCCAGAGGGCTCTGCAGGTAGAGCTGGTTATCTACGTCACCAGCAGGGTAAAAGCAACCTGGACCACGGTTCCATTTTCTGGCCCCTGGTTATGAGGTGTACCATGCACATGTTGGTGTTCCTTATCCAGAGGAAAAGTGTGTCTAGTATGGCCCTCAGAGAGGGAGGACAATTGGAAACCTAGTGTTTTAGTCTGCTAGGCTGCCAAAGCAATAGACCAGAAATGGGTTGGCTTTTAGAATGGGGATGCATTGGCTTACAAGCTTACAGTTATGAGGCTGAGAAAGGTGTGCAAATCAAGGCATCATCAGGTGATGCAAGGCATCATCAGGTGATGCTTTCTCCCCAAAGACGGTCTGCAGGTGATCCTGGACTCCTCTGTCACATGGCAAGGTATATGGTGGCGTCTGCTGGTCTCTCCCTTCTCTTCTCTTCCTGGTTTCGTTGCTTCCAGCTTCCATGGCTTTCAATATTTCTCTCTCTTCATATTCATCCTGTTTATAAAGGACTCCAGTGAGAGGATTAAGATCCACTCTGGGCTGTGCCTTAATTGAAGTCATCTAATCAAAAGGTCCCACCCACAATAGATTCACACCCACAGCAATGGACCAGCTTTAAGAACATGAGCTTCTGGGGTACACATAGCCTCAAATTACCACATCTAGCTTGGCTTCTCTGACCCCCTGATGGGAGGCATCATTTAGCTGTAATGAATGCTGTTAGTGTTGTTGGCATATCACATGCCTTTCCAGCAAAAACTGTATATTTTTGAGTCTTCTTTAGCAACTGAACCCTAACAGCCACTTTTAGTGCAACTTCCCTAATGATTCCAGATCATTTTCATCTCTCCCTTCTATGAACTCTGGCAGTATTTATAATGTTGCATGCTTGACATCTAATTGCACTGTGTATTTTGTTCTCTTTAAATTGGTTCCTAAGTATAGGTCTTGTCTTTCAATTTAATTGTAAGCTCCCTGAAGTAAAAGGCTATGACTTGTTTTTTATTTTTTCATTTTTAAACCCCACATTACCTAACATATGTTGGGTTCCCAGTAAACTCTTGTGAAATAGAACTGAACCTAATTTGTATTAAGAAAACAAATGGCCTGTAGAGCAGAGCGGGTGTAGCTCAGTGGTTAAGCACCTTCTTTGCATATATGAGGTGGTCCTGGGTTCAATCCTTGGTACCTCCCCCCCCCCCCCAAAAAAAAAGGCCTGTTTACATACCTTAAAGCAAGTTGATCACAATGACTGTGGTGGTTGATTTGCAACTGAATATCACTTATTGGTTAATTTTCCAATGTCTGTCCCCTTTTAAGTCAATGAGTCTTCTGTAAGATTTTAAGTAATAGGCAGTAAAAGAGATGTGTGTAGATATTCTAAGGCTTTGTTTTTTTGTTTTTTCCCAATAACTTTTTTTTTTTTCCAATCACTTTAATGATATAAATCACTCATTTTAAGATTTCTAATATCCTTTGGTATTTGCTTATACAAAAGGAAAATCTTATATGCAGAAGGTAGCACCTATGCAAAAGTTGACAAGATTTAACATAAGTCCAGAGAGATAGATGTCAATGGGCATCTTTAAAATGTGTTTATCTTATTAACCTCTTTTAAAGACTTCAGTAGAAGTAGTTTATAGTTCTCACACAGCAACCTTGAACATAGAAAGGCAACTCTACAGCCATAGCTTGGCTACATCTGTGGTTCTCAAACTTTGGTCCCTGGACCAGCACCACCAGCAGCACCCAGGAACTTGTTAGAAATATATACTCTTATGCTCTGATACAGACCTATTGAATCAGAAGCCTTGGAACTGGTTCCCACAGTCTGGGTTTTAAGAAGCCCTCTTGGTAATTCTGATGCACTGGATTTTGAGAATCACAGCTATATCAATAGTTACAAACATTGCTTTTCCATTAGAATCTCTGGGCTAGCTTTGTAAAAATGCTCCCCACAGAGGTGATTTTAATTGGTCTAGGGTTAGAACTAGGCAACAGTGATTTTGCAAAGTTTCCCAGGAGATTCTAATGTTATAGATATGGTTGAGAACCACCATCCAAGACTAATTTGCATGCCATTCAAAACTGAAGTTATAAGGCTATTTTTTTGTTCTTTTAAAAGAAAAGATATGGGTTTACAGAACAATCATGCATAAAATACAGGATTTCCATACACATAGCAGAGGTTTCTTTCTTTCTTGCTTGCTTGCTTTCTTTTTTTTTTTTTTTAGCATTTTCTTAAGCTGTTTTTATTGCAACCAAGGTATTAAGGCAAGTACAAATAACATTGTAATCAGGATACTGTTAACAGTTTTTTTTAAAAAAGGAGAAATCACTTCAGTATAAAGAGATTTACAAATGACTAAAATTTACAAGCTCTGATAATTAAATGCCAGATTTTCTTAACAAAAGAGGACAAATAAAAGACAGTGCTCTATATATGTGTAACAATGAAACTGTTAAAGAAAAGCAGCCTTAACACTTTCTACTATTAGCATAACAGACTCCATTGCTTCTATTTAATAGCCTTTGTCAACACAGGTCTACTCCCTTCCCTAGCTTTACCAAACAGTTTCCCTTAAGGAATACTAGTGCCACGTAACTCTACAGAAAGATTAACACCTTGTCAATCTAGATATAACAACGGTAACGGTAACCTTTCTTCACATGCACCTCTCTTAGAACAAGTCGCAGTGGCAGGCAGAGTAAAGCTTCTGCTGTAGAACCTTCTCTCCACAGCCACAAATCCCCTTCTATATATCCCTGCTACCCTCAGCTCCCCTCCCTTCCCTGGCATTCATCTTTCCCATCTTAAAAAGTGCTTCTCATGATAAACTTTCTAAAAAATGTTTTTGAAAGATTCCAGGTGGGAGTCCAAGCACACATACATTTGTAAAAGTGTCCCTCTGCACACCTGAGATGATTAAATTTGCTTCTTTTAATTTTTTTTTTTTGAGGTACCAGGGTCCGGGTTTGAACTCAGGACCTCGTATGTGGGAAGCCAGTGCTCAGTCACTGAGCCATTCCTGAGTTGCTTTTTTGCTTGTTTGCTTTGCTTGTTTTTTGTTTTTTTCAGGAGGCACCTGGGACCAAACCTGGAACCTCCCATGTGAGAGGCAGGCTCTTTACTTGCTTGCGCCATGTCTGCTCTCTTATTTTAATTTTAATATCAGACTAATTCCATTCCTTATGCTCCTTTGGTATTTTAGTACCATTTCATTGAGCTATAAAGTGCAGTAATTCATCCTTTTTTGGTGTACAGTTAAATGAGTTTTGACAAGTGTATATAGACATGTTAACCACAGGCACAATCAAGACAGAGACTTTTTCCATTATCCAAAAAACATTCCCTCATCTCCTTTTGTAGTCAAACTTTTATCTCTACCCCAGCCCCTGGCAACCAGATCTGACAGAAAGATCTGATTTCTGTCCCTATAATTTTTCCTTTTCCTGAATGTCATAAAAATGGAATTATACTGTATATAACCATTTGCCTTCTTCCTTCTTTCATTTTTTTTCATTTAGTGTAATGCTTTTGAAGTGCATCCATGTAGTTGCATTTAACAGTACTTCTTTCCTTTATATTGTTGAGTGGTATTCCTTTATATGGGCCTGACACAATTTGTTTATTCATTCATCAGTTAGTAGGT
Organism: Tolypeutes matacus; assembly: GCA_026826555.1. Taxonomy (NCBI): domain Eukaryota; kingdom Metazoa; phylum Chordata; class Mammalia; order Cingulata; family Chlamyphoridae; genus Tolypeutes; species Tolypeutes matacus. The sequence continues at coordinate 49,843,244 of JAKSZT010053928.1, read as the reverse complement.
ATTTAAGATATTACCAATTTGGCACTTTTAGGAATAAAGCCGCTGTAAACATTTGCATGTATGTCTTTGTATGGCATATGTTTTTGAATCCCTTGAGTATATACCTAGGAGTATGATGAACAGGTTACTGGGTAAAGGTGTGTTTAACTTTATAAGAAGCTGCCACACTATTTTCCAATACTATACAATTTCTATTCTCTTCAGCAATATGTGAGAGTCACTTTTTCTGCAGTTTTGCCAACACTTTACATTTCTCTTTTTGTTTTGTTTTATTGTAGTGCTTTGTTTTTGTTTTTGCCATTCTAATAGATATAGAGTGGTATCTCTTGTAATTTTATGGATTTTAGGCATCTTTATATGTGCATATTTTCTATCGGTATCTCTTCTTCTGAGTACAATCTGTTCTAATATTTGCCAAAAATTTTTAATGGGTTGTTTTAAAATTATTGAGTTGGAAGAGTTAACTCTGGATGCCTGATGTCCTTTATTAACTATATGTTTTGCAAATAGTTTCTCCTGGTTCATATCTTTGTTATTTTTTTAATTTTCTAAACTATGTCTTTCAAAGAGCAAAAGTTTTTAATTTTGATTAAGTCCATATTATTAATTATATATTTTTCATTGCTTATGTTTTTTTTTCCTGTCCTATCTAAGAAATCCATACTTAAATTATGGTTACAAACTTGTTTCTTTTGTGTTTCCTTCTAGAGGTTTTATAGATTTGATTTTAGATTTAGGTCTAAATTCCATTTTTGAGGGTTTTTTTTTTTTCTTTTTTAGGTGTTATAAAGTATGGTTGAGGGTTTTTTTTTTTTTTTCCTTTACATATAAGGAAACCCAATTTCTCTAGCACATTTTATTGAAAAAACTATCCTTTTTCCATCTAATTACCTTGGCATTTTTGTCAGAAACCAATTATTCATTATTTCCATGTCTATTTCTTGATTTTATATTCTCTTCCTCTGACATATGTTTGATTTTATGACAAAAATTGTTTTGGCTTCTCTAGGTCCTTTGATTTCTATGTAAATTTTGGGTGGAGTATTCTCTAAATTGTTATATTGTAATTACTAAGCTCAGATTTAATTCTAGTATCATGATAGTTCTTTCTGTTTATTCCATCTATCCTTTTATTCTTTCAATCCTTCTTTTCTGACCCTCTTCTCTATTGAGAATTCTTTATTGATTTCATTTTATCTTTACTACTGACTTATGCAATTTACCAGTTTTTGTAAATATTTTTAATGTTTGTTCTAGGCATCACAATATATATCTTTCATTTATCACTTTTTACTTTCATATACTATTATATTGTTTCAAGTATTGTGTAAGAATCTTAAAATAATATACTTCAATCTCTTCCTGTCCTTTTATTCTTTTATTGTTGTCATACATTTTACCTCTACATGTGTTGGAAACCCCCGATACATTGTCACTGTATGTGCTTTGGATAGTCTTTAAAACCTTTGAACATAACAATAGAAAAACAAATTCCATATATCTACCCTAATTTTTGCCATATCTGTTCATCTTCATTTGTGGATAGCAAATTTTTAATTTAGTATCCTATTCCTTCTTCGTGATGAACTTTCTGATAAAAATGAATTATCTAACCTTTTATTGGTCTAGAAAAAATCTCTATTTCACCTCCATTTTTGAAAGCACTATTTTCTCATTTTGGAATGTTGTGTTGACAGTTTCTTTTTTCAACACTTAAAGATATCACTCCATTTTCTTCTGATATTTTCTTCTGACAAGAAGTCTTCTGTAATTCTTATTTTTGCTCATCTGTGTGCAATGTTTCTTTCTTCTCCAGTTTGGTTGCCTTGAACAATTTCTCTTTATCCTCCTTTTTTTTTTTTTTTTTAAACCATGTTGACTACGAAGTTTCCAGGTATGCGTATTTATTGGAATGTTTTAAAATTCATCCAAATGTTGACTCTTGGTGCTTCTTAAATATGTATTTTGTTGTCTTTAATAAATTTGGGAAAATCCACAGCCTTTATCTTTTCAAATATTTCTTCTGTCCCATTTTCCTTCCCTTATACTTCTGGGACTTCAGTTACTGAAATGTTAGCTATTTTGATATTTTACTACAATTCATTAACGTTCAGTTTTGTTTTATCACTTGTATATGTGGTGAGTCAGGAGAAGGGAACTTTTTATTCTCCTCCCCCAGCAGTAGCAATTCTCTGCTTTGTACTGGTGGAGGATTCTGCCCCATGTACTTCTCTTCCCCCTACCCCAAGAGCAGTAGGCTTTTACTTCTACCCTTACCTCAGAGTAGTGGCCCTTTGCCTGCCCTAGAGGCAGATAGATTTTGTTTCTATCTTTCTCCCAGTAGTCCTGTAGGTGAAAGGGTTTGCTCAGTGACTTAATGTGTTTCTCAGTGACTTAATGTGTTTGTTTCTGAAGAGAAGTTCCAGGAGGCAGGCAGTATTTTATATGCGGCCCCTAGAGGGAGCCAATATCCTCCTGTGCACCTGTGTCAGAAGCAGGCTCTCTCTCCAGATGCCTGTCCTGCCCCAAACTTTCTCTTGACCCCATGGAAAATGTTGGCCAGTGAGTGCAAGTTTTCTTTGGGTCTGGGGCTCCCAGTTATTCTAAATAATATGCTAGCTCATGCGTGGTCTTTAGTAATTCATTAAATCTTTACCTCATTGCTTCTTACCTGCTTTTATAAAGGACATTTTTTTTCCTCTCAAGCTCTCTTGAAGCTGAGAGACTTTATGTGCCCCATGCCTCTTTGGGGAAGCTTATAAATCTTTGGAAATTCATTTCTTTGGTTGCCCTGTAATCTGTCTCTGATGGATTCAAGAAAAGTTATAATTTTGTATGTTATCTTTTTTTTCTCTTTTCATTGTTATGATTGAAGGGGCAATCTCTGTAGCTTTTAATATTGTAAGTGGAAGTAAATTCCCTTTCATTGGTATTTTATTTACCTAGACTTTCCCGGGTCTTTCTTCCCTCTTCCTTAGCCCCTGTTATTCTACCATTCCTCCTACCCGGCTAACATACACCCTGATGATTTTTACTTTGCTTTGACTGTTGAACCCAGGCCATGCTTTAAAGTATCAGTTCTAGTAACTTGGGTTTGTTTACAAACACTACCTTTACATATGGACTACTCTTCATCTCATTAATTCTGCTTCTTAATGTCTGCCCAACTCTTTTAATATTAACTCTAGCTTTCACCTATCCAATTCTTTATAATCTTTCACATTCTGGCCTGTCCATCAATGTCATATGAATTTTTAAAGTAATATTTACCTTAAAATTCTAAGTTAATTTAAAAACCTCTCATAATTTCCCCCATTAATTAAAAAATAAATTTTCATTGAGGTTTTTTTTTCTTTTGCCCATAAAGTGCATCTGCAACTGGCAAAAGAATCTGTATTTCTTAATATACTTATACAAATATCTGATTCACTGCTATTAATGGTCAAAATATTAAGCATGTATGGGGGTACAAATTAACTCATGGGTCCCAAAGCTTTGTTGGTGTATAAAGCTATATGAAGCTAGATAAATTAATAAAACACCCTACAAAGTACCCAAAGAGCAAAAAAGAAAAAAAGAAAAATTACAACTTAATAAGAAAACATAGATAAACTTGTTTGATATTGAAAAAATCATTATAGATTCCCCCTCTTAATTTCAAATATAGAAGATCTGGAAGTTGTCAGGCCTAAAGGATTACTTTACTCCCTAAATTTACATTTTTCAATTTTCCTATAATAACCCTGTTCTGATAAACCAGACACCTAGTGTAATTCTGGCTTGTAGGAACATTGGGTGGCTTCTGTTTACAGCATTACAGGTTAATGAGCGCAGTTTTGAGGCCTTAACCACAATATGATCCTTCAGGACTTTTATTTTTTATTTTTTTCAAAGACTGCCTAATATTGCTAAGAAATATTTGCCTTCTCTATTGGCCACAGCTTAATTCCTTTGCATTTCTTTCTTTTCTTGTCATACTTCTCAGTTAAATTACTTATTTAATTTAATGAAAAGACTAAGCCACCCTTTTTTTTTCTTTTATGTTTACCATTTCCTTCAATTTGAGCCACAAACTCACTACACCTATAAAAATAACCTAATTAGTTGAATGAAGAGAGGATAGAATGAAACAGCAAATTTATGTTCCCCAATTTTGGGTGTTTTTTTTAACTTCCAGTAATGAATACGGTTTGTGCATCTGTACTAGTAAGTTAAATTTTATCACTGGTGAAAATTTAAAAATTAGTAAAATTGAATTTTAAAATTCCATAAAATATTAACAGTACTTCACTCTTTCCAAAGCACTTTCATATCCATTGCTTACTTCTTTCTCACAATATTTCTGTGAGGTAAGCAGGGGAATTGTTATTTCTCTTAAGGAAAGTGTCATATGTGTCCCAGAGAGTAAGAAGGAGTTAGGTGTATCTCAGACATAACACAATGTTCTGTGAAGCAAGCGAAGCAAGCTACATGAAATAATTGCAGATTTTCTTTCTGCCCGCCTAGGAAAAGAAAAACAAATGGAGTGTGACAGGGTAAAATAATATTCATGGACTAGGAATCTAGAGACTTAAGGTTCCATTTCTATGGGGCCATTTACCAAGTGAGTTGAACAAGTGACTTAACTTTTAAATTTCCACCTCTGAAATAAGATGATGATGTTGATTACAATGTCTGCCTCAGGATATAGGAAATGTTCTCTGAAATAAAATACAGTTATCTCCTCTCCATAAAAAAAAAAGTCTTGATTTGTAGCATTTGCCAATTTCAATAGTGTAATAATTCCAAAATCATAGATAATAGTGAAATATACTAAAGTAACCAGGAAGTTATGAGCTTTGAGTTGTTACCTTGCTTCTAATATAATTTTTACTATAAGTTTATATAATTAAAATTTTTAATCATAGAGAAAGACTCCAAGGAAACCAATCTGTCCATGAGAGTGGCCACAATGAAAATAAAACCATAGAGTCAAACCTGTCATTGAGTCTAAGAGATGACACCAGGGACCTGGAACATGTAATTGAATTAAAAGGTAAAAATCTAGTTAATAGAGATATTGAGCTGGAGGTAAAGTGCAACAGAAATAAGGCATAACAGAACACCACACTTTTTCTCTATACACCTTTCCTCATGGGATTCTAGTGCTCTGATGTGTGGGTGGTCGGGGTTTAAAAACAAAAGGCAAATACTCTTATAGTGGAACAACAGAAATGCTTATGGAGAAAGCATCATTAGAAAGGCTATATAACAAAGGCTGAGTAATTCAGTGCAAACCTTAAGGTGCTGGGAGAAAGTAGGGGCCAGTTAGGGCTGCATTGATTGACTTTCATGGGAGATGAAGTTTTAAGTTGGGCTTTTTGACAGGTAAAGACTTTAGATCAGGGAAGATTAGAATGGAGGATTTTCCAGAAATTTCTGAGTTTTAAAAATCATTGTTTTGTGATTATCACTATAAAATTTTCTTTCTTGATAAGTAGCTATTTATATGTTTTTTTCTTGTGTAAGCAAATACCATCTAAACCCTTAACACTTTACATCTTTCTCACCACTTTTCCCCTGAGGCCTCAATCTGATTTGAAGGGATGATAATAAGTGCTGAAAGGGAACCTTACTGCCAAGCTCCTTCAGGCTTGCTCTTGACAACTGATTATTAGCTTAGAGAAGACCACAGAACTATTTTTCCCTTCCTCATTAATTCATAGAGAGCAATATTCTACATTCCTGTCAGCCATGATTTATTTTTTCCTGGATTGACCTAATAATGTCAATGTCTAATTATTCTTCTTACTCTCTTCACAATGTATCAAACACTTGGAAGATGCAAATTTTTACAAAAGAATATGTGACAAGCTGTGAAGTCGTGATACAGATGACAGACTGAAGTCAAATTAGCTTCCAGCTTGTAGATCCTGACCTCTCTCATGTGTACCTCTGGAAAAGAGTTCTGATAGGAAAGGAATTCGGGCCCAAATCCCACCTCTGGTAATCCTAAGTTTTTCCCTACCCCAAATCTACAGGATCATGGACAATTTATCTTCCTTGAATCCTGCTATAAAATGTGCCCTAGGTTGAATTATTTACCTCCAAAAGACACATATTCTTAATCTTAGTCCATTCAAGTGGGTGTGAGACCATTTTAAGTAGGACCTTTGGACATTATTTTTACTTGAGGTGTGGCCCAACAGAATGAGGTTGGACCTTAATCCTATTACTGGAGGTTTTATGATGAGAAAGCCACATGGAGGAGTAGAAGCTAGAAGGCAATGAAACCTAAAAGAGAAAGGAGAGGATGTCACCACGTGCATTGCCATGTGACAGAAAAGCCAAGGACCAGGGAGAATGGCAGCCAGCCACAGAACACCAGTCTTTGGGTAGAAAGCATTACCTTGCTGATGTCTAATTTTGGACTTCTCCTAGCCTTAAAACCATGTGTCAATAAATTCATGTTGTTTAATCCAAACTGCTGTGTGGTATTTGTCTTAACAACTGGGAAACTAAGATAGGAAGAAGAACAGTTACCCTCATTTATACAGTTTATTCCTCTCCATTAACTTTCAGTGAATGCAAATTGTTGCCATTCCCTCCAATCTTTTTTTTTTTTTTTTTTGTCTCTGTGTTCCTTTATCTTCTCTAATGTGCTCCCCACTTCCACTGTTGGAAGTGATAGGCAAGGACAGAGATTCAGGTAACCTCTGTGTCCTGTGGTATACCACCTAAGATTTTTTTCATACTCAGTAATAATGTGACTTTCTAAGAGAGAGTGTTGTCACTGCCTCCAAGTCCTGCCAGAAATCTTTTGTCTATTTGGATCCAATCTCCCCAATACCCCCTGTTTTCTGCATTCTCTGTGACCACAGAAACCAGGACTAGAGAGTTTGCAAATATGATGCATCCCAATTTAAATTAGGTGGGATGAAAATGTAGCTGCATATGGAAATGCAGATACTCAGTACTGTCTTGATTATAAATTGGCTCCTGAGACCCTAGGACATCTAGTTGTGGGTCCTATATTAGAAGGCATCCCCAATCAAAGCTGTGTTGTATTACATATCCTGAACCATGGAAAAGAAGTATAAGAGTTCAGTTATCTTTATACCATCTTGATAATGTGGACAAAATTTCATCATATGAAAGTTGCTGTATGACAATTTCCACAGAGGATTTTGGGTACTTCACCTTTATTTTGGCCCTCCAGACCATACCCCCAGGGAGTCAAGCCATTGCCACCATTTCCCACCACATTCTACCCAAGTAAGTCCAGTTTACAATGTGGGAGGAGAAGCCTGCTGATGGAATCTACGTGGAGGTTCATTCTAGATAGAAGTTGACAGCTTCTCAAGGCCCACATTGAAGCATTAGCAGACCTGAAACTATGCCCTTTGCCTGTCAGTTATGGCTTGCTCTTATCTTTTGGTGTCTTCTGCTTTGGACCTTGATTCTGATTTGTTTAATTTATGTCTCCTGGCTCTAAAATAGATGATAACTGACTCTGTTTTTGCTACTTGTCTGACCCCTGTCTGAGATATTAGTATCACTCCATACTTCGAAGATTCTGCTTAGGAATATTTCCTCACCTATATATATGGATAATAATAATGCTTCATTCTTAGAGTTTTCTTGATAAGATTAAAAGATTTAATGTGAGTAAAACATTTAGTATGTTGCCTGTTAAAAGGCAAGCTCTCAGTAAAATTTTACTACTGCTCTTGCTTCTAAAACACAACCCATGTTTTAGAAGATGTATTATCCAACAAAGTTGACTGCTTCTTTGGACTGTGACATCACCACCTAGTTATCTCTTGTACTCTATGATCATTATCTTCGTCAGCCTTGAGCTGCCTGCCTCTAGCTCTGGTCTTATTATCATGTAAGAAAAAATAAATAAGTAACAACATCAATCAAGAAACACTGTTGATCCACTGTGTGCTGTATTTGTGATTTATTTCTGTTTGAGTACTATTTTAATAGATGTAAGACACAATGTACAAATTTAGTAATAGAGGGGTCTCTATACCAAATATAGAGCTTTGATAACAAATAGATTAGAGAAAGCAACTTAGTGTACAATGTCTGAGGCAGTCTTTTGCATCTTACTCCTCTCCTGAGTCCAGGATGTCTGGTCTGTGATGATATCTTTGGTTTGAATTATCCTCCAAGAGGCAAGGTAAACTAGTGGAAACAACACAATGCTTACTCCCTACTGCCGGGGGATGAGTAGCTTAGGCTTCTCACCAGTGGGGACAAGAGTTTAAGAGAAAGAACCTGCTCAGGTATGTGCATATGTGCCTAGTTAATAGGGGGAAAATGTTAACATCAGGATCCCACACCTGGATCCTGATGTTAACGGTCATTGGGTGTTGAACACAAACATAATTTTCTGGTCTTTGACAAATCTAATTACAACTCTTCCATTGTTGGAATGGCCCTAATAAAGAAGGTGACCAAAGGAGTAGGAATTTGGACAGAACATTCTTTCCTCTAAGGCAGAAGTGAAAATATGGATAGAAGAGGCAGACCTTCCCATTCTTCCTAAAGCAATAATGAAAAAGCAAACAGTGGGAAAAGAAAAAGTTAAAGAATCTCACAGCTCTTTAGAGTCCAGTGAAGCATCATAATACCATCCAACATCAAATTTAATCTCTTTGGCTTTTTCAAAATATAAATTTCAATTTGTCAATGTTTCTCAGCTCATAGGGATCCTTACCTCAACCCACTCTCTTCTTTTTTGTGTTTGTCTGCCAATGTTATCACGTTGCAGAAAGACCATAGTTTCCAATATATTGCATTCAGCTTAAATTGGGAAAACGGGGCAGGAACATATCATCTTGCATGTTTCATATGGTGCGTGAAGCATTTAAAAGTCAACCTGAGCACAGTCCTGAGTTCCTCATAACACAAATAAGCAAGTGGGAGAAGTGTGTTTCATTATTCATCATATGATAAACAACTATAGTCTTATGATCTGACTTTGATGCAAACTGTCTTTGGCCATGACAGGAATTACTAGATGAATGATCAAGTTTTCTTTTGGGTCAACACTTCTGAAAGACAGCTAACTCATTGTTTTTGTTTTTTTTTTTTTTTTACACTGTGGGGAGGCAAGCAAGAGAAGTCAGGAGTGAGGGAAGAAATGACAGCTAGCTAATAAACCTTCCATAATTTACATGAGTTCTCTATCGGCTTCCTTTGCAGTTATGAAACTGAAAGTACAGTTCATTCCCTACTCGACATCCATCTGTCTCCCAAGAAACCATTTATACTATCTCTCTTCAATGTATGATCAAAGCATTTCAACTTTCCTCTCCACAGCCTTTACTGGATTTAGCAGTTATTTTATAAAGGGAGATCAGTGAGCAAAAAAGACCAAAGTTTATGTCAATCACCAAGGCCTCTCAAATTCCAGTGCTGAATATATTCCTGGTGGGTATGCTCCTTTCCATGGGTCAAGCACTACTGCCTGTCCCCCTTGTTCTAGTACTCAGGAGATTTTACAGTTGAGACAATGGAGAGAATTTCCATCATATGGAAATGATTCTCATTGATTATTATGCTCTGTTGCACTTCTTCATTTTCAGTTATTTCAAAGATTCTCATTCTTGCTATAGTCATGCTATGAATTGAAATAAATTTTTCAGGTACTTTTTCAGGAGAATTAGGCAACATCATATTAATTCTATAGGCACTAGTGTTTTAAGAGATGTTGATCTCTCTCTTTCTCTCTCTCTCTCTCTCTCTCCACCCTTCTCTACTCTTTTCTGATCATCTAGCAAAACAATTATTTATTTAACTTATCATAATATTTAAATTATTTTTGTTCCCATATTATCATGTCCACTTTTATATTGGACTTAATACAGCAAAAAATGTTTATTTTATATTTGTTTAATTTATTATTTTGCATGCTTCATTAAATTTTTACTACAGAAAAATTTTGGAGTAATTTATTCTTAAAAGAAGGAACATCAAGCTCAACTGTGCAACCCCAAATTAAAGAATGTGTGCTACCACTCATAAACAAAATACTATGAGAAGCACCATGCCTTTTGGTAAATTTTTTTTAAAAGCAAAAAACAAATTACAAATATACATAGGAAAAAAATGGAAGAATATTACACAAATATTAACAATGTTTATCTCTGGTTGTCTTTTCTTCTTTGTGTTTTTAAGAATGTATTTTATAACAACTGGACATTGTATGTTTATATTTATTGTTAAAGCATAGATATACCTTTTATAAGTGCCTCTTTATACTGATTCACTCTTCACCATCCCCCTTACCTCATCAGTGTCTGAAGTCTTCAAGAGGTATACATGACAACTATATTTTCTTCTCTGTCACCAATGGTTGTATGTGATCCCCACAAATAAAGCTATCAATGCCTTTGCTCTCTGCATATAGGTCCCTTTATATCCATAGTAGTAATCCTATGGTTTGGTCTCTGCAACTACTCAGTGCTCATGTCCAAACACTCTGATATGTGTATCAAAATAAAACAGTTACTCCTAAAAGAATGTCACATTCCTACTTCTGGATCTTTGGAAATAATGTTTCTCTGCCTAGAAATTGCTCTTCATTCTTGCATTCTGGAAGACATCTTTCCTCTACAAGACTAAAGTTAAAAATCACCCTCTCTGGAAAGCTTTCAATACATTCTTCTCCAATTTTTTTTTTCCACCAAAAGATTTAAGCATTAATGTGCATCTTTATGCCCATAGCATCTAAAATATACCTCTATTAAAGTTCATATCCTATTATTTTGGAACAGTTTAGTTTATTTATTTGCTCATGCATTATGCTAAAAAAAAAATAGCCATTTGTCTTTTGAATTTGTATGTCACATATCCTGCCATAGGACATGGCATATATACGTAGAGTAATAACTTGTCAAAAAAATGAATATTGAGTCATCCTTGAATGAATGAATGAATGAATATAACTTTTAGGAAAAACTTTTACATAAATTGTTCTATTAATTTATGGGAAAATTTCTAAAGTGGAAACAGTACTAACACAGCAGTCACAGGTATTGGTATAAATTTTCATTTTCTTTCTTAGTATCTGTTAAGCCTTGAACATATCTTTAAACTTATCTACTTTAAGGATATATTTTGAGCCAATATACTTTTTAACTTTATGTTAGAGAGAAATAGTGCAACTGAAATTAAATTCACTCTTCAGTTATAGTTAGAATCAACCCAAAATTTTTTGGGCTCTGACTCTAGTCCTAGGACTGTATTATATGCTTTTAAATACTTATTTAATCCTCAAAAATACTTTAGTTATTATCAACTCTAGAATATTTCTGTAGTATGTATGGGCACCTACCACAGTAGAATAAGCATGCAATAATTTTTTTTTTTAATATAATTAAGATAAAACTCAAGGGAAGAAGTTAGTTTGAGTTTACTATTTTCTATTTGACAGGCATGAAATTTGAGTTACAGGTAAATTAACTTACCAAAGTTTCCACAGCTATTTATCTGATTTCTAGTTTAATGTCCTTCTTATTCAACTACAAAATTATATTTATGAAATATCATGCTCCAAATGGCAAAAGTAAAAATGTGTAGCACTTTTATTTTTCCTTTATGAGTTTTCATTGTAACCCCATCTTTCTGAGAAATGTTTAAATGCCATTTCTAATACCTGCTCCTTAAAACATCTCCTTTTGCTTTCCTTCTTTTATTTTCTCTTCTAAATCACTCCAAACTAAAGTTAAATAGTAAGACATCTGAAAAAATGTATTCCAATTTTCCTCCTAGCACTCAAACATAAAATTAAATAGAAAGTAGGTTAGAGAAAATATCTCATTTATCTCATCTAGACCTACATGAGTTCCTTATGTCATATGCCAGTTTCCAAGTCTTCTCTCTTCTGGGATCCAGGGCAATTTAGTGTGGCAGAAGGATTGTGCTGATGTCTTGGTCGTCCTGATTTGCCTTTTTTTTCCTCTTGAAATACTCTGAGGCCTTTTATTAACTTAGCTGAAAAGAGTCTCCTTAGAGATCTGTTTTATAGCTTTATAAAAGTTTGCACTTTCCCCTGACATATCACAAATGTTATCAGTGGAAGCTGTGAAAAGCATATAGTGTTGTTATGTCCTGTAAAAATTATTTTCCCCTAACAGTTTCCTTATGGCAAATAAATCTCAGCAAGCACTGTGGTTTCTGAGCATTGAAATTAGGAAAAAAATTTCCTAAATCACAACATCCATTGTTGCTTTTCCCTTTGCCAGAGAAACACACTATAAAGGACCAAATAGAAAGTAAGAACTGAGAGAAATAGCTAGTGTCCATCTCAGTTTTCAGTTTCTGGTGACCTCAGCCCAACCAGGTCAAACAAAGAGCCAGTGAAACCTCTCATGAATTGTCATAAACTTTTATTTTCCAATGGACTTTACCGCTAGACTTGGCATTTCTTTGGTGTGTATAAATAGGTATTATTCATTTTATGTGTACCCCAGTGCCTAGTTACTGTATGACGCATAGTAGGTGAAACTGAAAGGCCATTTTGACTTTAGAATGATTCTATGAGGTAAGCTTAGCTGTAGTGTTTCAGCTAAACTAAATGTGTTCATTTTTTAGTGTTTTGTTATAGTTGTGGCCGTTGTTGTCGTTAACAAAAATCCACTTCAACACCTCAGGCAAATACCATATCATAAAACTCTAAGGACACTGAACCACATTCAGTGTCAAGGAAATCTATCTATTAGAAACCAAAAGCAAAAGAGCTACCTCAGTGTCCTTTTCTCTGGAATTGTGCAGTCCATCATCTCTTCTCCACCCCTGATGTTTCTTCAGTATTGTCTCTCTGCAGACCAGTGGGTATACTTCTCTGAAAGAAGAGGTCCCCAGAAAGTATAATATATCTCAGTTCAAACCATGAAGATAGATTCTTTGGTATCTGTAAATCTCAATTCCTATCCTCAGAGAGAGAAATGAACTTCTAATGGTCAAATAGTCCAATCAGCAGTTCACTAAGAGATCAAGAATAGGACCCCAAACATGGCCATTAGGGCTTAAGGCATATTCCAATGGTTTGTATCAGTCCACCATGTCTAACAATGAAACGAGCCCCCTGAAATAACGGAGATTTCATGGATTCAAAGTAACATTAACTTTAAAAAAATCTTCCTTTGACATTTCTCTAAGGGCTGCTCAATTCAAGTGCTTCCAGCTCTTCTTCAATTGCTGCTTCTGTAATAAATATTTTGATTCACTAACTCCCTGAGATTCTTGGCATTTGAGCATCAAGGGTTAATCCAATACCCTTACTAGATTCATGCACATTCTCTAGTCTACTTTGGCTACAAGTCCAAGAAAGTACATACATCATCCCTGTTACTTTGCCCCATTAAACACTTAAAAGCCTCTTCATCTTTTAATCTGAATTATCACTTAGGAGTGCTAGGGACCTCAGGATACCAGTCTTAATTAGTCATTTAGAGGGCAATTTATCAGAGCTAATGAAAAATGAGAAGGTAGCAAACTGAGCAATAGAAATATTTTTGGAGTACCTTTGTTTTCACCTCTCTATGATAGTAGTAATATAGAAAGTGACAGATTTTTGTTCTTCTTTGAAATATCCAACATTTTATTTATTCAAAGTGACTAGCCAATCCAGTCGATAATGATTGGATGTGCTAATATCACAATCTGAAAAATGAGCAAGGATTGAAAAATTCCATTTATATCTGAACTCATTATTCTTAACAATGTTCTTAAACGTGGTGAGTCATCAGAGTCATCAATACGACTGCCAATGTCAGGAGACATTGTTGGAGACAATATGGCCAACGATAGTATTAGGTGTATGTGGTAGATTGAATTATGGGCCCCCATTTAGAGCCACATTCTTGTGTTTGTGAGTCAATTGCATGGGACCGCATAAAGTTGTTATTTGTAGTTAAGTTGTAGCCATCTGAATGAAGGTGGGCCTTAATCTATATTACTGAAGGCCTTATAAAGAGAACCCAAAAGACATAGAAGCCAGAAAGGAGAGGCCATCTGTACATAATGGGAGGCAGATATACAAGGCAAGGAACCCCCAAGGATTTCCAGCAGACAGCACCAGAACCCTAAGGACTTTGGGAGGAAATAAGCCTTACCAATATCTTGATTTTAGAATTCTTCTAGCCTGAAAACCATGAACCAAGAAATCCCTGTTTTAAACCAAAACCAGTTTGTCATATTTTAGATTGCAGATGTGGCAAACCAAGACAGCATAAGAATGACCAGGTAAATAAAATTCCAATGTATTGACCAGTCAGGGTAAACCAGGCTCTGCTGCAGCAACAATCAACCCCTATATTTCAAAGCTTTAACACAACAAAATTTTATTTCTTGCTCATGTGACAGTCATGGATGAGAAAGCTATCCTCAGTGGCTCTTCTCCAAAGTCTGACTCATTGACTCGACTTTTTGTACTTTACTGTAAAATCATCTGGGGCACATGACCTCTAATATCACTATGGAAGGGGAAGTGTATTACACAGATAATGGTTAAAGCTTGGAGTAGAGGTAGTTTATATTAATTTCTGCCATCTATCATTGGCCAGAACTCAGTTATATGGTCCTCAGTTAGTGCAGGGGACATTGGGAAATGTAGTCTTCTTGCATATCCAAGAAAAGAGAAAGGTGCAGTGAACATAGTGTTGTCTCTGTCTCACCAATCAACAGCTTTAGACAATTACATTTAAAAATATATATTTCTGAGAAAACTAGGTTGGGCATGAATTTTTAACATTAACAATGGTTTCAGGCTGCTAAAGTACAGGATCTAGTATCTTCATTTTTCAAAAAATGTGTATTAAAAGATAGCTAGAATATAAGTTCCATGAGATCCAGGTTCTTTGCTGTCTTATTCACCACAGTACTTGCAGTAATTATACTACTACTCAGCACATGATGCTCAATGAGTATTTCTTAAATTAATAAAGCCATAAGATAGATACCAAGTTTCTTTTGTTTGACATTATACTCTGGTTCTTAGAATGTAGTTCACTTTCAATAGTTTTTTTGGGGGATGGGCAGGTGGAGGAAATTTTATAAAGTCATTTTATTACTATGGGAAAGAAGAAATAGGTAAATGATTAAGGCAATTATTTTGGCTGACTGAATATCATACTGTAATAAGAAAGAAAGATTGCACTTGCACACACACACATACACAGAATCTCAACCTTGTACGATTGCCTTATATGTGCTGTTCATTTCTCTGAGTGCAGTGAACAATGTGGACAGAGTATTTTCCTTTGTAAAGTATACATTCTAATGAGCGATACAGGCAAATGAAAAGATAAATTAGTAAATGTGTTTCCTTGCTATGGTCACCTGCAAAAGCGAGAGGGACTCACACGCTAAATTTGGTTGGGATGTCAAGACTGGTGATGTCACGCACACACACCAAGAGGGTAGAAGAAGGTTTAATGCTTACCTGGTTTGTATATCTGGGGAGAACAGGGAAGGCCTCTCACGTAGGTCTGAAAATAACTTGAGAGAGAAAGGAAACAAAATGAGTCCGGGATTTTATTGTGCTGAGAGGGTGGGGCCCCGTGAGGATTCCTGCACATAGACAAGGGCTTACTTGGTTTGAATCTCCCCCTGATGCCACAGGAGAAAGCACAGAGGCTTTCTTATCAGTTTGCCCAGATGTAGGGCACAAGGAGATAAGGGGGGCATAAGGTTTAAAGGCTGTCAATCCATTTCTTTGTTCTTTATGGTTGCTGACAAAATTTAGTCCTTTAGGAAATACCTGTTCCCTTGTTGGCTTTCAGCTGGGAGCTGTTCCCTGTTTCTAGATTGGGATTTTATACCTTGGTGCACAGCTCCCTTCCTCCAAAAAAAAAAAAAAAAAAAAAAAAAAAATCCAACCATTGTGGATGAGTCCCTCTCACAAGATAAATCTCTTTGCCTATTCTTCTATTGTCACATCTCTTTGACCTCCCTGGGGAAAAAAAATCTCTGTTTTTTTAAGGAGTTATGTGATTAGATTAGGCTCATTAGACTAATCCATGGTAATCTCCACATCTCAAATTCTATAACCTTAGTTCTAAAAATTATGGTCATTTATTCATTTTCCATTCAGAAACTTGGTGTGGCATCGCCCCCCAAACCACCTCAGTTTTCTTTCTATTATCACTACTAGAAATATTATCATTTTTCTTCAAAAATTTTATCAATCTTCCAAAAATTAATAAATTACAAGTGCCTGGTAACTAATTTATCATGGGGGAATGTTTCATCCTATGCCTTCTAAGAGTTCCTTGGTGTGGTAAGCAAAATAATAGCCCCATCATGATTTTTAGAATATTGAATATTTAGGTAATCAAGGTACCCTGTAACTGAAATTTATTCTTTTTTTTTTTAATTTTAATTTTAATTTTTTTTATTATTGGTAAAAATCAAGTTTTTCACATTACATACCAATAATTGTAAAATGGCATATAAATATATATGCATATATGTGCATTTGCTTACATAAATGTTATTTTTTATATATATATATATTTTAAAAGGTACTTAGATTACCTAAATATTACACAGAAATTACAGGGATTCCCATGTTCCCCACCTCCCACACCTCCCACAACATCCCACACAAACATCCTTCATCAGTGTGGCACATCACCCTCAATGAATATACACATCCTGGGGCCTTGCCACCAAGCATAGACCACAGTTCACATCCCACACAGTCTGCATGGTATATGCCGATGTAAAATAGCCTATATCCGTCGCCGCAACGCCACTCAGAACAACCCCCAAGTCCCGAAAAAGCCCCAGTATTTCAACTGCCCTTCCCCTCCCTGCCCCGAAAGCGTCCAGTGGCCACCGGCTCCACCTCACTGTTATAATTTCTTGCATTGCTTGAATCACAATATGTCTACAACAGAATACCATTAAGTCCACTCTAGTCCATAGCTCTTCCTCCAATCCTGAGGGAACTGGGAGTCTGCAGCTGCAGGCAGGATAATCCCATCCACCATATCCATGGGATATAAGCCCCCTCTCACTTGGAGGTGGAGTGAAATTTATTCTTGCACATGCAAATGTTTTGTTTCAGGAAAGACATGAAGTGAGTTATTTCAGTGCTGGTGTCTTTAAGTTTACATCTGTTTCCTCATAAATGGGTGAGTTCAAGGATAATAAACTTCACTTACATTTATATTATTTATGCTTCAAAACACACTAATCTACACTATCATTTTTTTTTAAGATAAGCATGTGAGGCAAGAACAATTATTGTCTTAAAACAGCTCAGAGTTACTTAGTAATAGAGTATACTTATTAGTTATAAGAGCTAAAATTATTCAGCACTTACCATGTACCAGGTGCAGTTTTAAGGGCTTTAAATATATTAATTGAAACACACTAAGAGGTAGGTATATTATATATATTACTATCTTTATATATGACAGACTTCAAGCATAAAGAAATTATATGACTTGCCCAAGGAGATGCAGTTAGAAGGAGGCATAGCTAGAATTTGAGCTCTGGTGGTCTGACCTCTTCACTGTTATGTTATAAGCAAATTCCTAGTCTCCATTCTAGAAAGCTGCAGTTTCTGGTGTCACCCTGACTTTATTTCTCTCTTCCCTTTGTAGACATATAAAGAAGGAAAATACATACATCACTCATACAACTGGCCATCAGTTTTGCACCAGTGCTGTTATATGGGAAGGACAAGGGTAAGTGAGACTCTATGTTATCACACTGGTTACATCTTTTAACTTTCCTATATCACAGTTAACAACTTTATTTTAGGTTTCTTTCCAGAATGGAGGTGTGGAGTAACTGTAAGAATGATACCCATCTGACTTTGTAACCACTGTGGATTGACTGGTAACAAATATTTAAGGGCCATATGGTGATAAAATCCTTCAAAGAGTACACAAACTGTAAAAACAGATTTAGGAGTGTATTCCTCCATCAATATGACAGCCTTGACATGAATAACTGCCATTAACATTAAAAGAATTTCCAGGTTAAATATCCCAGGAGAAAAGATCCAAAACTGTCATCTATCTCACAGATATACTAAATTACTTCTTATAGAGCATGCAGAATTACCCAAATCAAACACCCAAATGGAGGCAGCAGACATTTAGTAGTGATAGTTCTTAAGGAGGGGAGGAAGCTGTTCACAACCATTTAATAAATTAATGGACCAATATAACCAGAATCTATTCCTTCCCTATAAACTAGAATAGTGTCAATTATTCCCTCAGTTGCATGCAAAGTAGTTGGAGGACATCTGAGTGTGAAATCTGGATCTTTGCAGAGATATTTTAAGACTTATCACATGCCACAAGTGGGAAGCATCTTATGTCATAGAATATGTAGCATTTTTGTTTATATTTTTTCCAAATGAAGACTCTTAAACCTGACCTTTGTCCTTGTCCCTGCTATTTATCTTATAGTCTACTTGACATGAATAAGATCCCATTAGAGCCAAGGACACTGATGACACATGTAGAGTACAGTTGAGGAGCTCCCATAGAAATAAGGTGACTTTAAAATTTCTTTTCATGAATTTTACTTACTCAATGAAAGGGCAGTTGCTGAAAATATGAAAGCTGTAGAAAATAAATCCATAAAATTGATGAGATATAATTCAAGCATACTTGGTGAAAATTATATAAAATTGTTTTCTTTAAGCTCACTTCACTAGCACTGATAACATCTACTCTCTGATGACATAGTTCTTCATATTTCCTTCTTTTTTCTATTGACTTTGATATTGTGAATTATATCCTAATCACAGTGGTCTGAGATGCCCATGACCTCTTGCTCAGCCTAACTCTCTATACCTGACAAAGTTCTTGGGAATCACAGTGTATATGAATCCAGATACTCCTTTTGGAAAAAATTTCAGTGTTTGGGAACCAGTTCCCTAACCCCCGCCCCCACAAGTCCAGGTCTCCAGCATTCATCCAATTCCCCAAATATTTTATGAAACTACAAGCCCTTCACTGACTTTACTAATTTGAAACATATTAAGATTAGATTCAAATATTAGATTTACAGCAGCTCAAACATAGCAATTTATGTTTCTTATGTAAAAGTCCAGAAATAGCAGCTTCTGTTGGCTTGAGGATGTCAGGGCCAGCATCTCTACATATCTCTTGGCCATGACATTATGACAACAAAATGGCTGCCTGCTTCTGTTCTAAGCATCAGTTTCCCGTTTAAGGCAGGAAGAAGGGAAAAGATGGTCAAGTGATACCCAAGTCTATCACTTTTAATCAAGAAAGCAAGTTGTTATCCTGGTGAGCCTGACAGAGAGCTTCAATAATTCTTACAGGCTAAAACTGGATGACCTTGCTATATAGAACTGCCAGGAAGACTAGGAAGTGCAGAATTTATATTCTAAACTTCTGTAGTCAAAAGCAGCAAGGGAGAAATAGATTGGAAATAGCATTTAGGAAGCTAATCACAGTAGCTGCTTAATAGTTTCTTGTAGTATATCTTTTTGTTTATTTTAATAATGTTTCTTTCAATAATTAACTTTGTCAGGTATAGAGAGTTAGGCTGAGCAAGAGATCATGGGCATCTCAGACCACTGTGATTAGGATATAATTCACAATATCAAAGTCAATAGAAAAAAGAAGGAAATATGAAGGAAATATCTAGATATATGATTAAATGATTTTTAGTTTTTAGTACCCATAATTTACTCTACTGCCTTAGATCAAATCTCTTTTCCTTCTTCCAGTTTCCAGAATTATGAATCTTAATATTTTTAGTTTGAGTTTATGTAAAGATACAAATCTCTTTTGTAATTGACTCTTCAACTCTCTCAAACACTAAAAGAACAATTGTCAATTCTGTACATGGGGCTAGACTAGATAGAAGTTGAGTTTCAGATCTATTTTACCTTTAGAAGTAGCTTTTTAAAATTGGCCTTAAAATTTTATTCAATCCTCTCCTGCATCTGAAATTGTCAACTAGTTGGAATATACTGCTGTAGTGAATTTGTACATATCTGCTCATTTAAAAAAAAAGTCTAATCACTCCTTCAACTCAGATCTTTCCAGATGCAACTCATTTCTTAATCTTCTTTTTAAAAATCGGTATTGTCAGATTTACTCTTACACAATTCACCTTGATCAGAATATTTTCTCCCCTTATATGATAAGCATCTAATATTATTGTGGTCCAAAGGTTTTTCATAGTGTAGTAGGCAGAATGATGGCCACTGAAAAATGACCAAATCCTAATCTCCAGAACCTCTGAATATGTTGCTTTTCATGGGAAAAGGGTCATGGCAGGTGTAATTAATATTAATGACCTTGAAATGTGGAGCTTATTCTGGACTATCCAGATGGACTCAATCTAATTAAATAAGTTCTTAAATGCGGACAATATTTCCCTGCTTTAGTCAGCAAAAGCTATGAAACTGGAAAAGGATCAGAGAGATTGTAATATTGCTGGCTTGGAAAATGGTGAGGAGGGGTCCACAAGTCATGGCATGTGGGTGTGTCTAGAAGCTGGAAGAAGCAAGGTAAAGGCTTCTCACCTATTGGCAGTGCAGCCTTGCCAATACCTTAATTTTAGTCTGGTGAGAGCCATGTTGGACTATAAGGTAATACATTTGTATTAAGTCACTCAGTTTGTGCAAATATTTTTACAGCAGCAATATAAAATGAGTACTGATGTTGGTACCAGAAATCATGCTATTGTAACATATTTCTAAAGATGCAAAAGTAGTTTGAGAATTGGGCAATGGGAAGAATTGGGCAATGGGAAGAAGCTGGAAGAATCTTGATAAACATGACAGCAATATTCTAGATCATCTTAAACAGCTGGTTAGTAGAAATATAGATGTTAAAGATTCTGCCAGTGTGGAATTTGAAGGAAGTGAAGAGTGTAGTAGGAAAACCATCAATCACCTTAGAGGATATCGCAATCGCTGTGACCAGACTGTTAGTGGAAATATGGGCCTTAAAGGCACCCCTGGTGAGGGATCAGAAGAAAATAAGGAAATTGGAGGAAAAGAGAGACTTGTTATGTGCTGGCAGCAAGTTTAGTACAGTTATGCCCTGCAATTAAATAGAAAGCAGAACAAGAAAACAATGAACTTGAACATTTAGCTGAGGAGATTTCTAACTAAGATGTTAAAGATGTGGCCTCATTTCTTCTTGTTGCTTATAGTAAAATTGGAGAGGAGAGAGATAAATTAAGGGAAGAACTGTGAAACAAAAAGCAACCAGGATTGATGGTTTTGAAAATGTTCAGCCTATCCACATGGCAAAAGCTGCTAAAATTAAGAGATTGACTATCATTAAGGAGTCTTCTCAAAAAACGACCAAGGGAAGAGCTGTATGATATTTCCTATTATCACTCACAGAAAGATCAAAATGTCTGAGTGTTCAATCACAAAAAAAAAAAAAAAAAAAAAAAAAAAAAAAAGGTTATTTGATGAGATTCCGGGTGTGGCTCATAGATTCACTCAATCGAACCAGAGAACATCTTGGAATTTCAAGACATGATCCTTCAGCCATCTCATCTAAAGTCAAAATAAAGAAGGGGTTATATAGAAAAGACCTGTAGTTGAACTTCTTATTTAATGAAGTGAATCCTGGTTGACATACACAGAAGACCCACAATGTTCTTGAGAATTCTTTATAAGTAGAACCTCTTCCAGCCTGGAAGAAAAGGGGCAGAGAGAGTACACAATGAAAGACCCCAAACATTCTCACTACTCAGGTCCAAACATACACATGATGCATTTCATGTAAAAGGGAAGATGATTCAGAGGGCAGTACTTCAAGCCCAGGGGGCAATGCTAGGAGCCCAAAGGGCAAGACACAAGTCCAGGATATAGAACAGTGAGTCCAAGGTTTGAACCATAAGCCACACAGGACTATTCTCACACCTTGAAAGCAAATGGAATTTACCTGGCTGCATTTCAAAATTTCTTGGTACCAGTGATTCCTTTTCCTTTCCATTTTCTCCCTTTTAAAACCAGACAATTTATAACTCTTTTCCTATGCCTTTCCCACCATTATATTTTGGAAGAAGATAAAGGTAGACTGTGGTAGGTAGAGTAGTTAGAATAATTGTCCCCCAAAGATGTCCATGCCTTAATTCCTAGAAATTGTAAATATGTTTCCTTACATGGCAAAAGGAACATGGAAGCTGTGATTAAGGTTAAGTACCTCCAGATGGGGAAATTATCCTTGATTACTGAGGGAGCACAATCTAATCATATGAGTCTTAATTGTGGAAATGCACAGCAGAGAAAGGTAGCCAGAGACTGAGGTTTCTGTTCAAAGGATCATAAAAGAAGCTCCAGGGAAATGGAATGTACCAAGGATATCATGCAGATGGAGGAGCCAAGAAAAGCTACCTCATACATCTGTTTATGAACTCTAGAGCTCACTTCCAAGCTCTGTATGTGAGAATCTGATCATAATTAGCATACCAAAAACTTTAAGAACTGAATTGATGGGTAGATTACCACCCATGTTTGACTGATGGCACATATCTGAGACATATCTTAAGACCACTACAAAAGTTTTAAAAACTGTATGATAAAAAGAATCATAAAAAATTCAACTCTCCTGGGAAAAGAACCAAAAGATGCCAACACCCAGATGACATGGGTATTGGAATTATCTGGCAAAGGCTTTAGAGCAGCTATTATATAAAGTAGGAATTGTGACTACCCTTGAAACAAGTGTTAAAATTGAAAGGGTCAGCAAAGAAATAGAAGATATAAAGAAAAAACAAATGGAAAGTTTAGAAATGAAAATTACATTTACCCTAATAAAACACTCATTGGATGGACTTAAGCAGAATGGAGATGCGAAAGAAAATAGTAAATTTGCAGACAGACAAACAGAAATTATGCAATGTGAATAAGAAAAAGGTTTGAAAAAAATGTACAGAGGCTCCGCAACCTGTAGGATAACAACAAAAAGTCTATTTGTGTTATCAGAGTCCTATAAAGGAAGGAGAAAGAGAATGGGGCTGACGCATGAAGAAATGATAGCTGAAAAGGTCCCACATTTGGCAAGAGACACAAACCTACGGATTCCAAAAGATAAGCAAACCTCACATAGGAAATCTGCAATCAGACACATTTTAAACAAACCAATGAAATCTAAATACAAAGAAAAAACCTTGAACATAGCCAGAGAAAAATGATGACTTACTTAAAGGAGAACAAGCATGTGGATGACTGTGGATTTCTTATTATTAGTAAATGTGGGAGTTTGATATTATTTTATGAATCCCAAAAAGAGAAAGAATAGGTTTGTAAACTAATCTGTTCCTCTGAGTATAATACCCTTTGATTGCATTAAATTCAGCTGAGGGGGCTTTGATTAGATTACCTTAAGATTAGAACTTTTTGATTTGACTATGTCAGTAATGCATGACTGAGGTTGAGTTCCTGTCCCCATGGTGGTTCTGATATAAATGGACACTCAAATGGGAAGACAGACATGAGAAGACCATGGGAAGAGGGAGCTGTCATTTATTTTTTTATTTTTTTTTTATTGTGGTCATTTTTTTAAATCTTACATTTGGTGTTTTTTTCCCCAAGCCCATCCTATTATTATTATTGTTATATCATTTATACATGAACATACATAAACAATAAGTGTATAGTGAAAGTTGTGAACTTACAAAGCAAACTTACATAACATCATGCAGGGGTCCCATACATGACCCCACCACCAACACCTTGCATTGTTATGAGACATTTTTCATAAATTATGAAAGTATATCACCCAAAATTACAGTCCTTATCTTACATTTGGTGTATTTTCCCCCAATTCACCATATTATTATTTTTTAAATATATTTTTATGACAGAAGTAAACATACAAAACAATCATGCACACATGCAGAATTCCCATATAACACCCTTCTATCAACATACCACATCATGGTGGAACATTTGTTACAGATTAAGAGATAATATCATCAGACAATTACCATGTCCGTAGTGTACATGTGGCACACTTTTTCTATACTCTCCCGTTATCAATACAATACATCTTTGGTATAGATGCATGAATATTACATTACTGCTAACCACAGTCCATAAGTCACTCCAGTTGTATTTTCCCATGCTTCTCCATATAACCCATCATCCTGCAAGGGTTAGTATATCTGCTCCAGCTCACAAAGGACAATCTTGCATCTGTACCATCGACCACAATTTTCATCTACCTCTGGGTTTACTCTGTTATTCAGTCCCTAGGTTATTCTCTAGCTTTCTTTCAGTTGGCATTTACATCCCTAGAATACCCTTTTAAGCCACATTCCCATTTATAAACCAGCTGTTACTCACTATAATGTGTTAACATCAACTCTATACATTTCCACACTTTTTTTTTTTGATATATAAATATATATGCATATATGTGTATTTGCTTACAAAAATGTTATATATATATATATATATACATATATTTTAAGAGGTGCTTAGATTACCTAAAATATTACACGGAACCCACTGGGATTCCCATGTTGCCCACCTCCCACACCTCCCACCACATCCCACACAAACATCTCCCACAGTGTGGCCCACCAACCTCAATGAACTTACACATCCTGGAGCCTTGCCACCAACCATAAACCACAGTTCACACTGTAGACCACACTCTCTCCCACTCAGTTCTGAGTGGTGTGTGCTGATTTAAAATGGCCTACATCCATTGCCACAACAGTACTCAGGACAACTTCCAACTCCCAAAGAAGCCCCTGTATTTCAACTGCTCATCCCCTCCCTACCCAAAAACTGTCAAGTGGCCACTGGCTCCACCTCATTG
>JAKSZT010053928.1:49723946-49813453 GCA_026826555.1 Tolypeutes matacus | reverse complement strand
GGGGGTGGTTTGGTATCTGGGAGTCTCCGGCACTCCGTGTGTGACTTTGCTGTGACCTAAAACTTCTTTGAAAATTAAATGAAAAATTGGGAGACAATGGGGATTGAGAGGAGGAAGGTGTCATGGCACACCAGACATCCGATAACACAGTGATAAAGGGAAGGAAAAAGGGGAAAAAAGAAGAGAGAAAGGAAAAAAATGAATATATATATATATATATATTTTAAAGGCATTTCCTTTGCTTTTTTGCCCATTTTTTGAATGTCCCAATCCACTAATTATATTTTATTTTGTTTTGTTCTTTGTTTGATTATTTGTTTTTTTTTCCTTCTCTCTTTTTTTTTTTTCCCCCTGAGTTTCCTCATGTTTGTCTCTTGCATGTAAGCTTATCACACTTGTTTCTTTTCCCTAGTAAGTGTATTTGATTATTTTATGGACTAAATGTTCATGGAGGATTTGGATCACAGAAGGGTTACAATGGGTACTGCGGAGGATTATTGGGGGGAGGGTGTCTGGAGGGGGTTTCGTGGGGATTGGTTCAACCGAATATACATGAAAGATATACAAAATCATTCAAAGGATCGGGGGATGGGGCATGGTCACGATGGGTGGATAATCACACAATAAATGAGGGAATCGAATTCCTAGCCTGGAGAGCTCTGCCACATTTCCACACTTTTACAGTAAAGTTAATTAAAACTTCAACATACATTAAACATCAGTAGTCCATCTCAGTCTTCCTCTTATCTCCTTTAAGAATCCACCACCCTATCACCAGGTCTTGAAGATGTTTTTCTACA
This sequence comes from Tolypeutes matacus, assembly GCA_026826555.1. Classification (NCBI taxonomy): domain Eukaryota; kingdom Metazoa; phylum Chordata; class Mammalia; order Cingulata; family Chlamyphoridae; genus Tolypeutes; species Tolypeutes matacus. The sequence goes on along the minus strand of JAKSZT010053928.1, from coordinate 49,812,653 downwards.
TTTTCTTCTAGAGGCTTTACAGTTCTTGCTTTTATATTTAGGTTTTTGATCCATTTTGAGTTATCCATTTTTGCATAAGGTGTGAGATAGAGATCCTCCTTCCTTCTTTTGGCTTTGGATATCCAGTTATCCCAGCACCATTTGTTGAATGAACTGTTCTGCCCGTGCTGGGTGGGTTTGACAAGCTTGTCAAAAATCACTTGACCATAGATGTGAGGGACTGTTTCTGAACCATCAGTTCAGTTCCATTTGTCTATATGTCTGTCTTTATGCCAGTACCATGCTGTTTTTACCACTGTAGCTAGATAATATGATTTAATGTCCAGAAGTGAGAGTCCTCCAATTTTGCTTTTCCTTTTAAAGATGTTTCTGGCTATTCAGACCACTTTACCTTCCAAATAAATTTTATAATTGTGTTTTCCATTTATTTTTTTAAATGCTGGTGGAATTTTTTTTATCAAGATTGTATTGAATCTGTATATCAATTTGGGTAAAACTGACATCTTAATGATATTTAGTCTTCCAATCCATGAGCCTGGAATGTTCTTCCAATTATTTAGGTATTTTTTATTTCTTTTAACAATGAGTTCTAGTTTTCTGAATAAAGGTACTTTACATTGTTGGTTAAGTTTATTCCTAAATATTTGATTCTTTCAGTTGCTATCATAAATGGGATTTTTTTCCCGGACTTACTCCACAGATTGTGCATTATGAATGTCTTTTAAAGCCTATTTCATCTGATATATGTATTGGTAATACAGCTTTTTGTTGTTGTTGTTACTTCATGCGTGGCATATCTTTCTAGGCTTTCGCTTTCAATCTATTGGTATCCCTGGGTCTAAGGTGAGTCTCTTGCAGACAGCATATAGGTGTCTCATATTTTCTTATCCATTTTTCCAGTCTGTGCCTTTTTATTGGGGAATTCAATCCATTAGCATTCAATGGTATTACTGTAAAAGCAGTTCTTATTTCACCCAATTTGACATTTGGGTTTTATCTGTCAGAATAAATACATCTAGTAAGCCAAATGCCAAGACACTCTTTTGTGGCTTTTAGTTATTTTACTGGTAAAAATCTTCATTTCTAGACTCTCTTCAAGCCTCTCTCTTCTGTCTTTTCTTTTCAGACTGTAGCACACCCTTTCGTATTTCCTGCAAAGCTGGTCTTTTTGTTATAAACTCTTGCAGTTTCTGTTTATCTGTGAATATTCTAAACTCTTTTTTTTTTCTGTGAAATCAAGTACCTTTAATCATTGAACATCTGAATCAAACATAATCTTTATTACAATTTTAGTGTGAATAGTTCTGCAGTATTTTAATCTAGTAAAACTAGGATTGAATTGACTTTCAAAGAATTTAAAAATGCCACCACCATTTAATCTAATTGTCACATAATTTACTTTTTATTTCCAATATATTTTCCCTTCTCATATCTTCACTAATCTAATTTTTAAACATTCATTGCTATCAGGTGAACACTTTCCTTTTATTTTTTTATTTTTATTTTTTTTTTATTATGGGTAAAAATCAAAATTCTCACAATACATACAAACATTTGTAAAATGATATATAAATATATATGCATATATGTGTATTTGCTTACAAAAATGTTATTTATATATATATATATACATATATTTTAAGAGGTGCTTAGATTACCTAAAATATTACCCGGAACCTCATTTTTGAAAGATAATCTTGCTGGATATAAAATAACTTTGCTGGCAGTTTTTCTCTTGCAGTATCTTAAATATATCATACTACTGCCTTCCTGCCTTCATGGTTTCTGATGAGAAATTGGCACTTAATCTTATTGGGTATCCCTTATAGTTTATGCATTGCGTTTCTCTTGCTGCTCTCAGAATTCTCTCATTGTCTTTGGCATTTGACATTCTGATTATTATATGTCTCAGAGTAGGTCTATTTGGATTTATTTGGGTGGGAAAACATTGTGCTTCTTGGACACGGATATCTATTATCTATGTCTTTCAATAGGGTTGGGAAGTTTTCTACCATTATTTCTTCAAATATTCCTTCTGTCACCTTTCCTTTCTCTTTTCCTTCTGGGACACCCATGACACATATGTTTGCACATCTCTTGCTGTCATTTAGTTCCCTGAGACCTTGTTCAATTTTTTCCATGCTTTTCTTCATCTGTACTTTTCTATGTTTGATTTTGAAGGCCATTTCTTCAAGCTCACCAATCCTTTCTTCTGCCTCCTTAAATCTGCTATTATATGTTTCCAGTGTATTTTTTTTTATATTTTTAAATTTTTTTTTGTTTCTTTTTGTTTGTTTGTTTTGTTTTCTTTGTTATAGTTTTTTTTTTAATTTTTTTTCTTTTTTCTTTTAGTTTTTTTAATTTCTTTTTTATTTTATTTTTTTCTGTTTGATTTAATACTGCTTCCAGTGTATTTTTTTAAAAGATTATTTATTTATTCCCCCCCACACACACACACACCACTGCTTACACTTGTTCTCTGCTCTCTGTGTCCATTTGCTGTGTGTTCTTCTGCGTCTGCTTCTCTTCTCTTCTCACATTCTCTTTAGGAGGCATGGGGAACCAATTCTGGGAATTTCTGACTTGGGAGAGAGGCACTCAATTGCTCAAGCCACCGTAGCTCTCTAGTTTGTTGTGTCTCTCCTCTGTGTCTCTTTTTTGTTGCATCACCTTGTTGTACCAGCTCTCCATGCGGGCTAGCTCTCCACATGGGCCAGCTCTCTGTGCAAGCCAGCTTGCTTTCACCAGGTGGCCTCGGGAACCAAACCCGGGACCCTCCATATGGGAGATCACAACCCACATCTGCTTCCTCCAGTGTATTTTTTATTTCATTTATTGGACCTTTCGTTGCCATAAGATCTGCTATTTTTCTATGTATGCTTTCAAATTATTCTTTGTGTTCATCCAATATCTTCTTAATATCCTTAATCTCTGTAGCCATTGGGCAATTTGATGTAATTATGAATTCCAAAAATATAATTGGATCATGCTTGTAAACTGATCTGTTAATCTGGGCATGATTAAGTTATGATTAGGGGTTGAGCCCCACCCCTTGGTGGGTAGGGGAAGAAAACATAAAAGGCATCACAAAGAATAGAGCTGCAGCAGTTTTTGAGAAGCAGTTTTGATGTTGGAGAGAAGGCCCCAGGAGAAGAGAAGTGAGCGGTTCGCCTGATAGTCTACAGCTGACCTTGTGGAGGAACCAGAAGAGCTAAGCCCAGAGAGAAATGCAGCCCCAGGAAGAGAGGAACCCAAGAAGCCTGAACCCTGGCAAACGTCAGCAGCTGTCTTGCTCCAACACGTGGCAATGGACTTTGGTGGGAGAAGAAACTTAATGCTTTATGGCCTGTTGTCTATGGACTTCTACCCCAAATAAATACCCTTTATAAAGACCAACCCATTTTTGGTATTTCACATTAGCACCCCTTTGGCTGACTAATACAGAATTTGGTACTGAGGAGTGGGGAAGTGCTTTTACATATACCAAAATGCTGGAATGGTTTTATAAATAGGTAAGGGGTATTTTTTGGAGGAATTGTGAAATGTTTGATGGAAAAGGCCTAGATCACTTTGAAGAGACTGTTGATAGTAATATGGATGCTAAAGAGACTTTCTATTATACCTTAGAAGTAAATGATGAAACTATTATTGGAAACTGGAGGAAAGGCAATCCATGTTTTAAAGTTGCAGAGAATTTAGCAAGATTAACTCCTGGTGTTATATGGAAGACAGAATTTGAAAATGGCGAACCGGAGCATTTAGCTGAAGAATTTTCCAAGGTAAACTTGGAGAATGTGGCTTGGCTTCTTCTTGCAGCTTATAGCAAAATACTAGATGAGAGAAATACACTAAGGACTGAACTTTTGGGCACAAAGAAAACAGAAACTGATTCTGGAACTTCAAAGTTTCTGGAAATCAAATTCCTAGATGAAAATGCCCTATTTGAAGACTTTACTAAACTTGGAACTCGTAGCTCAGAGTTGAAGATGCAGTTATCTCAGAAAGACTTGTGGAAAATCTTACTGTCTGATGGCTTAGACCCCTGCTTCTTGCATGCTAAACCAACAAAATTTTTGAGAGAGCTGTATGAAGAAAACCACTGTCAGCTTGGACAAAAGAGAACATTGAAAGGAGAGACTGATGAAGAATCAGTTGTAAGAAGAAAACCGTGGTATCAGAGATCTGGAATTAAGACATGTCCTTGGGCCAAGAGAGGAGCCCCACCCATGTGTACAGAGAGGGTGAGTTTGCCCCTGCAGTTGAAGAGGGTATCTGTGGACTTCTACCCCAAATAAATAACCAACCCATTTTTGGTATTTCACATTAGCACCCCTTTGGCTGACTAATACAATCTCTTTAGCCATCTCATTGAATTTATTAAGGAGATTTGTTTGAAGATCTATGATTAGTTGTCTCAACTCCTTTATGTCATCTGGAAGCTTATCTTGTTCCTTTAACTGGGCCATATCTTCCTGTTTCTTGGTGTGGATTGTAATTTTTTGTTGGTGTCTTGGCATCTGGCTTACTATATGTATTTATTCTAGGTTCAGTTTCTCTGTTTAGTTTAGGGCTTTCTTGCCCCTTTCCCCTTGCTGGCTGTGTAGTAGGAGCCAAGGATGTAACTGGTGCCGTAAGCTATGGAGCCTCAAGTTTCCTCATTGCCCCAGGGACCAATGAAGCTTCTTCCAACTTTCCTCTTTTCCAGGGGTAGGGACAGAGCCACAGCCCTGTGTAATAATCCAAGTCATGCAGGCCTAGACTAGTTGCCCAGAGGGACTGATGAAGCTTCATGCCCCTTTCTCACCTGCCTGGGGCAGGGACGGAGCTGTAGGTGTGGGCAGCAATGTATGCCGTGCTGGTCCAAAATGAATGTAATTGCCCTGGTAGACTTCTGACTATTCAGTCTTTGCCAGCTAAATGTACCTGCAGTTACCCAGAGAGGCTGACGCAGGGCCCACCAGCTTCCTCCCTGCTAGAGGTGGGGCTGAAGCCTAGGCTAGGGCTGCAGGCCAGTCTGGGTGAAAGTAGCCAGTCGTTACCTTCACTGTCATTTTCAGTCAGCCTGGCTGCCCCTCATGCCAGGGCCAGAGTTAAAATGGCCACTACCGACCTCTTTCTGACTTGGACAGGTTCCAACTTTAGCCATTCTTAGGGTTATATTTTAGCCAGCTGAATTTACTAATCAGTAACTGAAGTCTGTGGCCAACTGTCTTTTCCTCCCCTGTGTCTGGGAAATGAAGCTTCAAATTCCAGCCACAGAATAGCTCCTGAGGTGGCTTATGCTGCCAGAGTAGGATGATCACCAGCCTCTACCGCATGGCCTGTATTTTCCTGGTGAGGTTGGCACAGCTCCCCCCAGCTTCCTCCCTGCTGGAAGTAGGGCTGGGGCTTAGGCTAGAGCTGCAATCCAAATTGGATGGAAAGAAGCCGGTGCCTATGAGCACTATGATTTTCAGTCCACTCCGCTTCCCCTTATGCCAGGGGCAGAGTTAAAATGGCGTCTACCAGCCTTTTTCTGACTTGGACAGGCTTAAATTTTAGCTGTTCTTAAGATAATACTTTAGCCTGCCGAATTTACTAATCAGTAGCTGAAGTTGGTGCCTTACTGTCTCTTCCTCCCCCGTTTTTGGGAAGTGGAGCTTCCAGTTGCAGCCGCAGAATAGCTCCTGAGGCAGCTTGTGCCTCCAGCGGAGGATGGGCACAGGCCTCCGTGGAGTGGAGTGCTCTACTTGCAAATCTTCTCTGCAGATTGGCAGTCTCCTCCTTTCATTCTTTCAAGGATGTTGCAGGATGCTCTTCTGGTGTCATGGAGTCCCCAAACAGGTGCTTTAGATAGTTCTGGGTGATTACTAACTGCCCTGTAGCACTAGCTGACTCTAGGAGCTCCTTACTCTGCCACCACCTTGCTGGTTGTCTCTCTGTCATTTTTTTGATCCTGCCATGTGACAGAAAGGAGAAGTCTCAAACAGCTAAGGCCCTGGGAGCGATTAAACTTTTTACCTGATAGCTTACAGCTGACATTGTGAAGAGAGCCAAGACTGAACAGGAAGCCCTGAGAGACAAGTCCTATGCCAGTCTACAGCTGAAATCACAAAGATGCAGAGCCTCAAGAGGAAGAGGAAGAGGAAGCCCAAAGCTGAAGGCAGGGAGCAGTCAGTGATCGGTGACCAACTTGCTGCAACCTGTGGCAACTGACTTTGGTGAGAAAGCAACCTTGAGTTGGACTTTTTATGGCCTTGTAACTTTAAGCTTTTACACCAAATAAATACCCTTTATAAAAGCCAACAGATTCCTGGTACTTTGCATCAGCAGCCCTTTGGTGGATTAATACAATAACGGAGAGCAGAAAAAGGTGACACAATATTTTTAAAGTGCTGAAAAAAATCACCCCTGAATTCCATATTCAACAAATATATAATTTAGGAATGAAGGTGAAATGAAAATACTCAGTTGAAGGAAAACAAAATGAATTGGTAGACCGTAGACTTGCTCTAAAATAATTTTTAAGGAAGTTCTTCAGATAGAGGGGAAATTATATGGAAAGAAACTTGAAACACCAGGAATAAAGGAAAGTAACACAACTGGTGGCTATTTGGGTAAATATAATAGGCTATTCTTCTCTTGAGTCCTTTACAATATGCTCGACAGTTGAAACAATAGAGTATAAAATTCCAACTTAGGTTTCTAATGTATGTAGTTATATAACACTATAGTGGGGGTTCTTAACCTTTTTTGTTCCACAGACCCCTTTGCCAGCCTGGTGAAAACCACAGACCTCTTACTAATTCCACACTAAACTGTGTATTATTTAATATATATATACCACATCTGCACCAACACATTTCCACTAGAATAATGTTTTTTTTTGAAATTCAATTAAAGCTCATGGACCTCTTGTTAAGAGCCCCTGTACTATAGCATAAGGGGAATGGGGTGAATAGGGTAAGGAATCCTATATGGAAGTAATGTTTCTACATTTCAAATGGCATAGTAAAATATTGATTTTAAATAGACTGAAAAAAAAATACATTTGCAATCCCTAGAGTGATCACTAAAAATATGGAAAGAGATTGTCAATGTCACAATAGATAAAGTAAAATGAAATAATTAACGGGTTCAATAATCCAAATGAACATAGGGAATGTGAAATAGAGAAATTAAGAACAGAAGGAACAAACAGAAAACAAGTGATAAAATTTTAGGCCTAATCCCAAACATATCCGTACTTACATTCAGAGTAAAGAGTCTAAATACACAGACTGAAAGACAGAGATTTTCAAATAGAATACAAAAACATGATACAACTGCATGTTTTCTACAAGAAATTCACTTCAACTTATAATGGTATATGTAGGAGAGAAGTAGAAAAAATATATATCACGCAAAGATGTATCAAAAGAAATATTAAGTGACTATATTAATATTAGACAAAGTAAACTTCAGAACAAAGAAAAGTGCCAGGGAAAACAGACATTACATATTGATAAAGGGATGACTTACCAAGAAGACCTAACAATTCTAAACATGCACCTAACAACAGCCATTAAGAATCGCACAAATCAAAAACTAACAGAACTGAAAAGAAAAATAGATAAATCCACATTAAAATTGAAGACTTGAGCTCTCCTTTTTCAGTAATATACAGAACCAACAGATAGGAAATAAACAAGGATATAAAAGAACTAATGAACACTGTAAACCAAGTAGATACAATTGGTATTTATAGGACCCTCCACCCAAATGCACTTAGAATTCTAACCGGGGTGGATCATGCCCTGTGCCATCATTCAAATCATTCAAATCCACTTTTAAAGGATTTCAAGTCATACGACATATGTTTTTAGACTATATGGAATAAAACCAAAAATTAGTAACAGAAGGATAACAAGAAAATCTCCAAACTCTGGTGAATTAACCAACAAATTTCTAAATAATCTATGAGTCAGAGGACATCTTAATATAATTTATAAAATGCTATGAAATGCTTTAAAATGAAAAATTTGTTGGATGTGGATAAAAGTTGCTTCCAGAGAAATTTTTAGCAACAAATGTCTATATTAGAAAAATAACAAAATTTTCCAAATGATAATGTAAATTTTCATCTCAAGAAACTAGAAAAGGACGAGGAAAATAAACCCAAAATCAAGCAGAATGAAGGAAGAGAGCAGAAACCAACAAAATTAAAAACAGAAACAAAAGAGAAAACATGCAATGGAAGAAAAAGCAGGTTCTTTGAAAAGGTGAGCAAAATTGATAAAATTCTCTCAAGAGTAACAATAAGAGAGAAGACATAAATTGTCAATATTAGAAATGAAAGGCAAGATATTCACTGCTGATCCCACAGATACTAAAAGGATAATGAGGGAATGCTGTAAGCAACTCTACACACATAAATTCAATAACTTAAATGGAATATCACAGCCCTTGTTCATATGCTTGCCGAGTTAACCCTGACAGTCTCAGTATTTTTTTCTTATTGGGTACTCTCTTTTTAATCCTGACTCCCACCATTTTCAAATTATTTGATTGACATTACTAACATCTCTTTGATTTGTAAAAATGATTGTGCAATTTAATTCCTTGCAATCGTTTTTTATGAGGAAAAACATCTTAGCACATTTTTAGGACCCAAAATTTTTATCCTGTTATGACTCTTTAGAGGGCCAGCATCTTTTGTTATGACTCATTTCTTGTTTTGAAAAACAAAATTATCAGGATTTACCCTAACACTCAATGTTTTACCATCTACGCCTGGAATGCCCTCTCCAGAATTAGCATTGCAATCTCCCAATCTTCCTTTAAATCTAATTCACTTTTTCTTTGAAGACTTATCCAGGGTAATTTATGTGCTCATTTTCATACGTTCCAGTGACACTTTGCTTGCATTTCAGCTACCTTATGCATCTCAGGTTTTTGCCATTGCTTGTAAGTCTGCCTTCCATTAGAATGTAAAATTCTTATGTGCAGGCCTGTGCCCTCTTCACATCTGTATCTTCACTGCCTCGCACAGGATCTGGCACATAGCAGCTACTCATAGCTTTAGATGAGCGTGTGTATGAATAAGGAGATGGATGAAATTTTACAAATTTACAGAAGAGTGCAAAGGAGGTATGTCAATTGAATAATTGGCACTGCACTTGTAAAATAATTTCCTAAGGAGAAATTAGTAAGAGTAAAGTATATGGATCATTTCCTCATTCTTTAAATGTTCCAGAATGAAAAACACCATTAACAAATTGCTGATTTGCTAAATTTGACTTTCAATGGTCAGCTTGACATTGAATATCACCACCTACCACCTGGGAAATAAAGCCAAGCCATACTTGTGAAAGTATTTTGACATTATCTCCCTCATATACAATTAAGTCTTCCCTCTCCCCACTTGCTGGGCATGAATGCAGACAGACATATGCTCACAAGGTACTCTTTTTTTATGGAATGGTAGATAAAAAATGGCATTATTCTATATGAAATATCACCATGGGCAATCAGATGAAGGTACCAAAGGATTAAGACATTTCAGTGAGTGCAGCTGCTATATTTTATAATTGTTTCCTCCAACCTGTTTTATCAATAACTTGGTCCACTGGTAATCTGCAAGAAAGAGACCCTTCCTCTTGGCAGGTTTCCTGACCTGCATCTTGTGCTATCTTTGCTCTATCTCATCATACTCAAGGATAAGCACTTGGGAACTGGCAGCCACTTACTTCTATTGTAAATAGGTTTAAGTCACGTGTGGTTTTAAAGAAGAGACAGAATTTTCTGAATTAGGGGTTTTTGTGTGCTCCATTAAGTAATGCAATGTGACAAAGTGACTCTTCTGAATGACGGAGTATTTGTTTTGAAGGGGGAAAATCAGAAGTGGCACTATATTCCAGTAGTCTTTCCTGCTTTTCTTCTTAGGAATTAAATTAGCCATAAGAGTCTAACTGATTGCAATGTGTCTTTTCTGTCAATGGATCTCTTTTGGAGTAGAAAAACAACAGACATCTTAGACAGACTTTAATTTCTCCAAAGAGCAGGGGAGTCATTCTTTTCATATGATTTTCCTACAGGGAGCCAGCTCTTCTCTGCAGGAGCATGGCTCTTTCTGTTGAAAGGTTAGCCTGCATATAACCAGGTCATCCAGAGAGACCCCTGGCAGATCTAGGCTGACATATTCCTATGCAGAGGGGACGGCATTAGTCAGCCTGCTGTCTCCAGGGCTTACAGCAGAAAGATAACACTGTCGAGAGAGGCCCTGGAGAGTCACGGTGGCTGCTTGCTCTGACACTTAGAATGGAATTGCTGCTCAAGTACAGTCTTCCTGCATTGTTGGTATCAATAGGTTGAAAGTCTAGTTTTTTCAGGCTTACAGAGAAGTAGGGAGACACAGAAGCCTTGGGGGCAGAAGGTGGCTCCCAGAAGTTGAAGAGGTTTCCAGAGGTCATTTTTTCCAGTTAAGTCTCCACCTCTATCATTATAAACAAGCAGGGGCCTGACACTCCTCAGGATGTGGAGGAAACAGTGAAAGGGCTCCCTGAGAAAATTGCCTTGGGCTTGCCTGGATTGACTTAGCCACAGCCCTTTGGCTGCACTTAGCAGTATTTTTCCATTTTTCTTAGAAGAAAACATAGCCTTCTAGGAAGGGCCAGAGTTGACACAACTAAAAATCACTGGTTAGCTAGTATTTCTACACGTGGCTGACATATGAAGACTTGGCTCTTTAATCAATACTTAGTTTCATTTGTGCTTTACCTACAGGCTTGTTTTCTCTTCAGGGTTGGCTTGTCATCTAGTTGAGAAGACAAAGATTCTCTGTGGCTATCCTTCCACGTTATTTTCCTTGTCACCTGTTCCTGATAAAGATGAAGGTCTGGTCCTTTCCCATGGTCCTCATAATGTGCATGTCCATGTACTTGACACAAAATAACAGATTTACACTTTTCAAGTTAAAGTTAAAGGGGATGTCAAGTTAACGGGAATTTAACTGGAGAGTTGCTTGAAGGAGTAACTTAAGAGTTCCAGGTTCCTTGAAATTTAATTGCAGCCAAATGTCTGACAAAATTATGCAAAGTTCTTAATGTCATTAGTAGTTTAGGGAAATTAAAATTAAAATTGTAGTGAGACAGTGTTGTCTTATAAAATTAAGAAGAAAGAATAGAGCAATATTCCATATGGATGAAGGTATGAAATGGGCACTCTTCATGCATTGCTAGGGAGAACATAAAGTTTTATAAAAACTAATTTGGAATAGTTCATTAAAATTGAGAATGTATATGCCTTTTGGCCCACATTTTGAAAACTTAATCTGTAGAAAACAACATTAATGTGTAAAAATATAGGCAAAGAAACTTTTACTTTAGCATTGTTTACATTGGCAAAGCAAATATCTATTTGCAGGTAAAATAGCAAAATAAATTCTGTTAAATCCAAATGCTAAAATATTGAAAAGAATGAGATAAAACTGTATCAGATAACCTAGAGGGAAATTCATAGGTGTTGTTACTTGAAAAAAACAAAACAACCATCTGCAACAATGAAATGTGTATAATACCAGTCAATGAAAAAAAACTTCTATGTGTGTTTACTTAATGTATAGGTATGTATTATAGATCAAGATGCATGCTTTTTTTTTTTTTAAGAGGTTAAGAAGTGATAGGAGGAACCATTTTTTCTGTATAATTATTGCACCATTTCACTGGTTTTACTGATCATGTGCTTTTGTTTACTTAATATCTAAACATGCACTTAACATTTAAATAAAAAAGGAAAAGAGTATAGAAATTTGGGGAAGAGAGCAAGATCTCCAGTACTTCTATACTATCATGGTAGCAGATGCCTTTCCAAAGTTCTGCTCTCATATCCACAAAGATTTGCTGTTACTTTTTGCTTGACTTCTGCAGGTGAACTTGGATGAATGTTATTTTACTAAAAAAATGCATTCAAGTTTCTGAGACTTATAAATCTAAAATAACATAAGCCCATAATGAAGGAAAGTCTTGCAGTGAAAAGATCATAAAGTTGGGATAGAAACTGACAGCCTGGCTCATTGTCAATACTGTAGTTTAAAGGAAGGAGCACATAAAGAGTGCATAAGAGATGAATATGGATTAACCATATTAATAATTGCCACTTAATATTTTGCATCACCATGAGCCTATTCTTAGACAACAATGTCATTGTTCTTCTTTTGTACCTGTTAGTAAGTTGACTACTAAATAATATTCATAAGAACATTAATAATTTAATGTTAAATTATATGTAGCAAATATTTATTGAGTGCCTACTATGTGCCAGTCACTGTTCTAAGTGCCAGGGATACATTAGTGAACAAAATTGACAAAGATGGTAACCTTGCAAAATCTACATCTGGCCAGTAGTCAAATAGTTCTATATAGTCAGATGACAGATTTTAGATTTTACACTTCCTAAGAGTCCATTTCTAGAGCTGAAAGGGACATTAGTAAGCCTCTAACTCATCATTTTGAATTTGTAAATGAAAGACATGAAACACTGGGCATCTATCTTTAGCGTTCATAATAATTTCCTCCAGACTGTGATGATATTCCCAGATCCAATTCCAATTCTTAAGAAATCTGTGGTATATAGCCCAGGAAATCACATTTTATAAAGGATCCCTGATGACTCTGATAGAAAGTATTTCTGCACCACACTTTTAAACTAAATGGTAGCTAGAATGTTAGCCGATCACTGCTTGAGTAGAAATTTCCCCTGCCACTATTGACTCAGTGGCAGGTATAGAAACCATATATTAGAAACAATTTTCACATCCACATGCAATTTATTTATCCAAAGTTCAGTATCTACCCAAGATTGATTAATCTAGTGCCCATTCTTCTGTTTATAAATTTTGGTCTAGAGAGGGACATCTAACATAAATTTGATCAATAAAATATTTCATAAAAAATTTTGGATTGTTTCACATCCACTAGGATGACTAGTATTTCAAAAAAAAAAAAAAAGAAAAGAAAAAAGAGAAAATAATTTGGCAATAATTTAGAATAATAGGAACCCTCATGCACTGTTGATAGGAATGTGTAATAGTGCAACCATTGGGAAAAATAGTTTGGCAATTCCTTAAAAGATAGAGAATTACCATATGGCTTGGCAATTATTCTACTTCTGGGTAAATACCCAAAAGAACTGAAAGCAAGAAGTCAAACAGATAATTGTACACAAATGTTCATAGCAGTGTTTTTCACAATATCAAAATGTGGAAGCAACTCAAGTGTCCATCAAAATATTATTGATAAACAAAATGTGGTATATACTTAAAATGGAATATTATTCAGCTGTAAAAAGGAACAAAGTTCTGGTATATGCTATAATGGAATTGTAACCTTGAAGACATTATCTTGAGTGAAATACACCAGACACAAAAGGCCAAATAGTATAAGATCTCATTTATTATAAATACCTAGAATACTCAAATTCATAGTGAGAGAAAGTAGATTAAAGGTTACCAGGGGCTGGAAGGAAGTGGAATGGGGTGTTAATGGGATGCAAAGTTTCTGTTTGGGATTATGGAAAATTTTTGTAATGATTGATGGTAATGGAACACAAAATTAGTATTACTGAATTTTACATGTGAAAGTGGTTAAAATGAGAAATTTTGTGTTGTATATATGTTACCACAATAAATTTTTTAAATTAGATCATTGGTTGGGAAAAGAAAGAAGCCAATCATTCATCAAGGCTTGGATTATAATATGCAAACTCAGTAGTGGCTCCATAGATTATGATTTCTGTTATGAGGCTAAAAGGAAGCCAGTTCACGGAGAAAGCAGATAACAAAACAGGTGCACATAAGGAGTGGAACCTATTACAGGGACCCTTGATGAAATTCCAGCACCTCATTTGAGCTCTTCTACAAACCTGGCATTTTTTAAATTTTTCAACTCCACAGTGATGTTGTAACAAACCCACCATTTTCTCTATTTTAATTTATTTTCGATCACATGAATCCAAGAGTCCAAATCATCAGACAAAACCCACAGGCCTTGCTTAAAACTACCTAAAACAAGGTGCTGACATGCAAGTAACTCCAAATTCAGTACCCTATCTTAGTTCAAAGCAAAATAACCACAGGCTCAATAATCTGTTCTCTACTATTCCATCCCTTTTAGTTAATATGATTCATCAGTTATAAGATACCAAAGAAAATTACATTTCAGTTCATATGACAATATCCATCTTGCTCCCTCTTGAAATCAACCACCATTTCTTTAACTTGGTAGAAGGTAGGATTGTTCTCTAATTATTCTGGGGGAAGAAAAGAAAAGCTCTGTTTGGGTCACCAGTCTGAATAACTGGAAAATAATTAATGTTCTGGTTTGGCTTCTTAATTCCATCTGATGGTTACATTTTGGGGGAGAAGAGATCTGATATTGCTTTTCTGAGAGTCCTTTAGGCTGAGGGTGAGGGGTCATTCTGCCTTGCTGCAGGAGATTTTAATTCCTTTGCATGTTCTTCTTTTTCTATGGTGAAAAGAAGCTGCAAAAACATCTGTCTCACTAAAGAAAAGTAATCTGTATGGTGTCACATGTCTGTTTCAAGTGTCTTCAAAGCTGACCTACTAGCTTGTCTAATTTACCATCTTTGAAGAGAAAACTTATAGGAAGAAACAAAACTCACCTATTTTTAGATTCTAAGAGCAACTTCCTTTCAATAGTTTGGTAGGGGGCTTGCTGATGTAAATTTTTAAAACACTTTTTGCAGGAAAAGAACAATAGAACAAGGGAACAAAATATGAAACTTCAATGGATAGTCAGTGAACTCAGGAAAATTCACACCTTTTTCCAAGGATGAAAAGAAATAACATTAAAACATGACACTGGTATATTGTCCATTGCAAAACTATTTGATGGTAAAAATACCATGTGGTGTTTTTAAAGCATCAAGCAACTTATGTTTGTGGAAACAAACTTCATCATCTTACTGTCTAAAAGAGACTCATGTAACCTAACATTGATCCTTGTTCTTTGTTGTCAACATTTCATTCCTTATCTACGAAATAAGAAGAATATCTACTAACTAAATTCTTTGAATATTAAATTGATGACATATGAAAAGTACATTGTAAATTATAAAAAACTGAAGAAAATGAGGTTGTCTTTTTATTAAGGCATAATTTACATAGAGTAAAATCTGCTCTTTTCAGTGTACAGTTATAGAACCATCACCACAACCGAGATCTAGAACGATTCTGTCATCCCCCAAAATCCTGCCTGCTCCTTAATAGCCAAGTTCTCCTCAAAACCCCAGACTCTGGCAAACACTTATTTCATTTCTGTGTACACTGTTTTGCATTGACTCTGTCTTCTTTCACTTAGCATAACACATTTGCGCTTCATCCATGCTGCTGTGCACATCGATATTCTGTTGTTTCTGTTTTGTTGCTGAGTAGTGTTCCATTTTATGGATTTATGACAGTTTGTTTATTCAATTAACAGCTGAAGAACATTTGGGTTTTTTCTCCGTTTAACAATTATGAATAAATCTGCAATGAACATAAGCATACAAGTTGTGTGAATATAGTTTTTCATTTTTTTTTTGGTTAATACCTAAAAGTGAGACTGCTGGATCAAATGGTAAGTATATACTTAATTTTATACAGAACTGAAAAACACTTTTCCAAAGTCACTGAATAATATTTTATTTCAGTCAACATTTTTTTCAGTTTCCTGGGCTGCTCCGGCAAACAACAAGCTAAGGGCTGGCTTAAATAATGGGAATTTATTAGCTCATGGTTTTGAGGCTAAGAGAAAGTCCAGATCAAGGAATCACTAGGTCTAGGTAATGCTTTCTCCCTGAACACTGTGACATTCTGGGGCTGGTGTCCAGGGACTTTGGTCAATAGCTTGTCACATGACAAATCACAAAGTGATCTCTTCCGGACTCTCCATTCTTTTCCGGGTTTTGTTGATTTTGGCTTCTGGCAGCCTCCCTCTGTGGTTTCTCTCTGTATGCCTGAATTCCATTCCACTTATAAAGGAATCCAGTAATAAGAGTAAATCCCATCATGATTGAAGTGGGCCATACCTTAACTGAAGTAATCTCATCAAAGGGTCCTGCTTACAGTGGGTTCACACCTCCAGGAATGGGTTAAGTTTAAGAACATGTAGGTAAAACTTCTTCAAGATCATGTGGTTTTTGGTGGCTTCTTGGACCTTACACACAAAGCACAAATAGCAAAAGAAAAATAGATAAATAGGACTGCCTCAGTATTAAACTTTCGTATTTAAAATGGTTTTGTTAAGAAAGTGAAGGGGGCAGATGTGGTTCAAATGGTTGGGGGTCCATTTCCCATATGGAGGGACCTGGTTTCGATCCTCCCGGTAAAAATAAAAGAAAAATATAGAAGGTGCGCGGGCCTCAAGGCCCAGTGCACGGGTGCGCCGTCAGGGCCCGCAAGTGGGTGAACCCCCCAGGTCCTGTGTGCGGGTGCACCGTGAAGCCTCGTGAGCAGATGTGCCACCAGGCTCCGTAAGTGGGTGAGCCCCCCCAGGCCCCGTGCATGGGTACACCATCAGACCCCGTGCACAGGTGCACCGTCAGGCCCCGCCGAGCCACGCAGCAAGTTGATGACATAACAGGAAAGTGACACAAGGGAGAGCCAAGACAGGACATACCGAAAAACCAGAAACTGAGGTGGTGCAGGTGGCAGAACGCCTCTCTCCCACATCAGATTCCCAGGATCGAATCCTGGTGAAGACAGGAGGAGAAGGATGAGATGAGAGGGCAGGAAACAGACACAGATAATTGCCCAGTGAATGGACACAAAAACAGCAAAAATGGGAGGGAAAGAGGGGGGGGTAAAAATGGATAAAAGTAAAGTAAACAAATAAATAAATCTTTTAAAATAAAAAAAAAAAAAAGAAAGTGAAGACAGCCAATTCAATGGGAAAAAAATCTTCAGAAACTACATATCTGATAAGGGATTTATCTCCATGTTATATAAAGAGATCATACAACTTAATTACAAAACAACATGTAACCCAATTTAAAAATGGGCAAAAGAATTGAATAGACATTTTTCCAATGTGGAAATACAAATGGCCAAAAGGCACATGAAAATATGTTCAGCTAGCTATTAGAGAAATGCAGATTAAAACTAAAATGAGATACCACCTCACACCATACAGAATGGCCATTATTAAAAAATACAGAAAACTACAGGTGCTGGAGAGGATGTGGAGAAATGGAAATACTCCTTCACTGTTGGTAGGAGTATAAGATGATGCAGATTCTTTGGCAGTTCCTCAGGAAACTATAGAACTGTCATATGATCTGGCAATCCTGCTACTAGGAATATATTCAGAAGAACTTACAGCAAGTATCTGAACAGATATTTGCACACTGATGTTCATAGTGGCATTATTCACAATTGCTAAAGAATGGAAACAACTTTAGTGTCTGTCACCTGATGTATGGATAAACAAGATGAGGTATAGTCATATAATGGAAAACTATTCAGCTATAAGAAGAAATCAATTGGGGAAGCACATGACAACATGATGGGAACTTGGGGACATTATGTTGAGTGAAATAAGCCAGGCATGAAAGGATGAATATTGTATAGTCTCACTGATATGAACTAAATGCAATGAGTAGACTTATGGAGTTGGACTATGAAGTGTAGGTTGGTGGGACATGGAATGAGGGTTGAGAAGGCAAATGATGCTTGATATATGTAGAATATTTAAAAAGGTCAAACGTAAATATGTGGTAACAGATGAACTTGATGTTAACACATTATGAGTATGACAAATACTGTTGATTTATGGATGTGATTATGACTGAAACAAATAGTCTAGGGAGGTTAATGTTAGTTGGAGGACAGCTGGAGGATAATATAGGGAATGTATAGAATGTATAACAATGATTTTAGCAATAGATGAAGATTATTATAATATAAATAATATAAATACAGAAAATGTTCTTCTCTTACAAAGCTTTAAGAATGTGGTGATAAATGGGAAAAATATAGCTAATGTAATTTATAGACTATAGTTAACAACATTGTTGTAATGGTTTTGTAGAAATAAACAAAGAAGGTACTATATTAGTGCTAAAGATTTTTAAATGGTATGGTATTTTGTTTTGTAAGATATAAATATAACTATGCATTTTTTTCTCTTCTTCATTTTTTTCATTAATAAGGAGACCTTCACTATGCCATTTAACTAATCTGCTAATCTATGTATCTTTCTGCAAACTGGAGGAACAATTGAGTAGGCTGTTGGAATTAGATGAGATAAGAGTACTTGGAAAGAATTTTTTAGTAGTAATGCTTCCATAACTTGTTGAGCTGCCTTTTTCTGTTATTTTAATTTTTGAATTTGAAATAAAGTTTTAATTTAAAAAAGAACATGTTTTTCAGAAGTAAACACAGCTCCAAGCAACCACAGCAATGTATGAGAGTTCTAGTTACTCTTACCAGTAGTTGGTTGTATCAGTTTTATTTGTTCATGTTTTTTGTTTGGGCCATTCTAATAGTATGTCAGATGGTATCTCATTATGATTCTAATCTACATAGCCTTAGTGATTATTATTTTTTAACAAATCAATTTTATTGGTGCATATTAATAAAGCATAAATCCATTCAAAGTGTACAATCAATGGCATTCGGTGCAATCACATATTTGTGCATTCATCACCCCAATCATTCTTAGAACACTTTCATTATTCTAATAATAATAATAATAAACAAAAAATCAACAAACAAACTCATCACCTCTCAATCTTTCTATGCTTCCCCTATTGTATATAACTGCTATTCTTTTTCCTTCCTTGTAGTATATTTGTATTTGTATTTTGTAAAAACAGTCATATAATGCAGTATCACCCATATTTGTGTTTTACATGAAGTTTTGCAGTCATATACAGTACCATGTTACAGTTTTTAGCTTTCCTTTTAGTAATATACATGACATTATACTTCCCTTTCAGCCACTGTTATACCCACATAATAGCTCTGATAGTTACAAACACTGTAATATGCTTTCACCATTTCTATTCATTTCCAAAGATTTACAAACAACCTTTTTTTTTCAATTCTGCAGAGATTAAACCTCAGTTTTCTGTTCTCTAACCTCATTCTATTTTCTGGTAACCTATATTCTAATTTTTAACTCCATGAGTTTACACAATATATTTAGTTCATAATAGTGCAATCATGCTGTATTTGTCCTTTCGTGTCTGGTTTGCTTCACTCAACATAATGTACTCCAGATTCATCCATGTTGTCATATGTTACACGACTTAATTTTCTCTTACTGCTGCATAATATTCCATCATGTGTATGCACCACCATATGTTTATCCATTCATCAGTTGATGGACACCTGGGTTGTTTCCAGCTTTTGGCAATCATGAATAATGCTGCTATGAACATCAGTGTGCAAATGTCTGTTCATGTCTCTGTTCTCAGTATTGATGTTGAACATATTTCCATGACTTGTTTACTATCCACATATCCTCAGGTGCCTGTTCAAATCTTTTGGCCACATACACATGGAAATCTTTATGCTTATATTACTTCATTTGAATATTTGCAACATTCCTAGAGGATAGAACTTCTCTTTCTCCCATTTCAGATGACAAAATTGAGTTTCAATGATGCTTAAAAACTTGTACAAGGATGAAAAGATATTTAGATATCACAGCTGAGTTGAAAACACAGATCTGTCTGACCACAAAACTCATGATAGTTATTGGCTGCTCTACTGGTTCCACAGAAGCCAGTATGTTCTTTTAAAATTTAAGTCAATGAATTCATGAACGGCTTTAGGGAAATTATCTGCATTGAGGATTATCAATTGGCATTTTTTAATATGAGGTCATATTATTTCTGTGTTTCAATGCTATTTAGAACTAGCTTTGTTTAATGCACTAGTCATATTTACTGGGATTGTGCAAAACAAGTACGCTGTTCTGAATCAGAAAAACAATCTGCTTGAGAAACTGCATAGCTTCATGCTTGAATGTCAGGTAGATGCAATTTTCATTTACCTTCTTCTTTGATGTATTCATGCCTCTATCCTCTTCAGTTATTATGGTAAATTAAAATTTTCATTTGTAGGGGTAAGTTAAACTTTTTCTTTTGATAAATATTTACAAGTCAACAGGGACATTCTTTCTTTAGGGGAGAAATTCTGGGCTTCAATCTTCATATCCATGTAATAAGGATTATAAAAAGTACCACAATGAGTACTTTGATTAACGATAATGCACGTGAAATGCTTAACACAGGGAATTGGTAAAAGGTATCAACCTTATACTAATAATGTTACCTATAATGGACCAGGGGCATTGTTAATTGCACTAAATAATTTCCATGGAGCAAATATTATTATCCTTATTTTACATGTGAAGAGTTTTACATTTTGAGAGATTAAATAATTAAACAAAATCACCTAAATAGTTAATGAGGAAGATGGGATTTATTCCAAAGCCATATTCTTAACCCATCTACTGAATTTTTATTATTTTAATGTAGAATATTTGAAAAGCTGAAAATACGTGAAAATGTTTTCATTTATTTATTTATTTATTTTAGTATTTTGTAATTATACCTTGCTTGACTGTTTTCTTAATATAAATTAGTTATATGTTTGGTCTTTGTCAAGGACAGGTTGCTGGTCAGGTGGAAATGTCAGAGCTTTCGGGAAGCCTGGTAAGCAAGGAAGTGACTACTGAGGGGATATAATGGAGGGTATCTGGAAGGTTGTTGTCTCTACAGCTGGTATCTCATCCTGGTAAACAGAGTCAGGAGTCAGGAAGAAGAATTTGGCATGGACTGGGGTGAGTGGGGAAAAGCTATAACTCAACAGCACCTCTGCAAAGGTATCTCACTAAATCTAAGGTCTTTCACTAAATCTAATAGTAATGACCTTCAAAGAATAATGTCTGCCACCTTCATTCTACCTTCTACAAGTGCGAAAATTTTTCTGTTAGCCATCTCTAACCCAAAGGAAAGAAAGTAGATCTATCTTAGCCAAGTAAACATAAAATGAAATCTCCAATTGCATATATTTATTTTGCTCTACGGGTATATAAAATCCATTGACTCCCCAAATGTTCATGGTGATCCAACCATCTTGAGACAAATTTACAAGGAAACTGATATTTGTTTTCAGATGTGTCACATCTTTAAAGGGCACTTCTATGGCCTCTGTCCATTTACTGGCCCTATTATTGTCAGTGCATGTTCCCAGAATGCACCACTACATAGTCAATGCACAGCATGCTAAGTATCAAAGGGGAGACATCTAAGTAGAGAAAAGGAGGGAAAATTTCCTGGAAATGTTAGTAACATGGGAGTTAGCAAGCTTAAAGAAGAACTGAAAGTGAAGCTCAGATCAAGATGAAATACAATCCAGAATATATCCTTCCAACTTAAAGGTCAGCTAATAATAAAACATATATGGAGAATGTGGGGTTCAGTTTTGTTGGCAGAAGTAATCAACCATATAAAGGTTTTGAAAACACACAGCAGAGAAAGTAGGAATGTCAGAAACAGATACCAGTCTTTCGGGAACTTCAGCACAGGGAATGCTTAGTACATTAAGAAAAGAAAACAAATTGTAGTTGACTTGAATAAAAATAATATCAATTTGTGAAGCATTGACTGGGTACAGGGCAGAATTAGCAGTATGCCTTATTATGCTGGCAAATGCAGAAAGTTTAGGCCAACAGCCCCAGGCAGAAGGAAGTTAGGAAGGCAGATTAACAATACTAGGGGGCTATTCTGGGTCTGTATCTGCCTTACAATTTTGCAAGTAACCATAAGAGCTATGTTTATTAAATCTCTGTGTATATGATCTTCTTCATATATTAATCCTAATGTTTATCCAAAATATGGAGAAAAATACTCCATATTTTACATAGACAAGAAAAATGAGGCTCAGGAACCTTGTAAAATGTTCCAAGGTTAGTAAGAAGCAGAACTTAGAAAATCAGGTGGGTGTCACCTACATAACTCATGTTCTTTCCACTACACATGCTCCTCCTAAATAGGAAGTACCAAGTACCTTTGGCCTTAGGTATAGAGCTCATGGGAACTGTTTCCAAACATTTTGATATTATGCACAGCTGCTCATTCACTGTTTCTGGTCAAGTGCAGGGATTGACTAGAATTTGCTGTAAGTTCCATCTGAAAACCAGAGAAGGAGCTGGGAAGAGATAAGCCCTGAACATTGTATTCTTTTACTCATTCTAAGGATAAAGCCCCAACTTTGAGAGAACTGCACTAGCCACAGAAGTCAAAGTAAGCGAAACAAGAACAAAAAGCATTTTATTTCATTTGAAGTTAATAAGCACTTGTCATTCAATAGAAAATATTTTCTCTGAAAGTCAAGGTCAAAGTGCTGCCATTTTTTTTAAAGTACTTAAAATCCATTTTGACCATCATCATAGTTCTATGCTGTGTGCTGGAGCTAATGTCCATATTTCTTAATGGTAAACACAATGAAACATGTTCTTACACTTGAAAGGAGTATCATTTGTGAAGTTAATTGTTTCTGCAAATAAAGCCATTGTTGATATGATTTATACTGCCATATGTGATTGTATTTGTGTGTGTGTGTGTGTGTGTATGTAAAAGCATATCCTCAAGACTGGGGAATAAGCAGTGGACTAAAGTAGACATTATTATTCTACTATAGACATTATTATTCTAGCAATGGAAGAACTCTTATCATTGATGTAAAGGCAGTGGCCAAGAGAGGCTTTGAGGGTTGGGAAAGGGAAAAATCGGTGTAATATGGGGGCATTTTTGAGACATTGGATTTGTCTTGCATAACATTGCAGTGATGTATACAAGCCATTGCATATTTTGTCATAACTTACAAAATTGTGCGGGGCAGAGTGTAAACTATAATATAAACTGCAGTCTATGGTTAGTAGCAATGCTTCTATATGGGTTCATCAATTGTAACAAATGTTCCACACTAATGAGGGGTGCTGTTAATGTGGGAAAGTGTGGGAGGGGGAGGCAGTGAAACCTATGGGAATCTCTTATATTTTTTATGTAACATTTATGTAATCTAAACCTTCTTTTTAAAAAATTATTTTTGAAAAAGTTTACATACACACACTATCTTAATGACATTTTCCTAATCACCATTGCAGGCATGTGTTGCCATCTTCAGAGGCTGGAAATGGATGTGAAATGTGCCTAATATAAAATTGTGCTCCAAAATGTGTTGAGAATCATCAAGGACCAGTCAATTGCATGGAGGATCAGTCACACATACTGTTGATCTCAATATTTACTTTCTAATTTCCTCACAGATCAACTTATTATTTTGGTGCTGTGTTGACTTGTATGAAATATGTTATGGTGCAGTTCAAATAAAAAAATATGTGTTTTCCTCACCAATGACAGTTATAGTCTCTTAAACATAAGTCAAGGACATAGTCAGAACACATATCCACATAACCAACTGCCTACAATGTCTATATATGTACGTATTAGGGAAACCTTGTGAACATCTAACCATACATGTCAGATGACTTTCAATCTGACAAATACTGGTTAAAAGTATTGGCTTTAAGGACAGACAAACCAATTGTAATCTAGCCTCTACCACTTACCAGTGACATTGGCCAATTATTTAACCTGTGCTATTTTTAGCTACACTACTAATATAGTAATAATAATAATACCAAACCATAGTGTTGCTATCAGAATGGAAACATTAAATTCATGTAAAGCACTTAGCACAGCGCCTGAAATAGAGTAAGGGATCAATTAACATTTTTATTTATTATCATTTCCCTATTCCCCAAATATGCAGAAGTTTGCTCTTTTTATTATTTGCATGTTAGTACAATTGTTTGTGCTAATTGTCCACATAGATATGACAGAAGAATCAAACTAAGAATATCTTATCTTGGTGAAAGTGAAGCCTCTCTTTTCCATTCTCTCTTGTTCTCTCTCTTTTTCTCTCAGTCTTTCTCTCTTCTCTCTCTCATTCTTTCCAGGAGAAACAAGTCCCTCAGCTCTTGTACCTTATATACTTATTCAGTCTTGCAATATCTCCACTCCCACCCTTCAGTTACAGTTTGTAGACTTAATGAACTTCAAGCTTCAAGTCATTAACACAGGTAGTTTGGAAACAATTTCTGATCATACAAAATTATAACAATGAAAATTTCTAGAGGAGTGTGATTTGAGGACAACACAAGAGCAAATCTTTCTAAAAATATGTCAACACTTGCATGCAAAAGTTAAATAATTTCAGTAACAAAACTTCTTTTGTTAGGCATAGATATGCCCAGATGAGCTCAATTGAAAGGGCATATATAGCATGTGCATGAATCACTCTGTGCAGTGTTATTGAAGACTACATAGGAAGGACCATGTGTGGCAATAAAAGTGTGGGGTTTAGAATAGTATTGCACTGCTGGGGGAGAGAGGATAGAAAACTGCTTGGCAGGGTTCTGTTAGAGTAAAGGTGAGGAGAAAGGGAACTGAGCTGTCTAATTGTTGACAGTGACTGAGCAGACTGAGAAGAGGTAAACACCTGAAATTGATCTGTTGGCTACTAAGGACATCAACCACAAAAGATATCTCAGGAAATTTAAGCAAAAAGTTATATATCACTCATCTATTCAAATGTGCTAGTATTCAGAAAGGACATAAAATAAAATATATCATTCAAAATATATCATTCGATAAACATAGGGTTTATTAGGTAAATTATATAGAAATTTCTGGCCTGAACAAGATAATATAGACTCATTTCCCCTGTTCCTTCCCTTTAAGTACAACTGTAAACCATAGGAAAAAATGTCAAGAGGCAACCAAAGTGATACCTGAAATGTGTAAAGTGAAATAGAGACTGGTTAGTGACCCCAGACTTGTAACAACCTAGGTGGCAGAGTGTTTTGCAACTGCCCTACCCAATGGAAAAAGTGGCCCGGGATCAGCTTTACTTGACCACCAACCTAGCAATAAAAGATGGCCTAGAAATGCTTATTTCTTCCCCTGATATAAGCAGAGTCTTGCTGACATTACCAGGTGAGCCTGGTTGCAGCAGCAAGGAGGATCAACTGAGAGTCCCACTGACAATGAGAGGCCAGGGCAAGGGCCCTCTTTCCTAGAGAATCTATGTGGCCTGGTAAAGGCAAAAGTAATTCAGACGCCCAATAAGTACCCAACCTGGGAAGCACTCTTTGTCAATCCTGAGACCCCCCTCTCCTACCTAGAGACAGAGCAGCACAAATAGGTAAAATCTAACTACACCAAAGGCCTGGCACTTTGTCCTCGTGGTCTGGAGACTCAATTTTACCACCTAGAGGAACCAGGTGGTCTGACCTGGGGAAGCTTATTCCACCTCCTGAGGCAATTGTCTGTTAAAATAAAAGATTCCAATGGTACCCACAGTCTTCTAACAAAATAGTTATATCGTCTTGTACATGATTAAAACTTACCACCATAAGAAGAGCCAGGAAATTACAACTTGAATGAGAAAAAACCATCAACTGATGCCAAAATTGAGATAAAACGGAATTGGAATGATCTGTCAGGAACTTTATAACAGCCATTATAAAATTACGCTGATACTATAAGGAATACAAGAGCTTAACAAGCCAATCACATTTAAAGAGATTGAATCAGTCATCAAAAAATTCTCAACAATGAAAAGTCCAGGACCAGATGTCTTCACAGGTGAATTCTATCAAGCATTTCAAGAAGAATTAACACAAATCCTGTTTAAAATCTTCCAAAAACTTGAAGGGGAGGGAAAATTACCCATCACATTTTATGAAGCCAACATCACCCTAATACCAAAGCCAGATAAAGACACTACAAAAAAAACAAAATTAGAGACCAATCTCTCTAATGCACATAGATGCAAAAATTCTCAACAAAATATTTGCAAATAGAATCCAACAGCATATTAAAAGATTTATACACCACAAACAAGAGGTTTTATTCCTGGTGTGCAAGGTTGGTTCAATATAGAAAATCAATTAATGTAATATATCACATTAACAAATGGAATGAAATAAAACAACATGATCGTCTTGATCGATGCAGAAAGTGCATTCAACAAAATCCAACATCCTTTCTTGATAAAAACACTTCAAAAGATATGAATAGAAGGAAAATTCCTCAATATGATGAAAGGTATATATGAAAAACACACAGCCAATATTGTACTAAATGGGGAAAGGTCGAAAGCTTTCCTTCTAAGATCTGGAACAAGACAAGGATGCCCACTGTCACAATTATTATTCAACATTGTGCTAGAAGTTCTACCTAGATAAATTAGACAGGAAAAAAAATTAAAAAGCATCCAAATAGGAAAAGAAAATAAAACTCTATTTGCAGATGACATAATCTTATATTTAGAAACTCTGAAATGTCTATGACAAAGCTACTTGAGCTAATAAATAAGTTCAGCAAAGTGGCATGATACAATATCAACACACAAAAATCAGTAATATTTCTCTACACTAATATTGAAAACCTGAGGAGGAAGTCAGGGAAGAAATTCAATTTACAGTAACAACAAAAAGGCTCATTTAAAATGTTATTAATAGGGAAGAATGGGAGGGGGGACAGGTTGGGTATATGGGAATCCTCTATATTTTCTGTATGTTTTTCCTTTAACCTAAAACTTCTTTGAAGATAAGGCAAAAAAAAATTAGATACTGGGAGAATATATTGAAGAAATTGTCACTGTACATAAAAAACAACAGATCTTGTGGTGATGAAAGACACAAGAAAAAAATTTTAATTTAATTTAATTTTTTTATTTTTGTATTTTATTTGTTATTTATTATTATTTTATTTTTTGGATTTTTTTGGCTTTGTTTTGGGGGAGATTTTGGATTGCAGAAGGGTCACAACTGTAGCAGGGAGGGATCAGTGGTATGGGGTGTCAGTGATAGGGGGATATGTGGGGAGGGGTGCACCTGGCATATGCCTCTATGGTATATCAATATGTTCAAGTGGTCAAGGGGTTTTGGTCTTGGTGGATGGAATACCACACAATAACCAAAAGAATATTGAATTCCCATCCTGAGAAGTCTTGCTACATTCTTTAATACAGTGACAAGAATCTCCCGAGTACATGGGCACTGTCTAGTGAAGGAAGACAGACCATTATGACAGGCACTTGATATTGATGGTTGTACTTATGAACCTTGTTTTGTGAAATTGAAAATTAACCTAGTATTATATATTGTCTAAGAATTACCTTCTAAAGTCTTCCTTGTTGCTCAAATGTGGCCTCTCACTAAGCCAAACTCAACATATAAATGCACTACCTTCCCCATAACATGGGACATGACTCCCAGGGATAAGACTCCCTGGCACCGAAAGATTATTACCAAGTGCCAACTAGTGATGCATTTGGAAAAAGACCTTGACCAAAATGGGCAAATATTAAATATGAATGAGTTTTTATGGCTAAGAAATTTCAAAGTGAGTCATGAGACCATTCCAGAGGTTACGTTTATGCATGTCTCAGCAGAATCTCATTGGCTGCCACAGTAAACAGTGCCTAAAACAGTGAGGCTCCTGATGGATCTACAGACATTTAGACACTATAGGCAGGGCAGAAAAGCTCAGGAATTCAGCAGCCTGTCAATGGACCTTACTTTGGAATGTATGCTCCCCAATGTAACAGAGTTAGACTCATTTATAATTTCCTTACCCAGGGGTCTTTTATTTGACCCTATAATTAGCTCTATGCTCATTAAATATATAGCCCAGAGACTTAAATCTTCAGTCTGTTCATATGCTGGTTGAGTCCATCTCAGCAGAGTTGCAACACCTACTCTCCAGTGCATTGGACTCACCCAGGACAACAAACAAAAGGATGATGATGGACAATGCCCAACCCAAAACACAAAAAATTTCTACAACTGTATGCAAGACCATTCCACCCATCTGCCCCAAGGATCTAAGCCTCCTATCAGTCAGAAATGGAGAGGGCATTACCATCCCAAAATCATCAAGATTGTGGAATGAACAAACATAAGGGGGGATGCAACTATGGACCAAAGTAGACTTCTTATTCTAGCCATGGAAGAACTTATATCTTTGATATAAAGGCAGTGGCCACCAGAGGTTCTGAAGGGAGAGAGAGGGAAGAATAGGTGTAACACTGGGCATTTTTTTGGACATTGAATTTGTTCTGCATAATTGCAATGACACAGAGGCCATTACACATTTTGGCAAAACCTATAAAATTGTACAGTGCAAAATGTAAACTATAATGTACACTATAGATCATGGTTAGTAGCAATGCCTCAATATGTGTTCATCAATTGTAACAAATGTACCACACTAATAAAATTGTTAACCAGTGGGAAGCAGAAAAGGTAGTATATATGGGAATGCCCTATATTTTGTTGTAATATGTATGTAATCTAAAGTTTCTTTAAAAATAAAAATAAATAAATAAATTTTTAAAAAATGAATCAAATATCTAGGAATCAATTTAACCAAAGAAGTACAGGACCTATATGCAGAAAACTACAAAAAAAAAGCTAAAAGGAATCAATGAAGACCTAAACAAATGGAAAGACAGTTTGTGTTCATAGATTGGAACACTAAATATCATGAAAATGTCAACCTTATCCAAACTGATTTACAGATTTAATGCAATACCAATCAAAATTCCAACAGCCTATTTTACATAAATAGAAAAGGCAATTACCAAATTCATTTGGAAGGGAAAGTTCACCTGAATAGCCAAAAGTATTCTAAAAATGAAGAGCAATGTGGGAGGAATTTCACCCCTTGACCTTGAAACATATTACAAAGCTACAGTGGTCAAAACAGCATGGTATTAGCATAAAGATACACATGTAGATCAGTGGAATAAAATTGAAAGTCCATAAATAAACCCCTCCCCTCTATGGCCAATTGGTTTTGACAAACCTACCAAAGCCATGTCAGCGAGACAAAACAGTCTCTTCAATGATTGGTGGTGCTATAACTGGTTATACCTAACCAAAAGAATGAAAGAGGACCCCTATCTCACCCCCTATATAAGAATCAACTCAAAGAGCTTAGTATAAAAGCCAGGACCATAAAACTACTAGAAGAAAATGTAGGGAAACATCTTAAATACCTTGTGGTAGGTGGTGGTTTCTTGGACCTTACACCCAAAGCACAAGCACCAAAAGGAAAAATAGATAAATGGGACTTCCTCAAAATTCAACACTTTTGCACCTCAAAGGACTGTGTCAAAAGGATGAAAAGGCAGCTGACTCAGTGGAAGAAAATATTTGGAAATCACATATCCAACAAGGATTAATATGCATGGTATATAAAGAGATGTTACTACTCAACATTGAAAAGATGAACAACCCGATTAAAAAAAATGGGCAAAAGACTTGAATAGACATTTGTCCAAAGAAGAAATACTAATGGCAAAAAAAAAAAAAAAAAAACATGAAGAAATGTTCAACTTCACTAGCGATTAAGGGAATGCAAATCAAAGCTACAATGAGATATCATTTCACATCACATTTATGATAGTGACTAAAATAATCAAATATTCAGGAATAAACTTAACCATGGACATAAAGGACCTGTACTCAGAAAACTACAAAACATTGCTAATAGAAACCCCAATAAAATTCCCAACGGCCTTTTTTACAGAAATAGAAAAGCCAATAATCAAATTTATTTGGAAAGGTAATGGTCACTGAATAGCCAAAAATGTCTTTAAAAGGAAGAACAAAGTTGGAGGACTCTCACTTCCTGATTTTAAAGCATATCACTTAGCTACATTGGTAAAAACAGCATGATACTGGCATAAAGACAGACAGAACTTAACATAATAGCAGCTATGTAAGGCAAGTGAAGCATAGAGGGTATGAGAGGGTATGAGAGGTGATGAGTTTTGTTTATTTGGTTGGTTTCTGTTTTTTAGTATTATTATTATTACTGGAATAATGAAATGCTTCAAAAATGATTGAAGTGATGAATGCAGAACTGTGATTATACTGAATACCATTGATTATACAATTTGGATAGATTTATGTTTTTTAAATAACTATTAATAAAATTGATTTGTTAGAAAAATGACTCCTAATTTTCTAGTTTAACAATTATATAGATGTCCTTTACTGAGGAAAAGGTTACTGGTAAATAAGTAGATTATGGTTGTATTAGTCAGGGTTCTCTAGGGAAACAGAATCAACAGGAGATATTTGTCAATAACATGAGAATTTATAAGAGTCTCTCACATGACCGTAGGGATGCACAAGTCCAGGTTCTGCAGGCAGGCTGCAAACCAGGGCCTTCGATGAAAGTCCAATGAAGGATCTTGATGAGTTTTTGGAAAAAGTTGGCTGCCTGAAGACAAGCTAGGAAATTCTCTCTGAATGTTGAAATCACTTCCCCTTTTAAGGCATTCAACTGATTGGATTGTAGTGTAGTTTAGTGGTTAGTCAAGGATTTGGGAAATTTATACTCACTCTTCAGGGCTCATCTTCTCAGGCTGAGCTCTGTTCTTTTACACTTCAAGCCACTGAGGCTTGAGTTTTCTACTGAGTTGTTCATAGGGATTTATGAGTTTGCCACATTGTGAAAAATATAGCAAACTCATAAATCTCACCCAGGGCAGTACTTTGTCCTGGTTGGTTTCTACTTGCTTTTTTATGAGCTGCCAGTGGTCTGTCTTGTGCCTGCATAACTTAGGCGTCAGTCAAGGATTGGGGCAAAGATAATATTCAGATTTGGGTTCTAGCCATTTTGGTGGCTTTTGCTTCCAGGATTAAACTTGTAAAATCCTGGCTGTTCTGCCAGCCCTGAGCTCTCTCTTGCTCCACATAAAGCCAATTAGGCTGCAGTTATATTCAGTGGGAGCTGTGAGGCGTTAGGTAGTACCCTCATACATAAAAGCAATAAACTCATAATTCATACTTAGAATTGTTATCTTTCAAAAATAAACTTTCCTATGATTTCTGTCTATTTTTGGTCTCTGAAGGACTTTCAAATTGTTTGTGCTATTGTTGCTGTTGTTTTTAATATTTCTTCCAGATATTATAGCTGAAGTCTTCAAGGAGATTCACCTAAGAAATTTACTGTGCTATAACTAGAAACCTAAACCAGGAAAAAGTTTCAACAAAATGTTGATAATACAAAATCTAAAGGTATAAAGGTAGACCATAGGCTTCTTGAGATCAGAGTCTATACCTGAAAAGTCTACCATACTACCTGGAGAATGAACACTTAATAAATATCTTCAGTATCAGAACTATGAAGGACTTACCACCAGGTTCTTTAAAGTATATATTCCAAGGAGGGAAAAAGAGTTTTCTGTAAGCCTACTGCTTAGAGAAGGTAAAAGGAAAGAGAAGTTAGCAGAGAGAAAGGTGTCTGGGCTCATGTAGATCAATCACAAAATTAATGTGGATTTACAGTACTTCCAAGTGACTTAATTAAGATAGCTTATTCAGTACTTCCAATGTACTGGACACTAAACAAAACACCATCTTTTTTTATTTTTCTATTTTTTTATTTTTTTAAAAGATATTTAGATTACATAAATGTTACATTAAAAAATGTAGGGGATTCCCATATGTCCCACTCCCTACCCCTCCCACACTTTCCCACATTAACAACATCCTTCAATGGTGTGGTACATTTGCTACAATTGATGAAACAAATTGGAGCATTGCCACTAAGTGTGGATTATAGTTTACGTTATATTTTAACCCTAAAGATATCACGATGAATTAGGAATTACTTTCCCTTTTTACAGCTAAGCAAACTCAAGCACAGAAAGACAAAGCAAATTGCTGGGAGTGAAACCACTAATAAATAGTAGAGACAATATTTCAAACCATAAATCACTGATTTTGAGGACTCCAGTTTTAAGCACAGTGATAATTGTAATATATTGAATATTTTTCTGAGCATTAGGTTTCAACAGTAGGCTTAAAATATTCAGTAAACTGTGTTGTAAACAGAAGTGCTGTCATCCAGGCTTTGTTGTTCCATTTACAGAGAATGGGCAGCATAGATTTAGCATGATTCCAAAGGGCCCTAGGATTCTCAGAATGGCAAATGAGCATTGGCTTCAACTTAAACTCACCAGCTGCATTAGCCCCTAATAAAAAAGTCAGTCTATCTTGTGAAGCTTTGAAGCCAGGCATTGATTTCTCCTCTCTAGCTATGAAAGTCTTAGATGGCATCTCCTTCCAAAATAAGGCTTTTTCATCTATTTTGAAAATACCTTGTTTAGCATAGCAACCTTAATCAATTATCTTAGCCAGATCTACTGGATAACTTTCTGCAGCTTCTATATCAGCATTTGCTGTTTCACCTTGAACTTTTATCTTATGGATACGGCTTCTTTCCTTAAACCTCACAAACCAACCTCTGCTAGCTTCCAACTTTTCTTTTGCAACTTCTCTCAGCGTTTCTAGAATTGAAGAGAGCTAAAGCCTTGCTCTGGATTAGGCTTTGACTTAAGGGAATGTTGTGGCAGGTTTGATCTATCCTGTCCACTAAAACTTTCTCTATTTCAGCAATAAAGGCTGTTTCACTTGTTTATCATTTATGTGCCCACTGGAATAGCACTTTTAATTTCCTTCAATAACTTTCCTTTGCATTCACAACCTCGCTAATTCTGTACTGCAAGAGGCATAGCCTTCGGCTTATCTCCACTTTGACATATCTTCCTCATGAAGCTTACTCATTTCTAGCTTTTGATTTAAAAGAGAGCCTCTTCTTTTCACTTGAACACTCAAGAGGCTGTTGTATGGTTATTAATTGGCCTAATTTCTGTACTGTTGTGTTTCAGGGAATAAGGAGAACTAACAGAGGGAGAGAGGCAGGGGAATGGCTGGTCAGTGGAGCAGTCAGAATATATACATTTATTAAGATTGTTGTCTTATCTGAGTGCTGTTAGTGGCACCCCAAAACAATCATAGTAGTAACATCAATCATCACAGATCACAGGTCACCATAACAGTATACTAATAATGAAGAAGTTTGAAATATTGTAAGGATTATTTAGAGGCGACACAGAGACACAAAATGAACTCATGCTGTTGGAAAAATGATTCCCGTAGACTTGTTTGTTGCAGTGTTGCCACAAATCTTCAATTTGTTAAAAACACAGTATTTGTGAAGCATAATAAAGCAAAGCACAAAAAAATGAGGTATGCCTGTAGATAGATGATGGGTTGATAGATAGATGGATACGTAGAATGATACAGCAAAGGTGACAAAATAGTAAAATTTGTGGACCTTGATATCTGGGGAGTGGTGGTATGTTAGAATTTTCTGTATGAGCTTTGTATTGTTTTTGCAACTATCCTACAAATTGTAATTATATCAAAATAAAAAGTGTTTTAAAAAATGACATGTTTTGTGGATGCTAGTCAATTTCTTGCCTGGTACACCTTTGTTCTTCCCCATGAACTTATAATCAAAATGGTCATGGTGATTTAGAAGACTGTTTTTCTTTGAAGCTGAACAAATGTAAGCTACTACTATAAAATGTTAATATCAGACAAAAAAATTTATATTAAATGAAGGAGACCAGAGTATTACATATTGTATGATTCCATTTATATAAAATGTAAATATAAATTAATATATAAAGGTGAAACTAGATTAGTGGTTATGTAGGGCTGAGGAAGAATCCTAGGAGGTATAGAGCCTTTCTTTTTGGAGTAATGAAATTGTTCTAAAATTTTTGAGATGGTGAATGTACAACATTGTGATTATACTAAAAGCCACTGATTATACACTTTGGATAGATCATATGGTAAGTGAATATACCTCAATAAAACTGCTTAATAAATAAATAAATAATTGTGCAAGAATAGCCAGAAACAGCAGATTTGTGAAAAAAAAAGGGGGGGGGGGCATGGTGATTGAGATGCAGGTTTTATATGGACTCAGTGACATGGTCTTCCATTTACTAAAGCTCATCTGGCAAATTCAATTACTGAATATCTAACCATTGCTTAACATGATCAACCAGCCACCTGGTCTCAGATTGGTTACAATGGAGCACTTTGATCATGGAAAGGGTAACACTTTGTTCTTTTTACATTTCCCATAATTTGCCTTTTCATTCTTGTCCTCCCTCTTCTGAATCCTTACTTTTACTCTCTCCCTCTGCAGAAACATTACCATCACATCCCAAACAAAAGGTGGGATAACCTAACTGTATTGGGAAAAAAAATAGTGCGTATTGTTCAAACCTAAAAGTGAAACATCATGCAGGAAACTTTGTTAATCAGCAAACCAATGCCTTTCTAGTCAGCACTTTTTTTATTTCAGGAGGAATTATGAGAACTAGAACAGTGGGCACATTAGGGGATGCTTTGTAACAAATTAGAAGAGATAGGGTGCATTCCAGGGAGTGCTGTGTTTCTCTCTGGGAAGGCTGGC
Source organism: Tolypeutes matacus (assembly GCA_026826555.1). Taxonomy (NCBI): domain Eukaryota; kingdom Metazoa; phylum Chordata; class Mammalia; order Cingulata; family Chlamyphoridae; genus Tolypeutes; species Tolypeutes matacus. Next base: position 49,778,261 of record JAKSZT010053928.1, on the reverse strand, counting down.
CACTTTCTCAGGGACTGATGCATGAACCTTGGAATGTACTGCCTGGGGAGTGCTATGTTCCTTCCTGAGGAGCCTGGCCACTTACTCGGGAATTGACACAGTACTCGCAAGTTGGCATCTATAGTATCGAGTTCATTGATTATGAGCACAATAAAAGGAACAGTCCCTCGTCAAGCCAGTAGAAGTCCCACCCTGGGAGGGGGTGTTCTGCAAAGGTGTTTCAATCAAGACTCTGGTATCAGCTGCTGATTCGGGACTTCCCAGCCATGAGTTAGATGTTGGTGAGTTTGTATGTAAGACTGCTTTATTTTCCTGTCATTTTGTGACTCTGTTCAATATTGATTTAATCTTTTGATTGATTATGTTATTCTTGTTTCTTGCTCTAATTTTGTCAGTCTAGACTTATTAAACTCGATATGCATATATATATTTATGTTGCATCCAATCGTGACTCTAGCCAGACATAGACCAGGTAAGTTGGTGTGTCCCCCAGTGTGGTGAGCTTATGAACGTATGTATGCATATCGTGAGGGACTGGGATTTGGCTGTTGGACACTTGTTTATAAATAATCCTTTGCTATTTCGTATTCTTTCAATTATTAACAGAGGTTTACTAACTAGATATCTATCTATCATCTCTCTATCTATCTATCTATCATCTATCTATCTATCTATCTATCTATCTATCTATCTATCTATCTATCTATCTATCTATACTGCATCCAGTCGGACTCTGGCCCCTGGTTTGGTGAGCCTATATCTATATGTATTATATTGTGAAGGATTATGATGCAGCAGTTGGACCCCTGTTTGTAGACAATCCTTTGCTTATTTCATATTCTCCCAATTATTAACAGTTTAATAAAATAAATAATTATGTGTCTGTGTATTGCTTGAGTTAATTACATCATCATATCAATCTATATACATATATATATATAGCAAAGCATTTTATCTAGCAGAGCACTAACCTATTTATTGTTCTTTTGTTGCTTCATATATCTTCAGCTTTATTATGAAATCAACACTCTATAAAACATGTTCTTGTGATTGGTAACCACTTTAATGGTGTCACATTTATCTGCTATTTTTTTTTAATTCTTAATCTTTTTCTCAGCAACATTCAAGCAAGTAAAAAGATCCTTCATCTTAAAACACAGTCCTCCCTTGTTCCATTGTCTTCCTACCATACTTTTCATCTTTTTGTGGGCTGTTTAGCCACTACATGCTTTTTAAACGCACCTCTTTAGGGCTTGGTTCAAAGTATGTTTTTATTCCTCAAAGCTCTAATAACAGTGGTTCAGCTTATGGGTTCTGTATTCCTGCTTTATGAATTTAAAAATAGCCTCTACCGTTTACTAACTGTATGACCATGGGAAAGTTATGTAACCTTCAAAGTCATGGTTTTCCCTTCTTTAAATGTGCTATACTAATTGTACCTATTTCTCAGAGTTGTTGCAGAGGTTAAATAAGCTAAGTCATGGGAAATTCTTAGCATTTCCTTTGGAATCCTGTTAAAAGTCAATAAATGTTAGCTATACTTAGCCACATACTAAAACATACTCTTCACAGGTAATCTAATCCAGTCTAGCAGCAATATATAACATCTATAAATTTATGACTTCCAACACAAAGTTTCCCTTCCTGTTTCTCAAAATCAGAGATTTGTGGGGTGATCCTTATTTCTTTTTCTCTCTTTTTATGTATAATATCAATCAAAAGATGATGTCATTTTTTAATCATATTATGTCTAAAATCTATCTTAAATTTTAAGAAGACTACTCAATTTCCAGTTATTTTTATTTCTCACCTAAATTACTAAAATAGTATCATAACTAGTGTTTGTCTTTAATGTTTCTCCCACCAGAACTTTTGCCTTCAGAGCTTAAGTTTAAAAATAAAACAGATCACTGTGTTATACTATCTAAAATCTCTCAACAGTTTCCCACTGTGGTTTAAATAAAATCTAAATGATTCCCTTCTGTATCTAGTGGTCTTATGGCTGCTTTCAATTGACAGTGTTATCCTCTTCAAAATTAGGTTTATTAGGATTGGATGTGGCTCAAGCAGTTGAGCGCCTGCTTCCCATATGGGAGGTCCTGGGTTCAGTTCCCAGTGCCTCCTAAAGAAAAAACAAAACAGACAATGAGCAAATAACAACAAGCAGACAATGAGCAAAAAAAAAAAAAAAAAAAAAAAAAAAACCCACAAAACAATGCACAAACAAAGAGCAAAAGCAATGAGCAATTAGATGAGGGAGCCATGGGGGGAGCAGAATTAAGTTTATTATTGATAAATAAGGGGTATTTTCTTAAAGGCAAACCAGCTGGACAAGTTAATGGATAACTTGTCTAGCTCAGACCACATGCCTATTTCTATCCCTTTATCACTGTAGACCACAGCTTCATTATGGCTGCAGCCCTAATAGCATTATCATATATACATATTTTTTACTCTCCATACATGGGCAGAGAAATACAGCCCATGCTCTGTCCCCAGCACAAGTGAAAACTCTTTTCTCTGAAAGTCCATACAAAATGAACACCAAGACTTCTCTGCTATTTTCCAATCTAAGAGCCAAGGTGCTTTGTAACTTTAACCTCTGCTCACTGCTGTGTGTTTACATTTTATATCACATCTCAAGAGGTATTGAAATCATTTTTAATTTCAATTTGCCACATGAACTATAAATGTAAATATATAGCTATGTACATGTACATGTACATGTATAGGGTGCATGTGTGTGTCTGTGTATGGGTATGTCTATATTTGGAAACTTTTTATGACATTGTTGCATTTGGCAAGGGGTTCCAAATCCCCTCCATCATTTTTGGAAAGTCCTCAGACTATTTATCCATATCCACATGCTCAGAAATGCTTATTTAGTAAATTAAAGGGTAAATGAATGAAAAAATGAATGCAAATTAACTGGAATATTCTGGGAATTGAGAATGCAAGGGAAAATTATGGGTGTGAGATTAAGAATAATTAAATGGCCTAAAAGGAGTAGTAAACTTAGATTATAGACAATGTCTGAATTTTAATTTCCTATGAAATTAGAAATATTGGCTTCAATGCCTGTTGTTACATTTTTAATAACCAGCCTACCATAATTTTTGTTGTACAGTGTAGTACACAGATTCTGATTTAGACACTCTCCAGGGCTGGCATCTAGAACATAGACAGATGTCTGTTCTTCTGTAACTCATTTTCTTTCTCTGAGCCATGGCATCTTTTATTTCCTCCTTAATCCCTTCATAATGTGAAATATAACATACTTTCATAAATATGCGCAACTAAAATAATATGCTAACGAACCGGCCAAAAAGAAGTTATTTATCTCCACCCAGGTCAAGAACGAAAACCTTGACAGCCTCCAGTAGCCTCTTTGTGCCAGCTCTCCCATTATGACACCATATACTCACCCACAGGTGTACCACTTTTTAAAATGTATTGGTCACTGACTTTTTTTGATTTTCAAATTGTTTTCAAACATAAACATGAATCTCTAAAAACAAGAGTTTAGGTTAACTTGCTCTATTTGTATATAAATGGAATCATAGAAAATGTATTACTTTGTGCCTGATGTCATTTGTTCAACATTATGTTGTAAGATCCACCCATGTGTGTGTATGTACGTAAAACTGTAATGTGTTTTTCCTCAGTCTGTATATTATTCTGATGTATGAATACACCGCTATATATTTACCCACTCTACATCAGTTATTTGCAGAATTAAGTTGTAACAATTTACACCCCCAAGAGTATAGTATAAGAGATCTATTTACTACACATCATCATCAAAACTTGGCATCATTAGTCATTTGTGTTTCAGCCATTCTGGTATGGGTGCAGTGATATAATACTGTGATTTAAAACTCCATTTCTCTGATTCTAAATGAGGTTTACATCATTTAGCTCAAAATATTTTATTCTCATTGCAATTTTTATTTTGATCTCTTAGTTATTTAAATAAATAACTTATTATTCAAACATATGGAGATTAACTTGTGATAATTTTTTTATTATTTCTAGCTCAAGTAAATTGTGTTAAGAGAATGCATTGAGATTTGCCTAATGGATCTGTATACAGAAGTTAACATAGTAGTCCTGAAACTGCTATCCTTAGAAAGTCCTGCCCTGGAGGTGGCTTCAGGAGTATTCTCAATATTCCCACTGTGCCTGAACTATTTGTACAAATGGTATGGTTTGTGTGCTGGTTTTGGTATGTACCAGGCAGAGGGTCCGTAAATTACCAGGCCCTAGTAAAACACCCTGAGCACTGAGTCTCATGAGCTTCATATGTATAGTAATAACTCATTTCTGAAGGAAATATGTCCTGTTCGACCCCCTGAGAAAACTCATGGAGGCATGCATCTGATGCACATTTTTCTGTTGCTGATTTTTCTTGGTATCCTTTTGCTTTAATAAATCATAGCTATCAATGAAATTTCATGTTGCTTCCTGTGAGTTTTCTAATTCTATCGAATCATCGAACCTGGGTATGGTCTTGGAAACCCCTGACATGATTGGTGTCAGAAATGGGATTCACCAGACCCACCCTGACTTACTGTAATATGGCAAAAGCATTATTTGTGAAAAAAAAGGAGGCTCGGAGGGCAGGAGATAATGAAACTTTTGTCCCTGGGCCACTTTGGCGTCATCTATGGTATGAAACAGCAGTCTGCTGTCAGAGGTAAATGTTACCTATGGAATTTGAAAATGATAGGGCCAGCCCCAGAATAGTTGACTTGCTGTATTCTGTGACAGCTTTTGGTCTTGCTTGCTAAAGTGAAGGGGGGAAAGTAAAGCATAGGGGATCCTTTGACTTTTTTGTTCTCTTATCCAAGTGTAAAGAGAAAGGATCCAAACATCTCCAAAGGTGAGCTTTAGGTAGATAAAAAATGTTAAAAGCTTGCATTTCTTTCTACTAAAATTTGAATAAAACAAGGTTGAATCATTTCCCCTGGCTAGAATAAAGTATTATGTAAGCCAGCTATTTTTTTAAAAAGGGAAAAAAAGCACTTTATTTATTTCTTCAGCCTCATGCTGCATCAAATCACACTCCCCTCCCTTGCATTCCAGCCATCTCTCCCTCCTGGCAACTGTAATGTTAATTTTGTAATGGGCATATTTTTGAGTGGGTCACTTTATACTGTACAAGGCAAAAAGGGCTCAGAAAATCCTTGTTTGTCACTCGGACTTGGAGCACAGCTGTTTGTTTGGCCTACAGCATCTCAGCTTTACTGTTTGAGTACAAAACTCAATGGCTCTTTTAGAATCTTGCATTCACAGATCCTAACTGGCTGAACCTGACTCTAAGCTGAAATCTGGTGCTGTCTGCTATGGGATTGTGCTGAACTGAAAGTAATAATAAGTTTAATGAAGAGAACGTAAACTCTACTCCGGGGCCACTGCAGATTTAGGACATGCCTCTGTGGGGCCATGAGCTAAGAAAACACTATGGATTCTGAGTGGACTGTGTTACATACAAATGCTAACAGAAAAGGGAGTGTTCTGTGATGGGGCCATCTGAAATTGAGCCGCTGATGAGTTCTATATTTCTAATAGAGACTGATTACAATCCTAACCTGTGATCCCTACCCAAAGCTGCAAGTCGGGGCTCATGACAGGGATGGTGGACCCTCCTCTCACATCTGACAAACGGGATCCTTGAGCCCCTCTTGGAGATGCCTCACTTCTCTTGATGTGAGTCTGCCTTCCTGGATTAGCTGCCCTTTACAGCAATGGACTGACAGCCTGACTCAACTTCCTTTGCCTTTTTCCTGATAAACACACCTTGGTAAGGCAATTTGATAAAAAATACAGCTGCCCCCACAAAGGGATTGATCTTTTCCAGGCTTCTCAATAGATAAATGATCAGGATGAAATGGATGAGAAGTTACATAAGTCTATTTTTAACATTTTTTAAAATTCATTTTTTTCCTGACCAATTCCTGGATAGTATGTGTCTTTTGAGTTAAGTTATATAAAAAATGTTTTTCTTTGAAAAGATATTTTTGTCTCTCTTGCATACCATCCTTCCAGATGAGGGTCTGGGTGAGAGTACAGGATAATTGAAAAAAAATGTAAAGTTATAGTTCCTGAAGGAGACACACTAACTTTGTAGCAATGGAGAAAAGAGGAAATGCAGGCAAGGAGGAATGGAGAGGGTAGTAATTACCTTTGCTTTTAAAAACTGTTCCTCGCGGCTATTCCTCCTTCTGTGGGAAAGTGAGAAAAATGTCTGCTGTTGTCTCTCCAAGCTGCTGTGGGCATCTTTTATTCAATCAGAGAGTTGAGCCTATGATCACAACTGCTCTGAGACAGCAGGGGTGGGCCTTGCATTTTCCATTCAGAACACCTCCAGATGCCACCCACAGACCTGAGACAGTGTCATGATAGTCAGGGTGCACACATAAGAAGTACACTCCCACAGAACACATGAGGTGCCTCCATAAATAAAGAGTTTACAGTTGTTAGGGGATCCCAACAGGAGGTCATTAGCTGTTAGTATATGTTAATAGGGGCCCTGCCATGGAGCCTCCAGCTAGGGTTCTAAAGTCCAGTCTATTTAATTCAGTCCAGTCCTTGGGTTCAGAGGAGCTGCCTGAAGGCAGTCAGTTAGTTCCAAAAAGCTTGGCTTGTGTATGACATCAGTTCTTTCTCCTTGCAGGATGGGTAGTCAAGTTTAACTTACTGTCCAGAGTGATGCAATAGTGGGAACTGATGCCTCAGACCAAGGTAGAAAGGTTAATAAAGAAAGATATCTAAATCCAAACCCCTAAGGGGCATACCTGAGATCAATAGCATAAATTTGGTCTCACCTTCTGCCTGGGATCCTACTGATGATAACTTTGCTGAAGTATGCCTTGGCCAAGGTCCTAGGGGTTCGGCTGTGCAGAAAACAGTTAACAAAGCAGGCCTGAGACTGCTATCCTTAGACATGCCTTCTTGCAAGAGTTGCCCTGGACTGGAGTCTGGAGTTAGATTTCAGGAAGGCACCCATCTTTTCCAGTGGTTCACTTTGCTTAAATTGTTTGTATGAACAATATGTTTTATGCCGACCATCTGCCTTCCTTCTGGGATTCTGGAATTTCGGTAAGTGCTGGGCAGAGGGTGCCTATTTTACAATCCCTCAATAAAACTTTGGCCACTGAATCTCTAGTAAGGGTCGCTGATAACAAAATTCACACATGGTCTCACTGTTCATTGCTGGAGAAATTAAGTGCATCTTGCCTGAATTCACTGGAAGAGATCTCTTGGAAACTTTCACCGGGTTTATCCCAAACTTTACCTCATGTGGATTTTGCTAGGTTTCCATTCACTATAATAAATTGTAACCATGAATATGACTATGTAATGAGCACTGGTCATCCTCCTAGTGAATCATGAAACTTGGAGGTGGTGTAGAGGATTTCTGACACATTAAGTATATAGTCATCTTTGATAAGTATTCTATATATGCTTGGGATTTTTAAAAAATGTGTTATTCAGTTTGGGGGTACAACATTCAATATGTGTAAATTTCTTCAAGTTTGTTGATCACGTTGTTTTCATGGTATGTTTTTATCTATCTTTAAAAAACATTTTTAACCTTTTCACAACCTCCCATTTTAGAGGTCTTTCTGGGAAATAGCATAGACTTTATACTTTAAAATATATGTTTTCCCTATCTGAATACTTCATAGTATTATAAGCTGTGTCTTGATGATTTTCTTCAGTTTTGTAAATATCACAGTGTTTCAATTTTATTTTATCTGATCAATCTTTCTTTTCTTCTGGGTGTATTAACATATAACCCAGATCTTATTAGTCTCTTTTCACTTTCCTGAAATTTCCATCATCTTGTCTCCATCTGCTTCTTTTTGATATTTTGTTCTGACTTATCTTCTAGATTACTAATTCTCTGTTCGACTGTATCTTATCTACTGGAAAACTCATCATTGATATCTTGAATTTGATGACTAATTTTTAAGTATTTGAATTTTATATATTCATTATTTTCAAATATCTCATCCAGCTATTTTCTTAAATTATCAACATTGGCTGTTATTTAATCAATTTGATTATATTTGAATATATATATATAGTGAGAACACCATTATCTGGAGTGTGATTTGGTTTCTAGCACATTGTTTTGCTAGAAAAGGTCCTTGTACTTGGGGCAAAGTGTTTGAGATAAGGAGGCACAATTCTTCCAATCACCCTCAATTAGATTAAAGTTTCTTGTTTTATCTTTGCAACTTTTCTTTAAGTTTCGAATTATATCAATATAAAATGTTAAAAACATTATTGAGACAGAAGACTCTATATGGACTTTAATTTCCTTTAAAATTACTGAATGCACATTTTATAAGAGCTTGGTCAAATTGTATATAATCTTTAGTCATCAGATATGCAGTTACATATTCCTTTGAGGTCCCATTTATTTATTTTTTCTTTTTTTGCTTGTACTTTGGGTGAAAAGTCTAAGAAACCATTGCTTAACACATAGTCCTAAAGATGCTTCCCTACATTATTTTCTAGGAGTTTGATAGTTCTACCTCTTATATTTTTGCATATGATGCGAGGTTGGGTATTCCTTCTTTTTCATGCAAATGGAGAACCAGTTTTTCTAGGGCCAATTGTTGAAGAGACTATTCTTTCACAATTGAGTGGTTTTTCCACCTTGTCAAAAATCAATTGGCCATAAATATATTGGTTGATTTATGAGCTTTAAATTCCATTCCATTGGCCTATATGTCTGTCTTTATGCCAATACCGTTCTGATTATTATGTTCTGATTATTATGGCTTTGTAATAAGTTTTAAGATCAGGAAGAGTGAGTCTTCCAAATAGCTTTAGCTATTCAGGATCCCTTACCCTTCCATATAAATTTGATGGTTGGTTGTTCCATTTCTGCAAAGAAGATTGTTGGAATTTTGATTAGGATTGCATTGAATTTATAAATTGTTTTGGGTAATATTGATGTCTTAATGGTATTTACTCTTCCAGTCTATCAACATGGAATTTTCTTCCATTTATTTAGGTCTTCTTTAATTTATTTTAGAAATGTTTTGTAGTTTTCTGTGTATAAGTCCTTTACATCCTTGGTTAGATTTAGTCCAAGATATTTGATTCTTTCAGTTCCTATTGCAAATGGATTTTTTCCTTGATTTCTTTTTCCAATTGTTCATTGCTTGTGTATAGAAACACTACTCATTTTTGGGTGTTGATCTTCTACCCTTCCACTTTGCTGAATTCATTTAATAGCTCTAGAAATTTTGTTGTGGATTTTTCAGGACTCCTCAATGGCTTGCCATGAGAGTGGGGGATAGTTGCTGGTAGCTGTCACACAGAGAGAACAATTTACAGCTCTTTACCATAATAAATCAGCATCAACCTCCCTTTCTTCCCTGAATGCTATACAGTGTTCTTCTGGCCTATGAAGTTTCAAAATAGTTGTTTCAGACAGTTCCTGCCTGTTGAATAGTTGTTTTGGTGATAGGATTAAGTATTGGAGCTTTCTACTCCACCATCTTCCCCAGAAGTATATCTCTATAGTATCTATTGAAGGGTACTGGAAAGGAAGTCTTCCAAAATTCATCCCTAGATATCAACCATACCATTTAAGCCTTTAGGTTACTATATATTCTTCTAAAAACCATGTCATAGGTTAAACATATTCTTCTGTGACTCCCAGCTAGACTATAACCTTGAGGTAGGGCTTTTTCATGATGAATGTACAGAGTTTAATATTTTTTAGGGACTCTCATAAAGCAAACCACATTTTCTGAGGTTGATGAGATAGCACAGTTCATGAACCAAAAAAAAATGATGATTAATCTATTGATAGTTTGTAAATCAATCAGATCCACCAAAAATCAGCCCAATATGAAAGATTAATTTAAAAAAGAGTGGGAAAATACCAAAATTCTAAATTTAAGTGTGGCAGCAATAACACACCATCAATCAATCTCCTTCAATTCAGTTTTATCAACATTATTGAAGGCCTAAGTGTGCATCTTTAAAAAGTGTTATTCTACCCTAATCACCAAATAAAGACTTCCAATCCTTTCTAGAAATTACTGTGATGATTTATTTTGATAGATAAACAAAAGCCATAGGAGGCTAAGAAAAATCAAGGTCAACAAAAGCAAAAACCAAAATCAGAGACTTTTTCTAAAGTGAAAGTGATATGAGTGAAATGGATTAATGAAAAAACTTCTTTGATTCCTACTTCCTGATCCAAATATTGAAAAATAACTGGTTACTTTCTCAACTGTTCCTAATTATATATCACATGTCTTACCCAAACCTCCAGCTTCAGAGATAAGCCTAAATCTCCAAGGACGTAGTGTCATATGGCTGCCTGGAATCTCACCTGAGTAAAGGTTTGTATATATATATATATATATGTATGATTTTTGCTTTTTAATTGTTAAGTTTGGATAAATTGTCTAATAGTTGTTTAATACTTGTTTGCATACTGTTTCCAATCCAAACTTTAAATATTGTCTATCTTCTTAATGATCCCTCTAGATCAGTATTATCCAAATGATATACTGAAAAAATTTAATTATTCATGTTTTTATGAAAAGAAGCATTGATGTTAAAAATGATCACAAATGCTGAATGTATCACGGTCTACTGAAGGATAGTAAAGTCTCTGAGCAATACTGCAATGAAAAAATCAGTTAATATTATTCAACCCAGCATTGCCAAATTATTTAATAATGGAACACTCTTCTTTTTTTAAGTTATTCCTCCAAAATTCAAATTAACATACTGTGGAATGCTTTTTAAGAAATTCCATTCCAGGTTTTTTACTTTACTTCTCTGAGTAAGAGAAACTGAGCCATAGCATGTTTAGAAGTCCAAGAACTCTCTTTAGAGACTACAAGAGTGATTACATTAAATAAAGGGCAAATAATGTGCAATCTGTCATCTATCTATCTATCTATCATCTATCTGTCTATCTATCTATCACCTATATCTATCATCAAGAGCCAGGCCCCCATACTTTACTCAATGCTCTCCTAATATTAGGCTTTTGGCACTATGATCCAGTGATATTATCCTAACATCCCCTTCACCTCCCTCATGGAGAGAAGTTTCGGTAAGCATATGTTTATCTACCTTCTGATTGTGATTAAATACTTTGGCTTTAGAGTTTATTTTCCCAGTAAGCAATACAAACCAAGATAAAGAACAAGAACCTCAACCCCCAAATCAGTTTACTGATTTTGCCTGCTTCAATCACTCTTGCTTTTACATAAAAACTCTTGGTGAATACTAAGACTCAACCAAAAAACAATAAAATAAAAAACCTAGAATCCCAAACTATTAAATTGGAAATAGTAATGAAAAAGAAATAAACAGCAACAAAATCTTTTCCTATGATGTCAGAAAAAGAAGTACAATAAAACTAACAAATTTCCTAACATCAGTGCTCATCTTTCTCAATGATTGCTAATATCTTCTCTTCTCAGAACATAGCTATTTTCTTTTAAAGGCGATCGATTCCATTTGTGGGGACAAGAAAAATTCAATATTGACTTAGAATTCTTTTATTCCTGTATTGCCAGGATATTTTTGAGTATGCCTGGGGTGCAGGTAAAACTAAAAAGGTAAAGGAACCATATTATAAGGGTTCACATTGGCTGAAATGTGACAATTTCAAATTAATAATGATGCAACCCTCCCCCAAACTAATGGGAATAAATTCAGTTCATGAAAGGCCATCGTTTTATAGTGAAATTTTAAGTGAGACGTTAACATAAACCTTATAGTAATTGCCCTACAAAATAAGGGAGTGTTAATGTATATACCATTTTCTATTATAGATATGTCTGTTTATAATCTGCAGAGATGTACTTGCTTCTATCAGAGTAAGTAGAGAATGGTAAATTCAGGGGGACTGTTGATTATGCAAATAATCCCAGAGAGGTTAGAGACTATACCAAGAAAAGGAAGGAATAATCAGCACCAAAGGCCTGTGCAAAGCCTGGACAGAAAGAGGGTTCCCCAGTGTGCTCCAGGTTGGTGAATTAGCTGAATGGTCTGTGGAGGAGAGCTTGCCAGTCAGGCTTGTTGAGAGAAATCTTATGAAGAACCTACTAATTGTAATTAGGCTCAGATAAGAATTCCTTATCTTTTTAATAATAATCTCAGAACACATAAGGCATTGAGTTCTATATTACTCACCAAGAAAAATTAAAGGATTCATAATTCGGGAACAAATAAACAGGTTTAAAAAATATGCATGCTAAAATAATCGATTAAGCAAATTATTGTCATAACAAATGAAATTTAACCATAAAAACAAAGCTTGGGCTGATGATCAGCAACTGGTTGAAATTGCCTTGGGAGAATCAACCAGATCTAATGACCAACACAAACATCAGTTGGTTCGTAACCCAGAACCTGTAATCACATTTTGTTTGAGGACTTATTGTATGTCGTTTGGATCTGCAAACATTTTATAATTACAGTAAGGTATGAAAGTAACCAATACACTATACATCAGGAAATATAAAACAAGAATCATGGCATGAATTAAACTCATGCTTTTGGGGTTTTAAAAGAACTTCATGTATTTATGCAGTAATATGTTTTGCAATCAATATGTTTGTATATTTGCTGTCTTCTATTTGAGACAGTTAAAATGTTTTAAAAAACCTTAATATTTAATTTGAAATTCAGTTTAATATGCAGGATATAAATGCTTAAGAGAAGAGATTTTAGAGTAGAGAAGTCTTATTTACAAGATCTGTGCTTTTATTCAATAAAATAGTAAACAAAGCACAAATAGCTGTAAATGTCGCTTTCTATGGACAGTTCCTGCTTGAACTGTAAAGAATCTTCACATTACCTTCTCCTGACTTCTGTTTTATCTATGTGCCTCCCTAGATATCCAGTGAATGCTGGAGATCTCCTATCTTAGCCAGAACCATTCAGAGACTTTAGAAATTAATGAAGAAATGGAGTCTCAAAGTGAGGGAATAACTTGATACTTGTCAGAGCTTGTAGTCATACCCACATTTACAGATTCCATGTCAAGGGCTTTTTATATCACATTGTACTTTCTTCTCTTCCATCTGTTTGGCCTACCATACGTGCTTGAGTCTTCGGGTTCTTTCTACCTATTTAACAAGTTTGAATAGCTAACAGACTTCATGCCAGCTTGTATGAAAGGTACCTATTCATTGCTTGAAGCATTTCTATTGCTGCTGAGATTTGGGGCTTCACTGTTCTTTTCTTAATTTTTTTCTGAACTGAAACAATCAGACCTAATGGTAGCAAGGACACCTTTAAATACCCAGTTACGGTAATTATTGACACTGTAACTGTAAATATCTAACATTTTCTACATACCACTACTGCAGGATGGGGATGCTTTATAGGCTGTTTAGATTTCAATGTTTGATTTCTCAGGGAGCTGAAGGAGGTTATTCCACTTTCTAAATTGGCCATCTCCTTCCTTCCACACAAAAAAATGCCAGGTTCTTTTTTTTTTTTTTAATATTTTATTTTCCTCTTCAAAAGAATTCCTTATGGCGAATATTTCCACCTAAATAAAAACGTTGACCTTGGGGAAGAAGCAAGTCCTGTCTCAAACCTCCAGTGGGAGTAAGGATGGATCTCTGCTTACCTGCGTCCACTTTTCCAGCTCCAGGTTCTTTGAATCCTTTGCTTTTACAGTTTAACTTCCAAGCATGCCTCCCTGCTTTCATGGTGATCCTTTTGGATCCAGGCTTCACAGAGTGGCCAAAGTAACCGACCTTAAATGTTCAATAAGCAGGCCACTCCCTGCTGATAACTCTTCCTAGGTATTTTATCACCTGTGGACCAAACATTACATTCCTCAACTCAAAAGATTAGCTCCTCTAGAAACTGTCCCCTGTCTACCTCTAGCTTCAACATCATAAGACTCTATGCCTTACATTTATTGTTTTACCAATACAGGGCTGGTTTTTTTTTTTTTTTTTTTTTCTTCCCCTCTCATGACACAGTGTCGAAATAATTGTACCTGCTTCTCAAGATTTTTAGGAAATAATGTATCTGAAGGACTTAGCACTTGTCTCAGGAAATTCCTCAATAAAATTAGCTTTCAAAATTAATTTTACGGTGTGAATTCCACACATGACTTTTCTCCTTCTGTTTTCCTCTCCCTGAATACCTCTCAACTTCCTAGTCCTTTCTCCTTTCTGGATCTTACTAACTCCTACTTGTCCCTCAAAGCTCAGTTCACAATTCATCTCCTCCAAAAATAGATGTCTTTCCTCTGCATTGGGCTCTGGACTCCTCTTGACCTTTGCAATATAAAATTATCCTTCTGATAGTTTCTCTTTGCCATTTATCTTTCCAATTGGACTGTTTTTGTCTCAAGGACAAAGATAAGGACTTACTCATTTTTGCATTCTTAGTATTTAGTATTGATAGGAACTCAATACTTTTTAGAAAATATAAGATACAAGAATACTATAGAAGAGATGCCTGAAGCCTCTGAAGTACACAAGAAAAACTAAAACTTATTGCAAACAATATTAACTTACTACATACATGTTGACCATTGTGTAGTAATGGTGGTATATATTTGGGTGTGAACAGATATTCATTTATTCTGAAATAGTGCAGGAATAAATGTGAGATACACATGTTGTAGTAGTTCTAACGTTGGCATCCTTCAAGTTTGCAGGCTTATGCAATATGACCTGCTATCAATTAAGTCATATTTAAAGGATGAAATGAATTCAAAATCCCACAGAACATTTTCTGCTGTTTGAAACCAGGACTGAACAGAATAAAAAAAATATAACTGAAGTAGGAAAATAAAAAGAATCAAATCAATAAATAAAGCTATGAAAAGTGTATTTTTAATTTCAAGTAATGTAAATTAATTTCTGAAATACATTTCAAGCCCATAAATAGAAACCAGTGCATATTTCTGACCCAGTCTCATCTGATCGCCTGACTTGCTACTCTAGTAAATTGGATATTGGTTAATTGCATAATTTATCAATCTGCGAGCTGCATTGAAGTCCAGATGCTCTTTAAAACATAATCACTCTAGATAAATACTGTTGCAGTTCTCATTGCAATTTTTGATCACCTCACAGTAATACAATATTTTCTCATTACATTTCACGATACATCATGCCCTGACAGTATTTTCTAAACTTGCTTACCAAATGCTTCTTTCGTGTGTTATTTCTGGCAAAATGCACATACTGTTAGCATGGGAACTCTTAGTCTTTTAGACTAAGTCTTTTAAACTAGCTGGCATCCTTTCTAATTTGGAGTTCATTTGAGGTCATAAAAATTGATCTAGGTCAATGGAATGAAAAAATATATGCAGAAAAACATTTAAAAGTTACCTTTGGAATGTTTTCTTTTCCAAAAGCAAATGTAATGATCAAGATCTAAATGACCCACTTTTCATTTTCCTCCCATTAGAATAATACAGATGGTTACATAAAAAATATAGGGTGTCCCTGGGAAGTTAGACAACTTGCAAATACAGGAAAGCATTTTTAGAATGTTTTAATGTCATTTTTGAAGAAATAGAAATGTGATAAGAAATATACACATTTGTTCCAAAATTATGTTTCACCTAAACGTATATTTTTATCCTTATGAAAACCTGAAGATACTCATATTAGAAACAAATACACTTTTTTAAAAACTAAAAGAAAAAATAATCTACTAGGATTTAGTCCCATCCACTTTTCCTCGAGCACATGTATAATTTTTTGAGATCAATATATTTCTCTTTACTAGCCATACCTCATTAATAAATGTCATTAATACCCCATAACAATAGATTATATTCTAAACAGTATAAAAATAAATTTAAAATAATTTACATAAAGTTAACCATTAAAAGAAATATACATTTTACTTTGGAAGTAAACATAAAATCAGAAACTAAAAAGGGTAAAGTTTGCAGGTTATACTACAGATATTTAAAATATCTGGAAGGCCAAAGTAATGATAAAATGTAAGTCTGGTAAAAGGATAATATGCATAGGTTTGCTCCTACTTGGCTTCCATTTCCCCACTCCTACTTTTCCATGGTACCACATTTGGGTTCAGATATCCTTCACTTCCCCATGTACCTCATTTGCATTGAGTGAAGGTGATTTTATCTTCAAGTCCAAAAGCGGACTCTTATATATTTAGTGCTTTGTGCATGTCTAATTTTCATGTTATCATAGTTAGTTAGAAATGGCATAAGCCAGTCCAAAGTAAATCCAAGTCTTTTGCTGGGACAAAGATACTCTCCCTTTCTCTGGGCAGCACAGAGGTGGTTGTGATGCCTGAAACACCTTAAGCCACTTTAATACCATGAGGAAGCCATCCTATGCACAAAGTTGACTCATGAAGGAGAGGACACCTGAGAGAATCCAAGCAGAGATCTGATAAAACTACAGCTGAGATCAGCCCTGCTATTTGAGCCCATAAACTTCTTTTACTACGAAAGCCAATTTTGGCTTGTTTTTCTGTTTCTGACAATTGAAAGCATCTCAAATATATCAAAGGGACACATAGCCACCTCACCTGCTCATATTTGAAATTCCCAGTCGACTACCACAATAACCACTTCTAATCCCAGCATGACCAATTCTTTGAGTAACAATGTGACTTTAGACTATATTTGCTAAGTGATTTTTCTGAGACTGTTTGAACCTTAAGAAAATCCAGTGAACTATTTATGTGTCTGTGCCCAAACAACCCTCAACATGCCACAGAAAAAGCACAGGTAATGATACCTTCACAAAGCTAATAAAAGCAATCATCTACCAGTGAGTATGCAAACTACTGTTTAGAAGAAAAAGAAGAAAAAAAACAAAAGAAGCCCCAAATTTCAGTGGCTTCAGATAATTCGTGCTGCTTCCTTATACATGAGTCCATTAAGAAGTTACTGATTAGGTGGCTCTCTAAGGTACCTCTGCTCAATGCAGTGACTCAGGACCCATCTCCTATGACCACACTTGACATTTAACCTTGAAGGTCACTGTATGAGTCTCCTAGGGATGCTGTAACAAATTACCACAAATTTGGTGGCTTAAAACAACAGACGTTTATTCTCTTACAGTTCTGGAATCCAGAAGTCTGAAATCAAGTTTCTGGCTGGGTTAGTTCATCCAGGAGATTCCTTCCCACCCCAGGCCTTTCTCTTGGCTTCTGGTGGATTTGGTCATGCTTGGTGTCCTTTGGCTTGTGGCTGTCCTCCAGTTGCTGCCTCCACTTTTCCCTCAGTTCATCTCTAGTGTCTATTTCTCCTTCTCTTCTCTTCCAAGTATTTGTTATTAGGTTTAGAGTCCACCCTAATCCAAGGTAATCTCATGTCAATATTCTTACCTTAATTACACCTGAAAAGATCCTTATTCCAAATAATATCACATTCTGAGATTCCAGATGGAAATAGCTTTTGGTGACCAAGTTCAATCCACCATAGTCATCATGGAAAGATCTTGCAAGTAGTCATGTTCATTTCATCCCATCCGGTTTCAATTTTAAGGAATAACATGTGTTTTATAAGTGAGAAATACCTACAAAATGCTTAGCACTTACAAAACACTTTTTAGAGTATAGGATCAGCTGTTCCTGAAGAAAAAACTAAAACTTGAAAACACATACACAATTAGTGCATTTACCACAGGCTGTGTACACTTAACCTCCCACTTCTGTTGATCTGACCTCTCTGATATAGATCTCTGAGATGAGTTTGAAAGAAAATGTCTTTTTAGAAAATTTAAATGTATTTCCTTGCAATTTCATCCACCTAGGAAAAAAAAGGCCAATTTACAAGATGATCATTCGAATAAGTGATTGGTAAAGAGTGCAGAAAAATTTTCCTTTCTTTTCTTCCTTTCTTCTCTTTTATCCCCCTTCTGTGATATCAGAAATACTCTGATCTGATAGTCCAATAACTTGAACTTTAGTTTCATATCTGGAACACAATACTCATGGGAGTATGAGACAGTCACATTTGTCCTATAGCCCTCATTGTCATATTCTGTAAATAGGAGGGATTGGTCTAGATAAAATGTCAGCAGAGCCCTCACGCTTAGACAAGTTTTCATTTATTCAAGATGAAATTATAAAAATAAAAACAATGTAGTGAGTCTTTAAGCAAACTAATTTTATCTACTTATTTATTTTTAATTCTGGGAACATAATCTAAAGTCCATTCTAATTTTTGGGATTATTATGCACTGCTTTTTCAAAATGATAATGAAACATGCCAAATAATATCATAAATTTTTATTTTTGGTAATCAATTAATTAATTATTGTCTTATTAATGTAAAATCAAGAATTTTCCAAATTTACAAAAGCTCTAAAATTCTAAATAATGAATTGTAGATTATAAAAGTTTGTAGACACTGGACTAAAAGATCACTGAGTTTCTTTTCAGCCTTAGCATTCTATGATTCTATGGGTATAACTCCCCATAGCTAACATTTATTGTGTGATTTCTCATTCATAATCTTGAGAAATGGTTGAAGGAATCATGACTTTCTTTAAATATTGGACAAGCTGTGTCTCTTTTGACCAAAAATATTTTATCAAATCTGAAATGTGTATTGATCATGACTGAATATTTAAGTTCTGACAAAAGTGCTG
This sequence comes from Tolypeutes matacus, assembly GCA_026826555.1. Lineage (NCBI taxonomy): Eukaryota > Metazoa > Chordata > Mammalia > Cingulata > Chlamyphoridae > Tolypeutes > Tolypeutes matacus. The sequence goes on along the minus strand of JAKSZT010053928.1, from coordinate 49,759,644 downwards.
GACAATAAGCTAATGTGTAGTTATTGAAGACAGAAAAAAAAATGGATGGGAATGTAGAGAAAGGCACAGTTGAACTTGCCTTATCACATTAATTGAGTTATAAATGGTATTCCATAAACTACACATACCTGATTAGACACCTGATTTAATTTAATTTAATTTAATACCTGATGAGATAATTTTTGACATGTGTCTACATAAATGTTGCCATCACAATAATCAAGATAATGAACATATTCCCTACCCCCAAAACTTTTCTTTTGCTTGTTTGCAATCTTTCCATCTCCTCTTCCACATTATCCCTAGGAACTAATTATTTGTTTTCTGTGTTATCTGCACATGCAGTGAGGATGTACTACTACTTAGAAACCTTGGATTAAGACACGCTAATTATATATAGGAATTGCTGGCAATCCTGCCAGTTTACAGGGGAACTGTCAGAGTCTTGTTCCTTCTATATCTTGTGGTGGAAGATAATGGATGCCATCTTCTTATTAATTCCCCAGGGTTCTTGATAATTCAAACTCATAGAAGAGCTTCATGTAGAAATTCTGATGGTTTCTAAAAATAAGCAGAGACTGCCAAAAATGTGTACATTTTGTACATTAAGTTATGGACTTGAGTCCTAACAACCATATAAGGATTATAACAAGTGAATAGTATCATCAAATATGCCCTTTAGAAATATGACTCAGGTAGAAGTTGAAGAGAAGGATAAAAAGGCAGTGAGAACTGCGTAGGGTTGTAATGCCAAATACTCTGTTTTTATATTTTCATTCTTGTTTATATACTTTTATTTTCTTTGAGTATGTGCAACATTGGTAGCGTTCCAAAAGTAAAAATTAAACCAAAAGTTATACTCAGAGAAACATCATTTTCTCCCACTCCTTCTATTCTGCTCCCACTCACCACTTAGTTATAACAAATATTTTATGACTGTTTAATTCTTCTTGTTTTTTTTACCCCAAAATGGGAAAATTTGATACACATGCATAGACACACACATCATACACAAAAGGTAGAACACTTTAAATTCTTGCTTGGAACTTGATTTTATAAAATAAAATATATTCTGGAAATTATTCCATGCCAGATCATAGAGATCATCTTCATTATTTTTTACAGCTGCATAGTACTGCATTGTGAAAATTTACCATAGTTTATTCAATTACTCTCCTATGTATGGGGATTTAGTTTGTTTAAAATATTTTGCAGTTATAAAAGTACTGCAATAATTAACCTTGGCATATATTTTAATACTATTAAAGTACATCTTCAGAGCAAATTCCTGGAATTGAAATTGTGGAGTCAAACATGGTTTTGTTATATATTGGCAAATTTCTCTCTCTAGGGTTGTATCAGTGCTGGAGAAAGCACAGACACACCCAGAGGCCATCTCTCAGCCAGCTCTCACCTGCCACCAACTCCTTTTCCATTGCGTGCAGATGTTTTAAATGTTTCCATTCTGCAGGAGATGTTAGGTCTAATGGAGAAGCCTAACCAGAACTTAAACCCCAAACTGGGAACAAGTAGTTCCTAGTTTATCTGGGTGCTTATCAGGGTGGGAACTCTGGGTAGCAGGGTCCCCTCCCCCTGGGTTGTATAAATATCCCAGTCTCGGGCAGCACAGATTTGTCTCTCCTCTCCTACTCAAACTGGGGCTTGCAGCTGTCATCCCGCTGGATGACCCTGACCCCAGAAGTTTTGCCTTCCCAGTAGACCAGCCACAATGGGATATATTCTCCTGCTCTTTTGGGTTCATTGTGCTGTGTATGCAAAACATCATTATTTGTTGAGAGTTTCTGTTGTTCCTGAGCCTGTGTTCCAAGAACAAACCATAAAGCAACTCTGGCTCCACAATCAGTTAGCATCCCAAGAGCATAAGAGCATGTAAATGTATGTATGAAAATGCCTGTTTTCCCACAACCTCAACAACAGAATACGTTGTCAAGTTATGTAATATTCACCAATCTAATATGTAAAACAGGTATCTCAGCATAGTTTTAATTAGCAATTCACTTATTATGAATGAATTTGAAAAACCTGTCTCACTGCCTTTTCATATGTTTTGTCCTTCATTCCATCAGTTTTATTGCATGTTTTCCTCAATTTGTAAGGCATATTTATATACTATAGAAAATAAATATCTTTGTTATATGTGTTGCAAGTAGTTTTTGTGATTTGTATTAGGAATTAGCTTATTATGTATTCTATCATGTTAATTTTTAATATTAGTCAAGTTTATCGATATATTCATTTATTTTGTCTGAAATTTGAATCATGCCAAGGTTATAGAGGTATTCAGTTATGTTTTCTTGTAGGATTGGCATGGTTTCATTTTCACACTTAAATCTCTGACCCTCTAAAGATTGTTCTCATGTATGCATGGAGTTAAAGATCTCCTTTAGTTTTTTCCAAACAATTTTTCAGTTGTTCTAATGGCATTTATTTCAATGTCTATCATTTCCCACTATTTCGAGATAACACTTTTATCATATACAAAACTTTCATATATGTCTGCATCTATTCCTGGATGTTATATTCTATTTCACTGCTCTACTTATCCTCCAGCATCACATGATTTAAATAAAGAAGTTTCTTTTAAATCTTTTCTTTTTCATATTTCCTTTTTGAAAACAGCTTTAATGAAGAATGATTGACATACGATAAGGTATCTGCATTTGAAATCCTCGATTTGCTGAGTACTGACATCTGTACACATTCACGAAGCCATAAATATCATTAAAATAATCACTATACCCATAATTCCCAAAAGTTTTCTTGTGCCACTTTCAAATCTCTTTCTGTCACCCCTCCCTACCATAGCCCCATCCTCAAGCAACAACTGTGACAGTAGAGTATTTGGCATTCTCTAGAATTTTATATAAAAAGAATCCAAGAGTATGTACTCTTTTCTTCCTGGATTTTACTCAACAAACTTATTTTGAGATTCATCCAAATTGCTGCAGGTATCAATAGTTCATTACATTTTATTGTATAGTAGTGTTTATTGTATGGATATACCACAATGTATTTATTCATACATCAGTTTTTGACTATTAGAAATTAAGCTGCCATGAACATTTTTGTACAAGTCTTTCTACAGACAAATATTTGCTTTTCTTGGATAAATACCTAAGAGTAAAATGGCTGGATTGTATGATAGCTGTGTGTTTACAATTTAAAGAAAATCTCTCTCTGGTTGCAAATGTGGTAGTTCATTTTTGCATTCCTACCAGAAGTATATGAAAGTTCCAGTTCCTCCACACCCTCACCAACACTTTTTTTTTTAAGATTTTATTTATTTATTCATTTATCCCCCCCTTGCTGCTTGTGCTCGCTGGGTCAGCTAACCACGCCGTGCAGGCAGGCTTGCCTTCACCAGGAGGCCCCGGGAACCAAACCCGAGGCCTCCCATATGGTAAACGGGAGCCCTACTGATTGAGCCACAGCCGCTTCCCTCACCAACACTTGATATGATTAGCTTTTTTGATTCACTCCATTACAGTCAGTGTGTAATTATGTTCATTGTGGTTTTAAATGTCATTTTCCTAATGGTAGTTAGATTGAGCATCTATCCATTAACTTATTTGCCACCCATATATCTTCTTTGGTGAATCAGATATTTTCCCATTTTTATTAGGTTGTTTATTTTCTTATTATTGTATTTTGAAAATTCTTCATATGGGCTGTACATAATCCATTTATCAGATACATGGTTTTCAAATGTTTTCTTCCAGTTTAGGGCTTATGTTTCAATTCTCTTAAATGTGGCTTCTGAAGAAGAGATGGTTTTATATTTTGACATCCAGTTTATCAGTTGGGTCTTCTATGTATCACATTTTCCAAAGGTCACAGTTTTTTTATGTTTTCTTTTGGAAGTTTTATCATTTTAGGTTTACACTTAGGTGTATGCTCTATTTTGAGTTAATTTTTGTATATGATGTATGATATGGATCAACATTAACTTTTTGAATATGGATATTTAATTGTTTCAGCAGAATTTCTTTTTAAAAAGTAAGATTTCTGCACTGAGTTTCTTAAGAGCTTGGTGAAAAATCAGTTGTCCAAATGGGTATGATTATTTTATTTGTTATTTATTAATATGATATATTGCATTAATGGGTTTTTTAACAATGAACTAACTTTGCTTTTTAAAAATAAATCTCACCTCATCGTTATTTTATTAATACAGAATTGGATTTTGTTTGCTAACATTAAATTTAGTTTTGTTCATCAATATTCAGGGGTGGTATTGGTCTGCATTTTAACTTTGTGTTGTCATTAATCTACATATCAACTTTATATATGCTTCAAAATAGAATTTGAAAGTTCTCATTAATTTAAATGAACTGTGGAAATTTACATAGAATTGGAAAAATGTGTTCTTCTGAAGTTGTGGCAGAGTCCCATGTGAAAGCATCTCAGTCTAGCACTTTTGTGAGAGGTAATAATTCTTTGATAATTACCTTTATATTCTTATGGAAATTGTTGCATTTAAAAACTTCTATTTTTATATGTGCTAATTTTGCTAAACTGAATTTTCCTAGGAAATTCTCTATCTAGATTTTCAAATTTATTTTAATAAGGTTGTTAAAGATTTCATTGTTTTTTCTATTCTGTTTGTATTAATTTTTCCTGCTTATCATTTTTTATATTAGATATTTGTGCTTTCTTTTTCTCTTAAGTTATTTAGAACTTTGTCTATTTTAGTTTTGTTTAAAAATCCAAGATGTTTTAATTTAGTAATTAGGTTTAATAGCTCCTAATTTCCACTTTGATGATTTCTTTTGAATTTTTATTAATTTCTTACATGCTTTCTTTTGGATTACCATGTTGTTGCTTTGTAGCTTTTTAAGTTGGTAATTGAATAATCTCATTTTTGGTCTTTTATTTTGATACTTAGATGTGTTTAAAGCTATGCTGTATCTTCTTATCACTGTTAAGTATATCCATAATTTGTTATATACAGTGCATTGTTATTTGAATTATTTTTCACACCTTTAATTTCAGTTTGTAGTTACCCTTTCACCTAAGAGAGGTTTATTATAAATTCTCTGTTTTTAAATTTTCAGGTATATGGAGATTCTTAAAATTTTATTTTAAGTTCTAGATTTTTTGGTTGTCATTTTTTTCTTTGAAATACTTGTTCCTTATGAAATGCACCAAAGCTTATTTTGGTGACCTAATGTAATTTTTTTGTAAATTCTACATGTGCTTGAGAAAAGGGGTATTCTGTATTATCAAAGAATAAATTTTGATTTGTATTTATTATAACTACTTATAGTAGTTATAATAAATACAAATACCTGTTGTTTAGGGTCTCTATACACTTACTTATTGTATATTCCCTTCGTTTGTTTTGTACTGTGAATGATATGCAAAACTCTCCTGTCATGAGTTTCTTTTTATTTATATCTCCTTACATTTCCTCTAGTTTCTACTTATAAAAGATGTTATTTTGTTATTTGGTTCTTACATATTTATAACTTTGGATTGAAGATTCTTCATATGTGCTGCATATAATTCATTTATTTGATATATGATGTTCAGAATTCTTTTGTGTTTTTATTATTTTCTTATATACTTTCTTTTCATTTACTATGTTGCTTTGTAGCTTTTTTCCTTTTTTTTTTTTTTTTTTTGGTTTAATTTTATCTTGTCTTCTATCAGATTACCACCTCCCTGCTTTTCCACTTGTTTCTAATTGACTAGCATATATATTCTTCTTGGGTTTTTTCCCCAAAACTGAGAAAATTTTACATACACATACATATACACAAGCACACACACAAATAGGTATCTTACACAAAAGGTGTTATGCTAGTTTTAGCTTCTTAAATAACTTTGGTGTAGATATTTTTATTCTATATAGCATGTAATAGAATCTTCCTTTCTGAGATTAATAGATTTTTTTTGTGTAAGAGTGTTAAGTGTTTATGCAATTATTGATTGTGACATATTTTAGGTTCTACTTTATTGTATTATTTTATATTATGTTATAATTTCTGTGTGAATTTTGTTTCTTTGGATTATAAATTTAAATATAAGTTCTGTCCTATTGTTTTGCTTTTCCTTTTCAGGAACTCCAATTTTATCTATGTGAGATTTTCTTTGCTAATCATCCCTTTTATCAATTCTTTTCTGGCCATTTTTATTTTCCTTCATTCCTCTTAATTCTCTTGATAATTTTTTTTTCATGTTTTATCTTTTTAAATATGTCTACATTGTTTTCATTTTCTTTTTCATGGACTTCAGTTATATGTATGTTGAATCTTCTTCCCTTGGCTTTCATTTTGTCAACATTTGTGGAAGTTTGATAATATTTATGAATTCCAAAAAGAAGACTGATTAGTTTGCAAACTGATCTGTTCCTTTGGGCATGATACCCTTTGATTGTATCATGATTGTATTAGATTCAGCTGAGATGTCTTTTATTAAATTATGCTAAGATTAAGGCATGCAGGGTTGAGTCTCCATCCCCCTTGGTAGCCTATATAAATGGATGCTCAGTCAAGGACACATGGAAGTAGACACACAGGAGAAGAACACAGAGGAATAGACACAGCTCCATAGACAAAGCAGAGGCCATGGGAAGAGAGATGAGCCTGATAGCCTACAATTGCAGCTGAGCCCAGAGAGAAACGAGCCCCAGGGAGAGAGATGATCCTTATGCCAGCCTACAGCTGAAATCAGAAGAAGCTGGGACCACAGAAACTTAAGAGGAAGAGGAAGGCTGAACCCTTGCAAAGACAGGTAGCCATCTTCCTCCCTCCAACACATGGAAACAGACTTTGGTGAGGGAAGTAACTTACTCTTTATGGCACTGTGACTGTAAGCTTCTACCCCGAATAAATACCCTGGATAAAAGCCAACAGATTTTTTTATTCTTCATCAGCACCCCTTTTAGCTGACTAATACAACATTCTTAATTTTTTTTCTATCCCATTTTCATTCTCTTGATTGATTTCCACATTTTCTTCAATGTTGTTTATGTTAATTTAAATCTATTCTACATTGGATAGTCTTCGTTTCTGTTATGAATTTGCCCTTTTATATATTTCTCTTCTGGGTTCAACAACTCTCCTGTTATTTTTCCTTTCTTTTCTCTTTATCTGTCATTAGTTTTTCAATTTTTTTTCATTTAAAAGATTTTTATTCAAGCATATCATTCCTACATAAACATTCATAAACAATAAGAGTATAGTAAAAGGAATTTTTAAATTTGTGATTCCATGTTTTGCATAGCTCCTAATTTTGTAGGAAGGAGAAATATCATCAGCATTTTTTCTGTTTTTCTTGTAATAGCTTTGTACAAATATTGAGTGCTTGTATGCTACTTTTCATGGATATGGTTGATGTCATGAAGTGTTGTAAAACAAAGGTTGACAAACTTTGATCCATGGGCCAAATCTTCCAACTAATTATATTTATGGCTTGAAAACTAGAATGATTTTCATATTTTTAAATAGCTACATTTTAAATGGTTGTGTAAGTACTTACACCAATTTTGTGTTTTGGCCCAAAAAGGCTATCTTTTTTTTTTTAATTTTCTGACCCTTTAAAGAAAAGTTTTCCACCTCCTACTGTAAGAGATCTCAAGTTCAAGTTTGCCCCTCTCAGTCACAGTATCAAAATATATTCTTTGACATATCTTAGGGGGAGGTAGAATATACTATGGAGTTGTATATCATGAATATTTTGGTTTTCTTTTGTCTTATGGGACATAAAAATTTCATCATTGCATCTTTTTTCTTCACCACAATCTCCAGGAGATAACTGTTACTCTTTTTTACCCTCTTCTCTCCCCAGAAGCATTGCTCTTTCTACAATATCTCCTTAAGTTCACTTTTAAGACTTCCTGTAGGTAGTGTTGAGTGTTAGACCATGTTTTCATTATTTTTGTAATGGGGATAACTTCTTTCTGGGTTTGATTTTATCTCTTTATTCTCTTTTATGGGCACATTTTCTGTACCTATTTTTTTTCTCTGCAAATATTTGTGTTGTTGGAGCTTGAGATTCTGCCAGAGATTTATAATTATTTTTTTTAATTTAATGATTATTTGACATTTAGGCAACTATCAACTATCATTTCCTCAGCTACTTTCCCCAGGTCGAAATTTCAAATAAAAATTGTGAGTCTTGCTGTTGACCATAAACTATAGTTGATTTTAAAGGTACTGTTTGGAAGCTTTTTCAAGTGTACGACCAAGAATAAACTTATTATTATCATGTTACATTAAATTATTTAATAAATTACACCTAGACTAAATAATAAAATTGGCAAATATGAATTCCTGTTCACTTTTCATGCATTTCACACATGGGTGAGGTGGCAAACATATCTATGCAGTAGAGAATGCTAAATAAATTCTTAAATGAAAAATGAGAAACAATGACATGTGCAGATATTACTAAAACAGATTTCTCTATTAACTAGATCATAGACTTTTATTGTGCTAGTGAGGAGTATATTTTTATAAATATCAAAACCTTAAAATAGTTTAAACAAATTATGATACTTATAATAAAATATTAAAACATTTTTCCACTTACTTGAAAAATCTAGAGTTAACTTATTTCAGGTATAATTGGATCCAGATGGTCATTGGTCATACCAGACTTTTCAGAGAATCAGAAATGATTCTCACCAGATACTTATCTTCACAAAAGAGGAAGAAAGTGTCTTTCTAACCAACAATTCTGGGAAAATATATCTAAGTTTTTCAACTTGAGCTATTTGGGTTCAATTGGCCATTTCCACCAACATCTCATTCATATGGAAGGAATACTGTGGCTATACTTGGGTAGTGTGCCTCATCATTGGCCTAAGGAGATGGTGTTGGGTCTCCCTAAAACACTGTGACTCAGGATTATTACTATGGAGCTGGATAGAGAGTGGTTTCCCAAAGGAAGGAATGTCAAGCTATGTTGACTCCCTCAACACCTTAACTACATACCAAAATATTAACACTTATTTTCTAGAGTTTTGACATTGTCTCAGATAAACATGTATTATTTTTTTCAATAATAAAAATATCCAAATTTTCTCTCTCTCAAATTGTAGTTTTCTCGATTAAATTAAAAATATAATATAACCATGCTATAAGGTATTTTTGTTCACATTTAGAGGCTCTTTGACTGGAATAATGTACCTCATTATTTTCTTTTCACACTATCAATTCCTGAGTATGTGACTCAGAAGAAGACTGTTGGGTCTCTGTTAACCACGTGGCATAATGTCAGATGCATCTAATTTGATGACCTCAAAATAGAATTCCTCCACAAACAGATTTACACAATCCTGCCAATTTTGTCTCTGCTGGTCTCACTCTGATTGTTAGGACAGGTGCTGCTGTCTTCCCTCTGCATACTGGCAATTGGAGAAGGATTAGTGAAGTTCATAATTGACTACATCCATGTGCAGTCTCAGAAATTGCAAAGTCCACTCTTACCTCTTTTGATAATCACAGACAGTTTCATAAGCAGATAAGTGTAAGAATTAGAAGGAAAGAAGTAGCAATCACAAGTATAATTACTTTTTGACTGAGATATATAAAAGGCAAGAGGAAATAGAGGATAATTATGGGTTTCATTGCTGGGAGGAAACATCACAGAATGGGAAGTAGTTATCAAATATAAGCATTTTTTCCCATTATGTTTATTTCTGGGAGTGAAGCAAACAAATATCCTTGGTGCAGGGGCCTTTTTATCCAGCAGGGACCAAACAAGTAAGAGATACACTCAATTGCAAACATGTAAAGCAGTGCCAGAATTATTGACTCATTACTTTACCGACAGCTGCAAGTGATACCATTCTAATGGAGATAATACAGTAATTACAATTTGTTATCCCACTTTTTTCATTTTGTTTTTATCTTATAGAGCATTAGTATACTTTGTTGAAGTATGTTTAATTCTTGCATAATATTTCACTCAATAGCTTTACTATTGTTTACTTAACTTACCTCTTATTTATGAATATTTCCTGTTTCCACATATCAGAAAAAAATCATCCTTGTCTGAATTTAGAAATATTTCCAGGAGTTCAAGGAATACATTTTTAAACTCATTTTAAACTCAAGTCATAAACCAAATTGTTTAAACAAATGTGATACCAAATCACACTCCCACTAGCAGTCCATGAAAAGGTTCACTTCATGATACCTATTACCATAATCAGTGGTGTTTTTTATAAAGAGGATTTCTTAAAGAACACATGTGACTAGTAGAATATGTAAAATTGGATATATCAATATATAATTAATAATATATATCATATTAATTATATATCATACATTTCATTATTAATTAATTAATATTAATTATATATCATACATTTCATTATATATTAAACTAAATATATTATATATTTATATATTTATCTAAATTTAAAATAAATTTAATTATCTATTTAACTAAAATAAAATTTGTAAAAAACACAAAATCTGGGACGTGCAATATAGTGAAGGCAATAAAATGAGATATGCGTATATAAACATTGTTTACCATCCCTAAAAGCCTGAAGTTACTCCTGTTTTTGCAAGGATCTGGCTTCCTTGCTGCAGCAAAACCTTGGTGTCTTGTATAAAATGCTGCAATCTGCAAACAACTCAAATTTGTCTTTAACAAATCTTTTGAATTATATAAGTACTTTAAAACTTTTGATTTAAACTTTTGTTCAACTTACACAGTTTTTATTTTTACTAACCAAAGCAAAAACATTTAATAATTTTTAAATTAATGTCTTTTACAGAATTTCATCTTTTAAAATTCTTCCTTAAACATAAAATATCAAGACTTATAATGCACATATACAGGGTAATAGTAAAAACATTTTAAAAACTAGGAAAATTGTAAAAACCATACCACAAAAAAACAAAAATTGTAAAATTAGTTTTTGAGAATTAGAAAAAGAACCTAATCTACCATCCTGAGAAGTAAAGGAACTAAAGGAATCTATGTAAATACCTATGTAGCTACTTTAAGGCTTCTTCCTTCATATAAACAAATATTTCATTTGGAAAATAAACTATAGTTTTATTTTTTCCATAAATGTGTAATTGATTTTGGTCAAGGATATGGAGAATATTGATTTTTCAGATGTGTTTTGGCAATGATACTTATTAGAAATGGTATCGGACTCCTGGGAAGATGGTGGCCTAGTAAGACATGGGAATCTCTTCTCCAGAAAAATAGCTAGAGAACAGGTTGAAACAGCCCCCAAAAAAGATCTTCTAGGGTTTATGACAGCAGGTGAAGGCTGTACACCATCCAGAAGAGAGAGGGACAAAAGAGGGAAATTGCAATGACAGAACTATGAGTTTGAACCAGCGTCTGCTGCTGCTGCCGGCAACCTCCCCCCCACTAAAGACTCTAAAATTCTCAGGCCTCTGGGCCTGCAACTACAGACAAAGGGGGCCCCAGGGATCTACCACCCCAGGAAAAGGAAGAGAGAGGGACACAGCCTAAGGTTGACTCAGCTTCTGACCCACAAATTTGGTCTGCTGTGCCCCAGGAGTCCTTCCAGTTCAGGTGAGACCACACAGTGGTTTGCCCTGGGAGCTGGCAAAGGACTGGAGAAATCTGACCCTTGCAATCTTCCTCTCTTCTAGCCTGGACTAATTGTTGAGGACTCCACAGGAAAGAGGAGAGAGAGGGACAGAGCCTAAGGCTGACTCAGCTTTTGACTCACAAATTTGGTCTGCTGTGTCTCAAGAGTCCTTCCAGGCCGGGTGGGACTGCGCCATTGTTTGCCTTGGAGCCTGCAAGGGCTAAAGATATACAACCCTCCCAATCTCCTTCTCTACTAACAGGGCCTGATTGTTGAGGACTCAGAGAAGAGGGGAAATATTTCCTAGCTGGGAAAAGGGGGTGGTAGGGAGGGGCTGCCAGAGAAGGCTGGAGAACTTTTTCAAAGAAAGTTTGAATTACAAGGCTCCGAGCCTCCAGACAGGAAGCTCTATCACATTGACCTGGTCTGCGGAGCAACAAATACACTCTGACCAGGCATTGAATTGAGAGCTGCCAAAGAGTGCCATCTCCTGGCAGACCCAGGAAGTGCACATAAGAAAATTAAAAATAAGTAGGCGAGGCTTATTCTGGCCTCTATAACTTCCCTGCCCAAGGCCCTAGGAAGTGACTCTACAACCAATTACTGGGTACAGTGCCCAGTTTTGAGCAACCAGCAGGACAATCCTAACACTCCAGGTTGAGCCAAAAATCAAAGAGCTGTGGTAACAGCATCCTGCCACTAAATTCCTATAAAAGAGAAAGACATTGAGCATCTGAGTAGACTACATCCTAACCAGATGCCTAAACACCAGCAAAGAATTACGAGCCATATTAAGAAAATAAAAGACATGGCCCAATAAAAGGAAAACATCAAAGTCCCAGAAGAGATGCAGAATTTGAGAGAACTAATCAGCAAGATGAGCACAAATTTCCAAAATCAAATTAATGAGTTGAAAGAATATAGTTAAAGAGAGAAATGACATCAAGAAGACATTGAGCTAACACAAAGAAGAATTTGAAATCCTGAACAGAAAAATAACAGAGTTCATGGGAAAGAAAGACACAATAGGTGAGATCAAAAACACATTTGAGGCATACAACAGTAGACTAGAAATGATAGAAGAAATAATAAGTGATACCAAAGACAGAACAGCTAAAATTAAAGAAAGAAAAGAACAGAGAGAGAAAAGAATGGAAAAAATTGATCAGGGGCTCAGTGAGGTGAATGACAACACAAAACACAACAATATGTGTCATGGGAGTTCCAGAAGGAGAAGAGAAGAGAAAAGGGGTGGAAAGAATATTTGAGGAAATAATAGCTGAAAATTTCCCAACTCTCATGAAAGAAATGAACTTACATGTATGTCCAAGAAGCACACTGTACCCCAATCAGAATAAATCCAAATAGACCTATGCAAGACACATACTACTCAGAATGTCAAATGTCAAAGATAAAGAAAATTCTCAGAGCAGTAAGAGAGAAGCAAATGATCACGTAAAAGGGATGTCCAGTAAGAATTAGCACAGATTTCTCTCCAGAAACCATGGAAGTGAGAAGACAGTGGTATGATAAAATTAGAAAACTGAAAGAGGAATAACTGACAGCCAAGAATTCTTTATCCAGAAAAACTGTCCTTCAGATATGAAGGTGAGTATAAAATATTAACAAACAAACAGAAACTAAGAGAGTTTGTAAAAAAGAATCCACCTTTGCAGGAAATATTAAAGGAAGCCATAGAAACTGAAAGAAAAAGACAGGAGAAAGAGGCTTGGGGGAGAGTATAGAAGAAAGAATAGCAGAAAGGATAACCAAAAGAGTAAAAAGACAGACAAAAACAAGATGACATATGAAAACCAAAGAATAAAATGGAGAAAGTAAATAGTCCATTTACAGTAATATCATTGAATGTGAATGGATTAAACTCCCCAATCAAAAGATACAGGCTGATAGAATGGATGAAAAAACATGAGCCATCCATATGCTGCTTACAAGAAACTTACCTTAGACCCAAGGATACAAACCAGCTGAAAGTGAAAGGGTGGAAAAAGATACTCCACACGAATAGTAACCAAAAAAGAGCAGGGGTAGCTATACAAATATCAGACAAAGCAGACTTTAAATGCAAAAAAGTTATAAGAGATACAGGAGACCATTATATATTAATAAAAGGGATGATTGACCAAGAAGAAATAACAGTCATCAATATCTATGCACCTAATCAGGGTGCCCCAAAATATATGACACAAACCTGGCAAAACTGAAGAGACAATCAGACATTTCTACAATAATCGTTGGAGACTTCAACACCCCACTCACATCATTAGATAGAACAACTAGACAGAAGATCAACAGGGAAACAGAGAACTTGAACAATTTGTTAAACAAGTTAGACCTTACAGATATATACAGAACACTGCATCCAAACTCAGCGGGTTATACATTCTTCTCAAGTGCCCATGTATCTTTCTCCAGGATAGACCACATGTTAGGGCATAATGCAGCTTGCAATAAATATAAAAAGATTGAAATTATACAAAGCACCTTCTCAGATCATAATGGAATGAAACTAGAAATCAATATTAGACAGGAAAAAAGTAAATTTGCAAATGTGTGGAGAATGAATAACACACTCCTAAATAATTGGTGGATCAAAGAAGAAATTGCAAGTGAAATCAGTAAATATATTGAGACAAATGAAAACAAGAACACAACGTATCAAAACTTATGGGATACAGCGAAAGCAGTCTTGAGAGGGAAATTTGTAGCACTAAATACCTATATTAAAAAACAAGAAAGAGCTAAACTTAAAGATTTAACCGAACAACTAGAGAAACTAGAAAAAGAACAGCAAACTAATTCCAAACCAAGCTGAAGGAAAAAAGAGTAAATATCAGAGCAGAAATAAATGAAATCAAGAACAAAGCAATAATAGAGAAAATCAACAAAACCAAAAGTTGGTTCTTTGAGATCAACAAAATTGACAAATCCTTAGCTAGACTGACAAAGAAAAAAGAGAGAGAAGACACAAATAAATAAAATCACAAATGAGAAGGGGGACATTGCCACTGATCTGGCAGAAATAAAAGATCATAAGAGGATACTATGAAAAACTGTTTGCCAAAAACTAGACAATGTAGACAAGATGGACAAATTTCTAGAAACACACGAACCACCTACACTGACCCTAGAAGAAATAGAACCTCAAAAAACCAATCACAAGTGAAGAGATTAAAACAGTCATTAACAAGCTCCCAAAGATAAAAAGCCTCAGACCAGATGCCTTCAACCAATCACTCAAAGATGATCTAATACCAATCTTGCTCAAGCTCTTCCAAAAAAATTGAACAGGAAAGATGCTACTCAACTCATTCCATGAAGCCAATATCACCCTAATATCAAAACCAGATAAAGATACTATGAAAAAAGAAAATTACAGACCAATATCTGTAATGAATATAGGTGCAAAAATCCTCAACAAAATATTTGCAAACCAAATCCATAAACACATTAAAGGAATTATAAACCATGATCAAGTGGAAATGATACCATTTCTTTATTTTTTTAACTTTATTTTGTACAATTAATAATTGAAAATATAAACAATTAAAAACTAAAAAGTAGTTTTTAGCTCCACCTAAAAATCTAGGTGGAGCTGCAACTCCTACCCTACAGCTCAATGGACTCATCCAAGTCACCTGGTGAGGAGACAACGATGGGAAATGGCCATCCCAGGGAATGGAGAGGGCCTACATCTGCAGGCAGGATCATCCCACCCACCATATCCATGGGATATAAGCCCTCTCTCACTTGGAGTTGGAGTGGACATCACCATCCCAGTTGCCTCTGGATTGGGGGAAGAACTATGGACTAGAGTGGACTTGATGGTATTCTCTTGCTCACATATGGTGATTCTTGCAATGCAAGAAATTATAACAATGAGGTGGAGCCAGTGGCCACTTGACAGTTTTTGGGTAGGGAGGGGATGAGCAGTTGAAATACAGGGGCTTCTTTGGGAGTTGGAGGTTGTCCTGAGTACTGTTGTGGCAACGGATGCAGGCCATTTTAAATCAGCACACACCACTCATAACTGAGTGGGAGAGAGTGTGGTCTACAGTGTGAACTGTGGTCTATGGTTGGTGGCAAGGCTCCAGGATATGTAAGTTCATTGAGGTTGGTGGGCCACACTTGTGGGAGATGTTTGTGTTGGATGTGGTGGGAGGTGTGGGAGGTGGGCAACATGGGAATCCCAGTAGGTTCCGTGTAATATTTTAGGTAATCTAAGCACCTCTTAAAATATATGTATATATATATATATAAATAACATTTTTGTAAGCAAATACACATATATGCATATATATTTACATATCATTTTGCAAATGTTTGTATGTATTGTGAGAATTTTGATTTTTACCCATAATAAAAAAATAAATAAATAAAAAAATAAAAAAATAAAAAAAATAAAAATAAAAACTAAAAAGTAAACACAGATGAACAAATATATATATTTCTCAATTAAAGGTACTGGATATATATAAAATTTTTTTGAATCAAACAATATGTTACACAATATATTTGGTTCAGAGTAATGCATTCATACGGTATTTGTCCTTTTGTGTCTGGCTTGCTTCATTCAACATAATATCCTCCAGGTTCATCCATGTTGTCATATACCTTATGACTTCATTTTTTCTTACAGCTGCATAATATTCCATCATGTGAATAGACCACAGTTTGTTTACCCATTCATCTTTTGATGGACACCTGAGTTGTTTCCAACTTTTGGCAAAGGTGAATAATGTTGCTTTGAACATTGGTGTGCAGGTGTCTGTTCGTGTCACTGCTCTCAGTTCTTCTGGGTATATATATACCCAGTAGCGGTATTGCCAGGTCATGTGGCAAGTCTATATTCAACTTCTTTAGGTACTGCAAAACAGTCCTCCACAGTGGCTATACCATTCTGCATTCCCACCAACAGTGAATAAGTGTCCTGTCTCTCCACATCCTCTCCAGCACTTGTAGTTCTATCTTTTTAATAGTGCCCATTCTGATAGGTGTTAAATGATATCTCATTGTGGTTTTCATTTGCATTTCCCTAATCATGAGTGATGCTGAGCATTTCTTCATGTGTTTTTTTTTTTTTTTTTTGCCATTTGTATTTCTTCTTTGGAGAAATGTCTATTCAAGTCTTTTGCCAATTTTTTAATTGGGTCATTTGTCTTTTTATTGTTCAGTTCTGGCATCTCTTTATATATCCTGGCTATTAAACCCTTATCAAATATGTGATTTCCAAATATTTTTTCCTATAGACTTGGGTGCCTTTTCACCCTTTTGACAAAGTTCTATGAGGTGCAAAAGTGTTTAATTTTGAGGAGGTTCCATTTATCTATTCTTTCTTTTGTTGCATGTGCTTTGGGTATAAGGTCCAAGAAATCACCACCTACTACAAGGTCTTGAAGCTGTTTCCCTACATTTTCTTCTAGTAGTTTTATGGTCCTGGCTTTTATATTTAGATCTTTGATCCATTTTGAATTGATTCTTGTATAGTGGGTGAGATAGGGGTCCTCTTTCATTCTTTTGGTTATAGATATCTAGTTCCCCAACACCATTTGTTGAAGAAACTGTTTTTTTCCCATTAGCATGGACTTGGTAAGTTTGTCAAAAACCAGTTGACTCTATAGGTGAGGGTTTATTTCTGGGTTCTCAATTCTATTCCACTGATCGATGTGTCTATCTTTATGCCAGTACCATGCTGTTTTGACCACTGTAGCTTTGTAATATGTTTCAAGGCAGTGAAATTCCTCCCATGTCACTCTTCATTTTTAGAATGCTTTTGGCTATTCGGGTGCACTTACTCTTCCAGATGAATTTGGTATTTATCTTCTCTAATTCTGTAAAGTAAGCTGTTGGGATTTTTATTGATAATACATTGGATCTATAAATCAGTTTGGGTAAGATTGACATCTTCATGATATTTTTTCTTCCAATCCATGAAAATGGAACGTCTTTCCATTTGTTCAGTTTTTTAAAAAATTTCTTTTAGCATTGTTTTGTAGTTTTCTGCATATAGGTCCTATACTTCTTTGGTTAAATTATCACCTAGATATTTGAGTCTTTTTGTTGCTTTTGAAAACGGAAAATTTCCCCTGATTTCCTCCTCAGGTTGTTCAGTACTAGTGTACAAAAACGTTACTGATTTTTGCATGTTGATCTTGTATCCTGCCACTTTGCTGAACTTATTAGCTCAAGTAGCTTTGTCGTGGATACTTCAGGATTTTCTAAGCACAGGATCATGTCATCTGCAAACAGCGAGAGTTTTATATCCTCTTTTCCTATTTGGATGCCTTTAAAATTTTTTTTCTTGTCTAATTGCCCTACCAAGAACTTCTAGCACAATTTTGAATAATAAAATGGGGCATCCTTGTCTTGTTCCCATTTTAGTCATTTTACAGAAACTGCTACAAGCAGAAAACAAAGCAATATAGAGGGAAGAGAAACAATGCAGAGATCAAAAGACTATTTAAAAACTAGAATTAACATCTTTAGAGAAATAAGAGAAAATATTGAAACAATAAAATAAGAACAGGAGACCACAAAATATTTCCCAAAATAAGAATGAACTATTGAAAGTTGAAATGTGATAGCAGAAATAGAAAATTTCATAAAACTGTTGGGTATGTGTATATTTGTGTTAAAATAAGTGAAAAAGTAAAGAAGATATAAATCAAGAAGGAAAAGATAAGGAAATTAAGTAATCAATTTCAGAGGCCCAACATTGGATTAAGAATGAGCAAAGACAGTGGAAGAGAACATATTTTCAAAGAAATGATCAAACTTTCCAGAACTGAGAAAGGTTCAGAGAAAATAGAACAAACACAATAAATGAAAGAAGATACTTTGTTATGAAATGTTAGAGTGCCAGGAATGAAGAGGTAATATTAGTATCTTTTAGGGATGGGGGGGGGGGGGAATGAAATGATAAATCTTTAAGAATCAAGATGAATAACTTGTTCTTCATTGCAATACCAGAAACTGAACAACAACGGAGTAATTCTGAGGGAAATGTTATTTCCAGCTGCCTTAGTTTTCCTATGTTGTTATGAAAAATACCACATAACGAATTTGCTTAAACAAAGGGAATTTTTTGCCTTATGATTTTGAGGCTAGAAGTCCAAAATCAGGGCACCATCAAGGCAATGCTTTCTCTGCAGTCCATAGCATTCTGGTGCTGCCTTGCCAGAGATCCTCAGGTTTCCTTGGCTTGGCTCCCTGCCTTCAGTCACAGGGCAATGTCCTCTTCTTTCTCTTCTGGATTCCATTGACTTCCAGCTTCTGTCTCCTGCCCCTGGCTTTTTCTGACTTTTTCTAGATTTATTTTTTGCTTATAAAAGATTCCAGCAATCTGTATCAAGACCAAATCACATTCAGTTGAGCCACACCTTAACTGAAAATAACATCTTCAGGAGCTCCTATTTATGATGAGATCACACCCACAGAAATGAGTTAAGATTAAGAACATGTCTAAATCAGAGTACATAATTCAATCTACCACACCAATCTAGAATTTAATACCAAGTGAAGCTATCTATGTTCATTCTGTGTCAGTCAACCACATTGTCACTTAAATCCACTCCAGATTTCTTAGGTACTAAATTTGTACAAGTAACAAATTTAGAGCACTGTTAATTTCTCTTCCTATGATTAAGCAATTACTCAAACTTTATTCCTCTCACTATGGACACTGTTCATTACATGCATGGAATTGTTTATTTCTATTTCTATTTCTAATTTTATGCCTGTTTATATCTATTTATGTCCAAAATTGTGTTGCACAAATCTGCTCATTTCTATTTCTTTGGTATGAATAAAAGGGTCCTTACTTAAATGTTTAATAAATGAGAAAATATTTTACTGAATGAAAAGCTGTAGCTCTCCTGTATGATTACCTTCTAGTGTGAATCAAGTGTTTGAATATCCCCTGTTTTGGAAACCAGACTGTCTTCCCAAGAAAAGGAAAGATCTTTCTAGCCTTAGTTTATACCTTAAAATTACACACTATCTTAAAATAACATCTCAAGTATTTTAAGTATTTATGTCTACTTTGTTTCTTACCTCAGATACCCTCTTTGCCATGGGCCTCTGTGATCACAGTGCTGAGCTCATGTACCTGTGGGAGGTAGGTTTTGTTCTTTAACTGATTCATGTACATCATATGTAACTTAATCATCAGTCTCCTGGCTTCTTGTCATCCCCTGTTCTATACTTGGGTCACAGACTCCAGGCACCTAAATTCAATGAATAGTTTGCTAATTCAACTTTATTCTTGGAAAACTTCTGAATATTGTCATCTGACTTTTAAATTATACATCTGAGCATACCCTTGTGTAGCTGTTCGTATGAAAAATCTGACCAAAAAAGTAGTTTTGTGGAAGAGGAACGTACAAAGCAGGAAGGAGTTTTTGGGTTGAATGGGATGTTAAATAACTTCATCTCAGAGTAAGAATGTCTTCTTATGTTTTCTTTTACATGAAATAGAGTAAAATTCAGGCTTCAATAAAATCATTTCCTGACTGTAAACCAAGGTTATGAAGAAGTGAGACGTTATTTGGTAGTTGGAACTGCAGGTGGAAATGGGGTTTTCTTCACTTTTTCTTTCACTTGAAACGTGTGCATTTATTTTCTTTTGTAGCATTTTAGTACCTTAGGGGATTATCACTTCTCCCTCTTTCCAACCTTATTTCAGTGCTCTGAATAAATAAACACAGTTACACTTTTAATGGTCTGCCTGGGAGTTTCTCTGGGCTTTGTAGTCATTTTCTACCCATCATTCAGGAGGTGGCCACTTCAAATAAAAGATGTACTTTAAATTCTTTTTACATTTTAGTTTCCTTCTTGCACCTTAACCCCTCTAGGAGCCAAGAAAGTTAGATTAACTCTTACTTTTGATTTCTTTTTCCATTATGAAGGGAGAAGTAGAATAACAATGTTATATTTTGTCAAAAGGCATATTCTCAGGATAATTCTTCAGCATTTCTCTTGCATGCTACCTCCTGTCAAATATGTTCTGGTTTGCCTCATACCCATCCCCCCATCCCAACCGACCTACATAATGAAAAAATATATACGAAAATGTTTCATAAACCATGCAGATTTATTAAATCAAATGATTTATTTTTGCATATGCGCATTGTATTATCTGAATATTGTTAAGAAATCTTTCAAGAGCAAAATATCCTTCTTATAAAAATATTAGGAACTATGAAAATGTTCCATCATTTGGAAAAATTACCAATAATTACTTTAAGATATAAGATTTAAGTGCATAAAGGAATAGTCTGAACATGAAACCCATAATTTTTCCATCTCCAGAGGAAGTAAAATAATGTTTGTGAATAAAATAGAAATTATTCTGGCTTATCCTCCCAACATTCCTAAATACAGAGGGGTAAAGAAAGCAAAAGAAGTATATAGGATCTGTTGGGATTGCCTCACTTAGATGCTCTTCAACATCATAAGTCAACTTATTTTAAAGCAAGTGTCTTAAGAGACACTTCTGTCTGTCAAAGTATGGCTGCTTCTTCATGTGGAAGGTAGAAAAGCTAACAACTAGTTCAACAGCTTTACCAGGCAGAAGAAGAAACAATCCATTTTTTAACTACCCAAAGTAGACTACCTGTGTCTTATGGAACCTTCCCCACATTTCTCAGATGTTGTATCTCTTAAGAGGTAATAAAGTTTAAATTTAATGAACCCTTCCCATAATTTCTGAATGAAAGGTACGAAGATCAATTATATAGCTAATCACAGGCACTAACAATAAATTTTTTAGGGCAAAGTAGATGGTGTGACCACATTATGTTTGAATTCATATGGATAAATAAATATTTGAAAATCATAATAAATATGTTTGGAAATTAAAATGAAACAAGGCATATGGTCTCATACTCTCTAATATTGGCATAAGAATAAGGAATTTGAGTAGAAAGATTTCCATGTGCATACCCTTTATAAACTCAGCTCAATTTCCTTGGAGCTCACATCTACCACCTCGACTTTAAGAAAGATATCTCTATTTATCTTCAAAGACTGGGAAAGCAATTGAGTTTTGGCTCCAGGAAATTAAGAGAATCTCTGTCACCTCATTAGCTGACCAATAAGCCAATGCAACAGAGATTTCAGTGGTCACATATATCATAGAATACAGTGGTTGCAAAAATAATTCAAAAATTCATCAAACAAACAAGCAACTATGTCCCAGAACAAGGAGCAAATGCAAACCTATGGGAGGAGGGGAATCTAATTTCCAGCAAATTATTATAATAAAAACCCATTTTTCAACAAAATTTATGAGGCAAATACACAAGAAAGTATCGTCTATACACAGGAAAAAATAAATTAATATAAACTATGCCTGAGGAAGCCGAGACTTGGTAGTTACTAGAAAATTATCTTACATCAATCGTCTTAAATATGCTCAAATAGTTAAAGGAAACCATGGGCAAAGATCTAAAGGAAACCAGGAGAACAATATCTCACCAAATAGAAAATATCAATAAAAAGAGAGAAATAAAAAAAAAAGTAATAGGAAACCTGGAACTGAAACACATGACAACCGACGTGAAAAATTCACTAGAGATATTCAACAGCAGATTAGAACAGGCAGGAAAAGAAAGAGTGCGTTGAAAATAAACCAAAGGAGATTATCTACTCTGAGGAAGAGAATGAAATATAATGTTTAAAATTGACCAGAGCCAAAGGGACCTCTGAGACACTATCAAGCATACCAGGATATGCATAGTGGAAATCTCAAAGGAAGAAGAGAGAAAGGAGCACAGATAATATTTAAAGAAACAGTGTATGAGATCTTACAAAATTTGATGAAAATATTAATGTGCACATCCAAAATCTCAATGACTTCCAAGTAGGATAAACTCAAAGATATCAACAATGAAAAGCATTATAATCAAGTTGTTGAAAACAAAAGACAAAGAAAATCTTGAAAACAGAAGAGTGAAACAACCCATCATGTATAAGAGATTCAACTGATTCCTCATCAAGCACCACAGAGGTCAGAATGTGTGAGAATGATAGATTTAAAGTGGGGAAAGGAAAAAAAAAAATCCTGTCAACCAATCATTCTGCCAACAATTATTTCTTTAAGCCCCTGGCATGGTCCTTTCAATTTCATAGTGAAAAACAAAGAAATGGGCCACAAATTGTCACTTCAATAAATTATATGAAATACATCCATATATCTGATTGTCTACCTCTTAGAGGCTCTGAAAAATGTGATGTCACAGTCTTTATTAGTTATGATGTCCAAAACTCCTCTTATCTATTAATTTATGTGATAAATACGTATTGTACTTATTGACCTATGATGTGAAAGACACTGTCCCAATCATTTGAGATACATCTGTTAAGAAAAGAAAACATACCAAAATCCTTACCCATGGAGTTCAATTCTTGCAGAGTATACCTCAAGATAAGCTCATTTTCTTCTCCCGCATTCACAATAGAGCAAAATCTAATAGTAAAGGGCCTAGGATTAAAAAAAAAAAAAAAAAAAAACTCTCCAGTGAAATTCATGTGCAGCTAATTTGATAATCATAAGGAGCCTAGGAAAGCATATAGAGTAAAATTTTGTATTGATATTTGAAAGTGTCTTCAGAATTAAGAAAATATAAAAGGGTTGAAGTTTCTAATTAGATATTAATCATTTACTATCAGTTGTGTGTCATTTTATTCTGTTTCTTTTATTCTTTTCTTGCAAATTTAAAGCCCAGTGAAATGGTAATTCAAAAAATGCTTGATTTTAAGATATGCCAATCATTCTAAAATAGTTTCTATCTCAGCAAAAGAGTTTTTTTCAGATAAAGTCTGGGTCAAAATTCTGTCAGAATTCCTAGTCGAAAAGTGAAAATGACAGTCAATCATCATATGTTTCCAAATATTTGGATACTTGACACTAGGTAGACAAAGCTACTGGGTGAGGAGCTGAATTTGTATATATACATATACACACACATTTATTTAAGCAGGGTGTATCAAGGTAATGAAGTCACAGAAGACCTCTCTCAGCCAGATTAGTTTACCACAGCTCAAGAAAAATAAAATAGTTCAAACCTCTGTCACAAGATTTTCCAAGGTATGACAACATTCTGATGAAACTTCAGGGACCATTCTGAAACTGTTATTCCTATAACCATTCTTAATTATCCCTTCAATATCTAAGTGAAAGAAAAATTACCTTAGACGAAAGTACTTTTTTCCTCAGAACATCTGTAACACAATGAAACAATTGTCTTCAAAGTAATTTCACATGCAAAAAAATCAGAACATATGTCAAGAAATTCACCTCCAAACCTAGATATAGATTAGATATTATTTGGGGGTGTCTTAGTTTGCTGAAGGGCTGCTTATGCAAAGTACCAGAAACGGGTTGGCTTTTATAATGGAAATTTTATTTGGGGTAAAAGCTTAGTTTCGTGGCCATGAAATGTCCAAATCAAGGCACTATCAACAATATTTTCTCACCAAAGTCAGCTACTGGTGACCCTGGTGTCCTGCCACACGGTGATCAGGCATTTGGCAGAGCTCCTCAACCTTGAGCTGCTCTGTTGGCCCAGCCCCTTGGGGATCTCTTTCCATGCCTCTGTTCTCTGCTGATTCCAGACTCCAGGACCTCTCTCAGTCTTTAAGGGCTTCTCTGCCTTTCTACAGTTTTAGGTGAATCTGGAGTCTTCTCCCTACTTTCTCCTTTCTCTCACATGGCAGGATCAAAAATGACTGCTTCTTTTTTCTGTCTCTCGCTCTGTGTCTCTGATTATTTAAAACTCCAGTAAGAGGGTGAAGACCCAACATGAGTCATGCTTCACTGACATAGTCCAATCAAAAGGGCCCCACATGCACAGGAATGGATTAGTTCAAGAACATAATCTTTTTCTTTTTGGGATTCATAAAATAACTTCAAAGGTATCATGGGGGATAGGAAAATATCATGGGGGATTGGAAAGAGGCATCAGGTAAATTGAAAGAGGCTATTGATTTTCTTCTTGACAGTCTCATTTTGGGGGGTTTTACTGAAAATAATTCACTTTTTATAGCTTCTTCATGGAGATTTTACATGCTTTTATCTAAATCTTTACATGAAGTTCAAATAGAAAATACAAAATCTCTGATGAATAGGATCTTAGAGTCGTACTAAAATAGTTATCTCTCGTAGAGCACTTATTTCACTTCATATCATATTTATTTATAATGTATTGCCATTCATATCCGCATCAATATCTCTAAGAGCTGTTTCTACTCCCATCCTCTTTAAATTAGCTCATTTGAGGCATTTGAGACTTGGAAACAGACTAGGACAACTCCGCCAACTGCTGCAACTCATCTCAGCTCCAAAACATGCACGAAGGTTGTTGTTTCCGCATAGGCCATTAAAAACATGGTCAAATCTTTCTGAAAATAAATTTAAAGGAGAATTTTTGATGAAAAAAAAATAACATGGTCAGTTGTTTCCTAGGGAAATTTAAACCTGACTGGCAATATCTTACAACTTTGAAAATGCCTGTCTGTGATCTATATTTTCTCCCTATTTCTTTACCCTTTCCATTCTGATTAATATGGGTTTGGAAAAGGTCAACACCTACCCATTAACATATTGAAAGGGCTTCTGCTTACTTCTTCTTCTCTGTATTCTCCAGACATCATAGTAATAAATTACTGTGTCTTAGAAGAGCTCTTGAATTTAATCTTCCTTGAAAAAGTTTTAATTTTCTTTACCTTGTGATTTCTTCTGTCCATATGCTCTTGGGTGAGTTTACTAAATTTTATATATTATTCCTCTCTTTAAGTTGATCTCAGAGCAATACTTAAGAGATTGTATTTTTTCCTTACAGTTTTCCACCTTGGGATTTTAATGTAAAGTGGCGATGAATTTTTTTGTTGAATACTTAATCGGTCAACCACTTTTAGAAGCTTTTTGCCATTTTAACCATGATCAATTTTTATTAGTTTCTTTAATCAAGATGATTTTTTTGTTTGCACATCTATTTTACCTTCCTTAACACAAACAACTATTAGAAAAACATTACAGAATGATGTTTTTAAAAATTTTTACATGGACTGTCCAAAATCAGTGCCCCAGCCAGGTCATGATTTGTATTTTCAAAGAATGAAGATAATAATGCTATATTGAAAGTTACTTCATTTGCTAGTTATATGACATGAGTATAATTCTGAGTATTCCTTATACATAAGTCTTTTCATAGAATATACAGAGGATCAAATAAGGTCATTTTGAAGACTCCTGCATTTTATAATGACACATTACTCTAAAGCACATCTGCCATAGCTGAATAGATGTTTATATTTTATTATATATTTTGGCTGAGTATTCTTTGAAAATCTTGAAAATGGAGAATCAAATATTTTTTATTTATCCGTATGTGAGATTGATTTGCAGTCTTGGGGATAAATGTGCAGAACCTAGAGTTGCCAGAAAGAAAATCAGAAATATTCCAATTGAGTCAGAATGAATTCTGATTAGTTCCTGAACTCAAGCAGGTGCAATACTATATGAGGGTGATTACTTGGGAGTGCATACTGCTTCCTGGATATTGGTTCCCCATGCTTGCAGGGTATCATTTTGAAGCTTGTGGCTCAGCTGTGCCTTCATCAGGTTATTCCAACATTGTATATGCTGTACCTGATAGAACCTGCTTGTAAAGTGGACCCCTTGGTTATACAGGATCTGTGTTAATAGGTCAAACACTCTATGAGCTCATGGATAGTAGTGCTAGTTTAGGTCCTATGCACAGGTAAGACAAACTCATACCAAGAATTTAAATTTATTTTACTTGATATGAATTTTTCCTCTTCAAGGACCGAAGGAGTGCAGTGTAGTCAACTTGCTTCCAAATGACTGGTCAATCTGTTTGAAGGATGGTGCCATGTGTAATATTCAGTGTTAGTCTATGTTTCTGGCAAGTAGGATGGCAGGAGTAGTTAAGTTAGCTTTGGGAAGAGGGATCACTTGTTTTAGGATCTATGCGTAACTACCGCCCAAGTCAACATGGCTACTTTGTTAATGAACTCGTTGTACCAGCACTGGTATGACCAATGACAAAGTTTGAGTGCTCTGCACTAGCGGTGTCATTTTGGATTTTTTGTTTACTTGTTTATTTATTGTTTAGAGCCTCAACTCTGGTAGATGCTCTCTGGTAGGAGTTAACATGTGATACAAAGTGTTCACATCTTATGTCCACTCTCATAGGTCCATTCATATATCTCTTCCATAAACATTCCTTTTCCCAATCTTTCAATCTATCTCCTTCCAGCCTCTTTGACCAATCAGTCCATGAGTTCATATAAATTTTAACTTCAGGAGCTTCTCTCTATAGACAATGTAGATTACTGATGCCCGATCTGAAATTCTGCCCCCTTTTAAGGATTTCCCCTCAATATTGTCATTCTGAGCCATCTCTGAATAGGACTATAGTACTATAGTACAACTGCCATCCATTTTCAGCTTACATCACATCCTGCGATTATCCAACCATGAATGAATCTCCGTCTTTTTCCTCTTTTTTTAAGTGGGCCCTAAGACTCTCCCATGCAGCCATCTGTGTGAACTATGTGGACTGAACTTCCATGAGCTGGCTTCTGTCAGACCCACCAATTGACAGATCTAGATAATGCACCCAGTGTTGAGCGAGGTCATAGGATACAAGAATTCTGCACAGGAAGTGGTCAACCCCCCATATTAGCTACCATTTGCACTGGCTCCTCTCCACACAGTCAGTTGTACCTCATCCTCAGCCAATCTGTCTCTACCGGGGCCAAAACATATCAGGAGCAGTTTTCTAAAAAGTATATAATTCTCTGCTTCAGATGGAATGGACTTGCTCCAGAAAAAACAGAGGTCTTCTCTGTGATTCTGCTATTGGGGCTATCCATAAATTCAACAGTGTGTCTTTTTTCCATCACAGATACCTTTAATACCATGGTCTACCAAGTCATAGAGCCTAAATGGCAGGACCACTTGCACCTCAACCTGGACTTGCTGCAAAGTCCTTCCTTACTCTGGGCACCACATGAAGCTAGTAACCTTATATGTCACCAAATATATTAGTTGAGCGGTATTTTCAGGTGTGGAACATGGTGACTCTAGGACCCAAAGAGGCTTATGATGTGACAGGCTTTCTTCACAGTAGTGAGAGGTACAAGATGCCATGATTTATCTTTAGCTTCACAGGGAACCCATGTATGCTGTTAACCATCTCCGTAGTTCTCTGTGAGTCAGGTCTCCAGCTCCACTCTGACCCTCTAGTTATTACAATTGTGCCTAACTTGATTTTAACCTCTATCCTTTCAGGATCCTATCATCCCCATTACATTCACACAGTCTTGCTCTGTAACAGCATCTCCTACTGTCAGCCTTAGACTTCAGAGGATATCTACCAGAAGGCTTATCAGTCATACTGGCGCCTCTCTCTCTAACACATTCTTTATTGTTCTGTTAATGAAATGTCCAACAAGAGCACAGTCATTTTGTGAGTATCCCAGTCTTATATATCCACTCTAGCATAACCAATACTCTGAGCCTTTTGTTGCCTTCTTTCATTGACTGCCACAATGGTCCAGGTATATCTATTTCAATTACTGATTTCCAAAGTATCACTGATTTCTGAAGTTTCCAATAGCAATACAAGCACTTATTAGTCCTGTCTCCAAGGGTCATTTACTAAGTCTTAAATCCTACAAGTGGAAGAGGACTCCCACCTGAATAAACTCAACTTTATCCAGCTTTATGTTTCATCCCCCTTGATTTAGCACTCTCAGAATCCATCCCATACATACTGTCCCAATTCTTGCCTGAATATGTTGACCATTTCTGCAAGTCTTTCAGTATTCCATCTTTTTTTCCCTCTTTTCTAGTTCCAGCACTACTCTAGCTCCATTCATTTGCAACCTAAACCTATATATTGATGTAGTGGCCAATGGGTAGTTGGTATAAATTGAGAGTGATTGTCTTGCAAATCAGGGGTCTCTGATCATCTTCATTCATGGGGATAGCTCTTGCCTTTAATAGAGAGGAATGGACCACTTTTCTTTTCCTAGCCGTGGAGATTCAGGATTTTCAAGTGCATAATGCCATATGTCCCTAACCTTGTGCCTCTAGGTATTTTTCCCTCCTAATCAGAGTTCTTACCATTGGGGTAGAAAGCCTGTTGGCACTGAAAATTCAGCCTTCTCTAGAATTTTGCTGCAATTCTAATTAGTCCTGGACTTGGTCCTGAGCTTCTTCTGCTTTCCCACTGCAGAAGATGAGAATCTCCTTATATGCTGCTAAGAAAGTCTTCTGATTTTCACATGTAACATTTAATTGCTGATTTGTCACTCTCAGCTTCTTACTAATTTTCTCTAAAGCATTGATTGCTCCAATCAGTAGTCATCCAGCTACATTGCTTATAAATACTTATATTACATTATACTTATAATTACTATTTCTTCCCATTCTTTATAAATGTCTGAAACATTGCATCCCTAGTACATTACCTTTCACTGGTATACAGTTCAGGCCTGTAGAAAATTTCAAAAGGCATGATACATGCTTTTACATTTGAGAATTTGGGGGAGTGGTGTTAATTCTAATGAACTCTTGATGTCTTATCTCTGGAGAAAGAATCTTAGAACTGAGTTTTTGTTCTTACCTATAATATCTTCAGTCCTCAGTTATCCTCACTAGCATGATGGTAATATGCCTAGGTGAAGGTTTCTTCCCTGATATCACTGCCAAGTTTCACTTTAACCAAATGCATGTGAAATTCTTTGTATCTAAAAAATTTAGTACATAAAGAGCTATTCTGGGGCTGGTTATGCATTTAGTTTAATGATTCCTAATATCACTTAATTAAATGGGATTTAGAATGAAGCTAGTACAAGCAACAAGAGACTAGACCAGTTTATTATTTGTATTACCTTAGAACGTAGTTCTGATCATTTTCTTATGATTAAAATAAAGCTAAATTGTAATGTGGGGAATATTTGTTATTAGCAGTTTCCTGTCTTGCTTTAGGGTTTATTCCTACTCATTAGGTAGTTATGTGTACTCAGGCCCTATATTTTCACCTTTGCAATGATGTTATTGATTAATTCCTCATGAAAAAAAAAATGTGCAAACTTCTGGATAATTCCTTTTTTTTCCAAATCAAAAATTTAAACTATACACAAACCAATAACAATAACCAAAAGAAATGTTTTCTATTGGTTGGCTATTATTGCATATTAAGTCAACCTCAGTGGCATACAACAGAATACAATTATTATCATAATAGGTGTGGAGTGACCTGGGGCACAGCTGCCCCAGACTTCATGTCTCTGACTCAGCAAGAATGGCTCTGCATCATGTGTTTCTCATTTTCCTGGTACCAGTGGATTTCCTGGGATTGAGGTAGGAAACAAGAGACAAGACACAAAGAATAAAACCTGATTGATAATTTGGTATATAAGCCAGACACACAGATTATATTAATTTTTAAAACATGAGAAATCCAAATTAAAAACGAAAAACAACTATTTTTATTAATTACTCATTTAACAAATATTTATTTAGCACTTACATGTTATATGCCAGGACACTGTGCTAAATTCTAGAGATAAAAAGCTGAGCAAAATAGATGCAATCCCTTCCTTTGGGAAGCCTACAAATTAATGGGTCAAGGAAGATATATTCAAGTTAGAAATCTAGCTTCTCACTTGACAACTTTTTTACATAATGGTCAAATTTAAATTACTGGTTAAATTTATGTAATGAAAATTGTTAGTCCATTCTACCAAAAAGACTGTTGATTTACAATAATAAAATCTTAATCTGTCACTCACTGTGTGACTTTGACCAACTCACTTCCTGTATCCTGGCTATTTTGGATTGTATTGCATTTTCCTAAACAACGTGTTCAAATCTTAACCCCTAATCCTGGGAATGTGAATTTACTTGTAAAGTGGATCTTTGACGTTGTTATTAGTTGAGATGAGGCCAAACTGGATTAGGGTAAATCCTTAATCCAATATGACTGATGTTCTTATAAGGAAGGGAAATTTGTACACAGACAGAAAGACAGAGAAAGGGAGAGAGAGACAGCCATGTGACAGAGGCAGAGCTGAGTTATGTTGCCACATGTAAAGGAATGCCATGAATTGCAAGGTACCCAACAGAAGCCAACAGAGAGGCATGGAATGCTTTCTCCCTTTTAAGAGCAAGCATGGTCTTACACATACCTTGATTTCAGATTTTTAGCCTCTAGAATTGTGAGACAATGCATTTCTGTGTTTTAAGCCAATTTAAATACTTTGTTATTTTGCTGTAATACTTTGTTACAGTAGCCCTGGCAAAGTAAGACATGGGCCAAATTTCTTATATATAAAATAAAATCAGTATGATTGGAAATTCGATTCACTTAGCTCAAATATTCTCTGATTCTTCATGAGTACTAGTTATAGATTAAACTCTTAAATTAATACCCTTATGTCCTTCTCTATTTCTTTAATCAGCATCAGGAGAAGAGAAGAGCTGAAATTAATAGGATTTCCCATTTTGCTTTGGTTGAGTTTTAAACTCCAATGCCTATTACCAGCTTTCTTGTCAGTTCAGTTTTACCAGTGTTAAAGTCCATAGTGCTCTTTTAATCTCTCTGATGGAATTTGTCTGCTTTGCAGAGGTAGAATAAGATGGCTGAAAATTCTTTATCACTCCCCACACTGGGAGGTAGAGTTTATTCCCTTTCTCTTAAATCTGCACTGGCCCTGTCAATTCTTAACCTACAGGAATGTGGTACAAGTAACACTGTGAATCTTCTGGGCCACCCTTTAAGAGACCTGGCAAAATCTGCTTCATCATTATTAGGAAGTTGCTTCTTGTGACCTAACTCTGGGAGTCCAGTTCTGTGAGAATCACAAACCACATGGAGAAACCATGACAGCACTAGCTAAGAGTTGACAGCCAGCCTGAAATTCCAGCCATGTGAGTGAGTCATCTTGGTTGTGCAGGGCAGTCAAGAACGGAGAAGGCTCCAGCCCCTGTTAGCATCTAATGCCAACTGCACAAGGCACCCCAAAAACTTAGTTGATCCTGTCCACCACCAACATTGTGGGAGATAATAGTACCTTATTGTTTTAAGCTGTTAAATTTTGGGGTGTTTCATTCTGCAGTCATAGATAACCCGAACAGGAAGATTTATCTTCAGAACAACTCACTTTCATACACCTCTCCAAAACCCTGTGATTAATCTTCTATTCATAATTTTGCATTGTTTTCCATAAAGAGGTCCTCTCCAATTGCATAAACTTCAGGTACCCAGGATGTGCCCAGCTCTCTTTCTTTCTCTAACTTCTCTTATATCCTACTTCTTAGTTTGCTCCTTCATTTCCCTTCTTGCCCATCTCCCTACCCCACTACTCCTGGAGTAGACCTTGGTATCTTGGAGTTGTAAAAATATACATTCAAATGCTGCTTTAGTTATGCTACTTCAGCCTTGTAAAGTTCTCTGACACTTATTTTAAGTTAGTTGGCTTGCTTTTAGAGACAATCATATGTTCCCATATGGTTGTGGTGCAGATTATAAAAGAAATGCCATGTATAACACCTAGCACATGACCTTAATTATGGTATGCATATTCACTCCTCATTTTCTAATGCTGCTTCCCTTTTCTGAGTTCTGTCTTCAATGTTGTCCCTATTGGTGACTGATTTGCTGACTGCAAACCAAGCCCCTCCCTGCATCCTTGCCCTGCAGTGGGTCCAGATCACTAAAAACATAAACTCTTCTCTTGCTCATATTTTCTATAGCTCATTAGGCTTAAGCCTTCTGACCACCAGAATCTGATTACTGCATGGAAAATGACTTCTCTGGTGGTTGTTTTTTAGAAGATAATGCTTCTAAACAATGTGTGTTTAATTAACACAATTTATATCAAGTCACACAGACACTTTTGCATATTCTCACACTGTAGCATATTTACCCAAAATAGACAACCTAATTACTTAAGAAAATTGGCTGCATTTGCAGAACTGAAGTGTTATTAAAAAAAACTAACTGCAATTATAAAACAGGGAAGGAGGCGAAAATGCCACATTCTTGTTATCTTTATTTTGTTTTTAAAAGTTAATTAAGATATAGAGTCCACACATAATGTGGAGTTTAGTACAAGTGAATGAACAAGTCTCTTCAAGGTGGATGAAAGGGCAGATTCATCTTTTCTGATTTATTTAGAATTCATGAATCCTGAGATATTATTGCTGAGTCTCTAGTACACAGTGACAAAGAGGAAACACTTGTTCTGTCTCATCCGTGTGGAGAGGGTGGGTGCTCAGTAAAGGCACAAGTTTGTTGGAATGTCATTTAACCAACTTGAGGATGACACATCATACATTTAATCATTACCCTAAAATTGAAAAAAATCTTGATATTAAATAAGAGGCAGGGTCTTAAAGTTAATGCCAGTTTCTGCTGACATTTATGTTTTTACTTTTCTCAAGTAGACTCTTAGGAAAAAAAAATAACAAAATGCATGGAGGGGAAGATAACAATAATTTTACAAATATTGAGAAAATAATATATTTCCCATGGGGATAATCTACTTAAGTGATCATTTTTAAAAATCTATTATTTGCATTTATTTTAACTAAAGGCACATCAGCACAATATTTGAAACAAAGAAAAATAAGATTTAGTCATCCACAAATATTTATTGATAAGCTGTTATGCACCATGAACATATTGGAAAGATAAAATGTAGAAACATCAAGTCCTTCACCTTAAAATCTGTTTTGGTGGCTAGAAGCCAGATACACTAATAAATAGTATGAAACAATTGAGAAACTATTACAGTAAAAATAGACACATGTTCAAAACGCTATAAGAAGAAAGGAGAAAACATCAATTCTAACTGATCAGGGAGGAAGTGATTAAAGAAGTGACATAGGACTGAACGTGGTCAACTGTTCCTGACACATAGTGAGTGCTCAGGAGATTGATATTGAGCCAATCCATGGAATAATAAGGAGGAGTTTTCAAAGAGGGGAACACTGTGAGAGGACAGTATAACACAGGATTAGAGATACAGTTTAGTATCATTTGGTTAACAGTGTCAAGGCACATCTAATCACAAGATACGTGTGAGGCGTGGAGCACCCACGCTGCCCCGAGGTCTTTCTTCACCACATTTGAATGTGCTCTGGCCCAGATTTAACATCCAAGTGGAAGATTATCACAAAGGGGCTATGCTTGTCACTAAGCATCCCCATTTTAGACCCTGATAATTGCATAACCTATGTGATATTTTATGCCTTATAAGGCCATAACTGTCAGTGTGATTTATCTAACTTAAGCTATCAAGATGGACTTGGTACAACATACCCAAAACATAGATATGGACTCTCTCACAAGTAAAACCCTCAGTATGTTTGTTTGGAAATCTGTGACCGGCAAGTTACTAAGGAGATTTGACCAGGTTATTGTTCTCTTTTTTTCCCAGGTGGGCTAGGGATAAAACAAATTGCAGGCTACTGCTGATACTCTCTTTGCAAAATGGAAAAATCAGAAAGATAGATTAAGAAAGTTTTTTAATGCCCTTAGTATTTTGTTTACCATGTTTTTGTTTTAAGAATTGACTCTGGAATCAGAAAGATATGAGTGCAAATCCTGTCTCCACCATCTTTAGTAAGTTATTTAAGGTTTCTCAGTAACAATTTTCTCATCCCTAAATTCTGAGAAACCAAAATATCAACCTTACAGCAATATTGCGAGGATTAAATAAAGCAGCAAACACTGAGCTTGATGCCCAACATATAGTAGATGTTGAATAAATATTTACTCCATTTCTTCTTATCCCCACATTCCCAGTGTTTGCAATCAGATGTGAACCTTAGGCCACTTCTTCCAGGAATTCATTACCTCAAAGCATGTACTTTTTCCATGCCTCAGCATCTAATTACCACGTAATTCTTTCAGTAACCAGATTATAAGCTTCATGACAACCTGGATGTATGCCCAAGTTATCTTTTATGTCTCCAGATTTCTAGCATAATATTATGCACACAAATATTGCAGATGTAATACTGAATGATTTATTGCTGATGGGGTAAGCTATACCTCAAGGAAAGCACCCAAATCCTTTTGAATCTAGACTGCTTGGTAACTCCCCTCCAAACAAACCTCCACATGTGCACTGGCCTAGCAAATTATCTGCCAAAGTCTGATCATATTATTGCACTGCTTAAAGCCCATCCTAGGCTGCTACCACTCACACACATGAAAAAGTCCCCACTTCTCTTCATGGTAAAAAGAGTTTCTGCAATTTTGCCCTTGTGTACATCTACAGTCTCATCTACCTCAGGAACCAGGTGTCATATCAAACTTTTTGAAAGGTAGAAACTCTTTTCACATATCTGTATGTTAAATTTCACGTGTGCATGGCTTTTACAATTTTATATATGGTTAATGTCTTACCCATTTTTCAAGACTCTATTCAAGCCTTGTCTCCCCTGTGGAACCATCACTGATTCTTGAGATTCTTTTCTCATTGCTCTGTTCTATCATTTAAATGACATTCACCCATTTACCATCTCCCCCCAAACCATAGTAAGTTCACTGAGACAAGGACCCTGTCTTATTTGTTTATTATCTCCTGTGTGTAGCAAAGGGCCTGGAACTTGCTAATGTTAAGTAGTTAAGATAGAAGAGACTAGATTGGAACAAAATTCAAAGAAAGCCTGGCCGGTAGGGAAAAACCCTTCCTTATATATAAATACTTTTCTTTTCTTCATATCATGGTTTATCTTGGCAGGTGATCAGCAGAAATATGTTCAAGAATATAGAATCCAGATATTTAGAGGTAGAACTGTTGCCATAGCTACTGCTATGTGGCCATGTATACTGGGTGAGAAAGGAGTGTACATATGTCAAAAGGAAAATGTGGAAAAGTGGAAAAATATCAGTAAGGTTTTACTTCCTCATATCTAAAATACTTAAACTCTTGAAAGTATTTCCTTTGCCCTAATTATTTGTACAAATTCCTTACTTCCTCCTTCCTAGGTGTATTGATTGAAAAATGACAACATTGAACAGAGGTTCTTATTTTAAAAATAAAAGAATAGACTACTTAAAGCTTTTTTTTTTTTTT
>JAKSZT010053928.1:49606404-49708946 GCA_026826555.1 Tolypeutes matacus | reverse complement strand
CTACATCCGTTGCCACAAAAGTACTCAGGACAGCCTCCAACTCCCAAAGAAGCCCCTGTATTTCAACTGCTCATCCCCTCCCTACCCCAAAAGTGTCAAGTGGCCACTGGCTCCACCTCATTGTTATAATTTCTTGCATTGCTAGAATTACCATATGTGAACAAGAGAATACCATCAAGTCCACTCTAGTCCATAGTTCTTCCCCCAATCTTTAATGAACTGTCTACCACCCACCCTTGCTTCCTGTTCATGGTCCAATCCCAACTCCTCTTGGATTTAGCATCATATTGGACATGGTAGGCATCTGGAATATGTCCTCAGCTTTGCTTTATCTTTGACCTTGAAATATTTGAAAAATACAGGCCAATTATATTATAGAAAATTCATTAATTTGGTATGTCCAGTGTTTCCTAATGACTAGATTCAAGTTATAGATTTTTAATGTTGTACAGTTAATGCATCATACCAGAACAAATATGATGTGGGTCTTCATTCCAACTTTGAAGATATTGACTTGGGTTACTTGGTTAAGCTAGTGTTTTCTCTGCAATACTACCATATTCCTTTCTGTAATTAATACCTACATTTGGGGAAGTACATCAAGACTATGAAACACCTGCTTCTCACCAAATTTTTACCCATAGTTTTAACATCCATTTGTAACTTTCTAATTTCATAATCCCTTCTATATTTAATGAAATTTTATTTAAAAAAAAAAAGACTTTACCCTTTTCATCCATCTATTTATTTATAACCATGTAGACTCATGTCATGGATTCTTTTCTTAATTCAATGGATGCTAATCAATCACTTCCATTATTTATTGTGATACTTAAATTGTTCCTTATTTTCTCAGTGGGGGTACATTCAATTTGGCAGTTGTGTCTTTAGGATGGGTGTCCTTCATTTTCTGAGCAGAAAAACCTGTTCCAGCTTCCTCTTGTATTTTCCCTCCCTCAGCCTTGGACTTAAACCATTTCAACAGGGAGCTCTACTCAAAGCTTTAGGTGTGTTCATTGCTACTTTTGTGTCATTGTTCAAAGTCCAGTTATTAGATTCTCTTTGAACTTAAATACTTATTTGCTCAAGCAGAGACTACACAGAAAATAGTTTCAGAATTTCTAAGCCATACCCACCAATGAACTGAAGTTCACTTTTATTTTTGTTTATTCTTTTCATTGTTTATGGGTTTTTTGTTTTTGTTTTTGAGAGTGAGGTATAAAATATACATATGGCAACTGCCCAAAGCTTAAGCACATTTCCTCTAAAGAGGACATTGGGTGCATGACTTAGCAATGGCTTGGCTGAATGGTTTCTCCTTCAACTTCTCCTCTCTCACTCTTCTGGTTTTAAAATAGGTACAACTGCTGGCTTTCTTCCCACTCCATATAGCTAATCCATTAGCCTAACTTTTTAGCTTCAATCAAGAAATGTAGTGATCCTGCCAAGAAAAATTTCCTTCAGGTTGAGGTCTGAGAAGGCATGCATTGGCTCATAGCATGCTGTCTTAATTTCATCTGCATGTATTCTTCATATTTTACAGTCTAGAGCTAGAAGAATTTCATTGCTTAAGGTTATGTTTCCTTCTATTGTTTACAGTGAGTTTTTAGACAGAACATTGAAGAAAACATATCTCTCCTTGGCCATTATTATCCATACATCAGGCAGATATTTAGATTACATACTAATTTTTATCGATAATAGTAATTACTGTAATTTTCATTTCAATGTTATAAAGTTGTATATTGCATTTCAGAACAATATTATTTATACTTAAAATATTTGTTAATATTTGATATATTTCTATCTATAACATTTATTAATAAATCTTCTTTATACCAAAAAGGATTTCTGGACTAGTCTGGGACATGCCTAGCAGCCATCTCCCAGCCTTTACCCATCTTCTTCACTGAAAGAGACCAAAAGCAGCCACATGATATATGTTACACTACAGATTTAATTTTTAGATTGAGCTAATGAATAATATTTTACTTTTAACTAGTAATCTCACTTCTGCAATTAGTAGCATGTAGCTGTGCATTGTTGTTTGTTAGTGAAAACTGTCTTTAGTCACAAAGCAAATTACTGTTTTGCATTCCCTAGCAAATTCCTGTTTTTCTGTTCTCTAAAACATCATGTAGCTCAAGTGGTTGTGCCCTTGCTTCCCATGTATGAGGTCCTGGGTTCGATCTCTGATGCTTCCTAAAAAATATAAAAAAACATATATAAAAATAGAACCTCATGTTTTTCTTTTCTCAATTAAACCTAATAAAACATACACACTTGAGGGAGAAACCTGAGACAAAAGGACACTCTAAAGAGCACAAAGTGGGCAAAACCAGTGGCTGTGAGCTTACCCCTTCTTTCCCTCCTCTGATGCCACTTTGCAGACCTAGTTTACAGGAGGACTTAGCCAACAGCATCCCTGTCCCCACCTCTCTTTGTTTAATTCTAATAAAATCCCTTGTCTCCTTTGTTTGGGGAGGCAGACTTGAGACTATCTCCTGACCTCTGCCAGCTTAAAAAACTTTTCTCCTTGTGTGATCAGTCTTAGTGTGGACTTCAGTTCTCTGCTCTGGGGAAGAACCCAGAGAACCCAGGGGTTCCTCTTCATCCATACTTATATATTGTGTGCAGATATTTTGGAATGTTTCCATTTTGAGGCCCAGAGGAGATGTTAGGTATCAAGGAAAAGCCTTATACCAGAAACCTGAAGAAGCAGCCCCAGCTACTTATCAGGGTAGAGACTTCCTGTGATAAGTTTCCCTCCCCATGGGGTTGCATAGAAACCATGCCCTCGGGCAGCACAGATATCTCTCCTTTCTGAGTTGAAGTAAGTTTTGTGGAGCTGCTATACACCTACCCTGCCCAGAGCAGTTGGCTTCCCTGGGATGAAATCTCTTCCCCCCCTGTTGTGGACCTTTGGCTGTGTAAGTAATTTGCTGAAGGTTTCTGTTCTGCTCCAGTCTTTGTTCCCATAATGCGACATACAGCAACTTGCTCCACAAGGATATTCAAGCTCAAAAAATTTAAGGTATTTAGTCAAGTTTGCCTTGGTCATGTCAAAGAAGACTACACCTTCAGACTCAAATTTTCTTGATTTTCAAAGTAACCACTTTCCACTGATCAATATCCTAGTCCACTCAGTCACCTAGGTAGGCAGAGGTTTGAGGTGAGAGGGGTGGGGAGATTGTTGAAAATGATACTGTTCATCCCAGCTCTAGATAAAATATATCTTCCTTAATTAAATATTGTTATAGACATTAAAGAAAAATCATATGATCTTACATGTTCTCCTTTTATTTTAAAAAAGCCCTAACATTAATAATATGGGAGCAAAAATACTGAAAGCTTATAAACCTATTTTTCTATTATAACCAGCTCCAGTGGTATCAAAGAAACATATATGAAGAAAATTCTTTCATTTTTCAGTGTTTTAGAAATATCATAGGGGGTAGGGAGTAGAGGGTAACTGCTAGTATTATGGTAACTTTTAAATAATAGTTTTTCCTTTAATTAAGAAAATGGTTGAGATACAAAATTCAATTATTTCCCTTGGATGCAAATGGTTATCATAAAAATGCTGTTCTGTTTCTCCAGAGATAATTAACACTTTATATCAGTTAGATTGCCTTTTGTTTCAGTGATGTTTTCTAATTTATTGTAAACGTTTAAACTTTGCAGCATGTCTAATTGCCATTAATATCCAATCTTCTAAAATATTGAAAATTGTCGAGTGTAGTCTTTGGAGTATGCTAATTATTTTCAATAGAAAAAGAATTTAATTTAATTTTTAATTAAATTATTTTAAATAATTGAAGTTGATATTGGGTTCTAAGCATCAGGGGTAACTTGCATAATCTGATTTGTCATGGAAAGCCTGTATTTGTCATTATAAAAATAGCAACCAGAACATCAATGATCTCATAAAGTGTAGGTAAAAAAATCAAAATTAAAAATGCAAAATTTAACATTCAGAAAATAAGATCATAAAATAAAAGTGGAAATTACTCTGTAAATCCACTATTAACAATGTATGAAATATATATAAAGGAGAATTAAAAATGTTTATGGCTAAAATGAAAAAGGAAAATACCTGAATAAGAATCACCTTACAAGAAAATTAACATATATGTGAAAAGAATCTAACCAGTGGAACAGAACCAAAGACCCTGAAGCAGTCCTACACATGAGAAAGAACTTAATATATGACAGAGTTGATGTAGCAATCACTCAAGAAATAATGGGCTTTACAACAATAATGCTGGGATAATGGGATCTTTACATGGAGAAAAACCCTTTACACCATGTATAAATCAATCCTGTGTCCATCAAAGACCTAAATAAGAAAAGCAAATCTTTAAAATTTTTGGAAGAAAATACTTGAGAGTATAATTTAATTATGACTTTTATTTATAGAAGAAATTTTAATCCAGTTTCAGAAAATACAAACCATAGAAGAACGGATTGCTATATTTAATTTCATTAAAACTGAAAGCAAAAAACGATGGGTAATCAAATTAACAACAAAAAAACCACTTCAGTTTCTCTGAAAATACTACAAGGAAATGAAAAGACAAGTCATAGCCTTGTAAGAAGAATCTGAATTATGATAAGATTCATATTAAGAATCTATCATTTAAAAATTTTTAGAGATTTCTACAAAAATAGTTTTAAAATCTAGTGGATTGCTTTAGTCCTCATGAGTTTAATGAACTTGTGTCTGTATCTTTGTAAGTAATTAAAAATAATTAGTAAGTCATTTTTTCTGCTACTATCTCTATGATGATTGTTCACTTGAAAAGCTAAATATTTTTTCTGTGACTATTTTATAGCAAAAATCTCTTAAATTTCCAGCTATCACTACTCTCCTTTTACACTTGCCAGACTTTGTTGTCAACACCATGTTTGTTGATAAAATTGTATTACCCAGTTCCAAAATCTACTTTATTTCCAGACTTGGTATGGGTTCATTTACACAGTGGAAGCAGTGTCCATGTTGCCTAGAACACATGTTCTTCCTGGCTCTTATGGGCAGCTTTGAGCACTTCCATTATAACATGGACATGCCAGGGAGGAAGTGTATTAACTGCTTTTGATAGGTTTTTTAAATTGTTAATTCTTTTCTCATTTTTAATTAGAGAATTTTTAGGCCTATAGAAAAATCATGCAGAACTAGCACAGAGTTGTCATATACTCCTCCCACACACTGCTTTCCCTATTATTAAAATTGCTTATTAGTGTGGTAACTTTGTTATAACTGCTGAAAATATTGTTATAATTACACTATTATCTATAGTCCATAGATTACACTAAGGTTCATTCTTTATGATGTACAGTTCTATGTTTATGTTTTTTTATTTTATTAGGAAAAATATCTCTCATGATATTTATTTCTCTAAAGACTAAAGAAATTGAGCATCTTCACACACACACAAAAAAAAAATCTAGTGGAAAATGTCAAAAGTATGAATAGAGAAATTGAAGAGAAGAGAAACAAAGATGGTCATCAGACATGTAAAGTTGCATTGGCCCACTATTAAGTAGTACAAAGTAAATCATAATTAAATCCTGATTTGATCCCAGAGATTGGCAATGATATCAATTAACACCAGGCAGAGACGACATTGTTGTGTGTAAGCGCTCAGACACAGTGGTGAGAAGACAAAATTAGTAGACAAGCTTTAGACAGTAATAGTCATAGATTGCATAGAGTAATTAGAAGTGTAAAAGTGTACTGCCCTGAATGATATTAATTACCATTAAATCTAGGATAGAGTTTTCCTCAATAGAAAAAGAAGGAAAATATGCATAATATAATAAGGGAGAAATACATAGGTTGCTTTTAACTATATTGGTAATG
The DNA here is from genome assembly GCA_026826555.1 of Tolypeutes matacus. Lineage (NCBI taxonomy): Eukaryota > Metazoa > Chordata > Mammalia > Cingulata > Chlamyphoridae > Tolypeutes > Tolypeutes matacus. Next base: position 49,703,083 of record JAKSZT010053928.1, on the reverse strand, counting down.
TCATATTTCCCAATCTGCATGGTGGATTCAAGTATTTGGTTTAAATTTGGCTATGATTATTTATAGCTTTTGTATATTCTAAATATTGAATGTTAATTTTTAAAGACAACATGTTAAGTGAAAAGAAGTTTTTGGAAAACACATTCCATTTGAAAGAAATATAAACATTTTAGAACGAGTCATCTGGAACTGGAGGGAAAACAATGATTTCCTAAAATTCATCAGAATACATGAAACGATAATGGTATGGTACTAAATTAATAACTGAATAAGAGATGTTTAAGACTAAGTCTTCTTCTTTATGTCACAATTTCTCCCCCTTTCAATACATAATGTAAAGGAAAAGCAAGGAGGATAAAAAAAAGAATCATGGAAAGGACGATTTTCCATAAATCAGATTTTCTAAAAGGAAATGAAAATAATATGTATTAGAAAGGAAATGCTAATCAGCTTGTGGCTAAGTGTATTTTCTTTCATTTACTTTTTATAACTTAGATTTACAGAAAAATAATACATAAATTATAGAGTTCCCAAATAACATCCCATTATTAACATCTTGCATTAGTGTGGTACATTTGTTTCAATTCATGAAAGAACGTTTTTATGCTTGTATTATTAACTATTGTCCATCATTTGCATTAGGTTTCACTACTTATGTTGTAGTTCTATGTTTGCTTGTTTTTAAATTTTTATTCTAGTAACATATGTACAACCTAAAATTTCCACTTTTAACCCCATTCACATATATAATTCAGTGCAGTTAATTACGTTCACAATATTGTGAACCGTTCATCACCAAATCTTTATGATCAATCCAAATAGAAACTCTGTACAATTTACACATTAACTCATTTCTAACCCCCACCCTGTCCCCTGGTTACCCATTTTCTTTGCTTTAACATCAATTAACTGCTTAAGATTAACTGCAAAATGGCCTACCAGTTATTTGCAAGTCATTTTTCAGGCTAACAAAATATTAATTTTTCCCCTTCAGATAGCTAAAGGCATATTTTGTTCTTCCAGATAACAGTAATAGAAACACCACCCCTCTGGCTCTCCATTCACTCATGCAGTAAGACATCTGGTTAAAGCATTGAACTTGGCTTTGCTACCCTATAGGGGAGTGTGATTGAATTTCCTGAGCTCCTGAGTCTTCTCTGGTAAATGAGGAAAATTAAGAAAACCAGGTTCAAATCACAGTGCTACTTTCTATGTGACACCAAGCAAATTACTTAGCTTCTCTCTAACCATTTCCTTACCCATAAATCAGGATTACTAATTTCTACCTCTGTATCATTGTGAGAATTAAATGAACTGATGTCTATGCCATTATGTATAATGGCAGCTACATGACAGATGACTGGTTCTTCAAATAATACTCTATCTCTGTATTTGCACAATAGGCTGGCTCTGGTTGTGCCTTTTGAGATATTTCTATCTTACAAAGGAAAAGTTACCCAACATGCATCAATAAGAATATGCTTTATTTAAGCACATTTTCTGAAATTAAGGGCTTCACGTTTTATTTTGTCTAATAATGGACTAGCTTTTACAGCACATGTAGAAACAACAAAACAAGAGGAGCTAATTAAAGCATTATAATCTTTTCATCTTTTTTTCCCTTTACTTTAATATTTGCTTCACAACTGGTAGTAATTGAAGAAAAAAATAAAGATTGACTTTAGAAATGCATCAGAAAAGAATGACAAAATCCAGCTTTATTTCATTTGAGTGATTTCATGTTTCTATCCCCAGAGATCAGAAACCTCAACGATTCTAGTTAGATATGACTATTTGTTATATTTCAGATAGTGAGATTTAAGATCCCACACAGCTGTTTCAATACGTCAAGCTAAGCTCATTCAATCCCCTGCTATTCAGCTTTTGCTCAACCAAGCACAATGAGCTAAAGAGAGAGGTGGCTATGCTAGACTTCATTCTTAGGGTGCCTGTCTCCTTCTGAGTTCATGCTGCCCAACTCTTATCCTTCCATTTAGGCAGTTGCTGCTGCTTTTTCAGAAAGTAATACTTTCTTGCTTCTGCTTCCAATTATCATTCTTCGTGCCCTTGGCAGAAATGTTATGACTCTGTCTTCAGCCAGATGAAACCTATTCATTTTCAAGCTATTCTTCCTTAAATTCTCTCTATACTTTCTTTAACATAATTGGGACCATTGCTACCTTTTTATGCTCTAAGGCTGTATTTATTATATACCTCTATTTTAGATTTGAGTACTCATTACACTCTACCCAGTATGGCAATAATTTTCGAGCATCTTCTTTAATTATAGATATGCATATATGTGTATGTATTTATGCATACATGTATATTTATTTACATGTGTATGTGTGTTTGTATATAATGCTGAATGAAATAATTTTTAAAAATAAGAGAAATTGACCAACTGGAAAATAGGCAAGATAGTAAGGTAAAGGCATGACTGAGTCTTGTAACGAAATGGAAAATATTGAAATGGAAGATTTGAAACGTAAATCTGACCGAACCTTCATAGTAATGGAAGTGAAATGTGAAAAGCAATCAGTCAAAATAGGCTTTGTATAAACAAGATAAATCCAAACCAAATTTTTGGAGAAGCATAAAATTTCCTGATAGGAATAATTTCTCTGGTGGTCCTCAGGAAGAGGATCTTATGCAATGTAATGACTATTCTCAGCATTGTTTCAGAATTCACAGCAATGAGATTTGTAACTGTTTCTATGAATGGTCCTCAAAGCAGTTGATGATTTTACCCAGAGTGCAATTCAGCGAAAAATATTCTACTGGATGCTTTTCTGACAGTGTTCTGATGTTGTCTTTGTGATAGTTTGGGTGAAGTAAGAAATCAAGTTTAGATTATTGAGAAAAAGTATGAATTTATATCCCTTAGAAATCCTCCATAACTTTTGTTTCTCTTCGCTAAGCTTTTTCACAGTACAGATTGGTGAAGAGTTCAAGATAAACTGAAGCTGTTCTACATTGGCTTTAACTGCAGAACTAAACTTAATAATTAATCAAACTTAGGATAAGTCTGACATACACTTAAGAAATTGGGGAGTCAAATTAGGGCAAGGTCTATATAAAAATCATGCCTAGACACGTGACAATTTCTGATGGCAACCTCCAGAATATAAAAAATACTGAGACAGCTTTATGGGATTATCATAAGGAGAGGAAAAGAATATGAGGAGGCAAGGGGAGTGAAAAAAACCTCTCCTTCCCATTCAATGTATCACTATGTGCATCTATCCATTTGATTTTTAAATTAAAACATTTAAATACTTGTCAAAATATGATTAATTACAGAAAGTGATTGTAGATTTATTCTAATGCACAGACAAATGTGTTTCTAAGGAAAAACCTTTAAAACATAATCACTTGTATCATATTATTATTATGAGACACATATTGTGGCCGTTCATAATTCATAAAAATTAATTAGTATCTTCTGCTTGTGGGATCAGGCATTTCTTTCTAATATCTATATTAAGATGTCATATACTGAGTTCCTACAAATGTGGTATTTAAATAATTAAGAAACAGGTTAAAATTGAATAGAAGGAGCTTTGCGATGGTTAGGTTAATGGCCAGGTAATTGTGTACAGGTGTTTGTTCCAGCAAGCACTGGGCTAATTGTAATACAAGAGCATTTATGGACTTTGATCACCAGTGAGTTTACTGCATGGGTGGCTGATTACATCTGAATCAATCAGGGAGATTACATCAACAATGGGTGACGCTTTTATCCAATCAGTTGAATGCTTTAAAAGGGGAAGTGATTTCAACATTCAGAGAGAATTTCCCAGCTTGTCATTGGACAGGCAACTTCTCCCAGAAACTCATCAAGGACTTTTCATCTGACTTTCATTGGAGCCCCTGGTTTGCAGTCTGCCTGCGGAACCTGGACTTGTGCATCCCCATGGTCGTGTGAGAGACTCTTTTAAAATCTCATATTATTGACAGATATCTCCTGTTGATGCTGTTCCCGAGAGAACCCTGACTAATACAAGCTTCAATGTGTAAAGAGCTTCAAATGTGTCACTTCCATTGCTACAATAAGAAAAATGCTAAACACACTGAAAATCAGTGATTCTTCCTGGACTCATCAGAAAACTGAGCTTGCAGGGCAAACTTCCACTTGGGAATCTAGGGACACTGACAAATCCAGAGACAATCTTAGGGAGGCCCCAACACTTTCATGGACTTTACCAGTAGGAACACCACCAGTTTCTCATGTGAAGGATCAAGGAAAGTCTCCTCATGTCTCTGGCCTAAGGAGAAAAAAACTAACCAAAATAAAATATGTCCCGGGCATTTGCCATAGCAAAGGGCTATCTATTTTCCATTGTAGCACTAAACTCATATATTAGAAAAGAAGAAGATATAAAATCAATAATTTAAACTTCCACCTTAGAAAACTAGAGACAAAGAAGAATTTAAGCTGAGAGCAAGCAAAATAAAACAAATAATATAAATTAGAGCAGAAATTAATGAAATTGAAAACAGGAAAATAATAGAGAAAATCAAGAAAACCAAATTCTGGTTCTATGAAAAAATCAATACAATTAATAATCCTCCAGCAAAGCTACCCAAGGGAAAAAAAAGGGAAGACACAAATGAAATTTACACCAATGAAAGTGTTCGTCACAGATAATGTTGTATTAAAATAATAAACGAATAATATGAACAACTCTATACCCACAAATTTGATAACTTAGATGAAATGTACTGATCCCTTGAAAGACAAAAACTACCAAAAGTCATACAAAGTCAAATTACCCAGAAGTCCTCCCTTCCCTGGCTTAAGTTGCTTGAAAGCAGGCACCCATTCATAGTCATTAAATGTGTGTGTGTCTGTGCATGTGTATATTTTTTCCCAATGCTTATCTCAATGTTTGTAAATACTGGGGGTTAAATAAAAATTGCTGAATTTAAGAAAAAATAAATAATCCAACTTTAGCTGCTAGATTTAAAGCATCTGGACTTTGCCTTGCATTTCAGGAGATTTCATAAAGTGTGATCATTTGAAGAATGGGCAATAGTATAACTCTCCCATTTATTCTCCCCATTATTTTTACTCTTGCCACCTCATTCATGATAACACCATTTCTCTCACAGAAGAAAAGGATGTATGAAGTTAATATCACTATTAGATTAAGAAAATGTACATTAATTTTTACATGCTTCAAAGGAGTGATATCTTGAGCTAAAAAGTACTATAAGATGAAATGATCATTAGTTGAGGTGGGAGTGGCTTGTGAAATGATGTAAGAATTTGAATAATATTGTTCATTTATTTAATCATCATTTCCCATTAAATCCAAAAATGAAAAAATGCAAAGAAGGAAGGATAAATGATTAAAAATTATTTTACACGTGCCATTCATTATTTATTAGACAGATAACAGTTCATTTAATTTATTGACATTCTTAGGTATCTCATCTAAGTTTTTGACCTCTAATATATGGTAAAGTAAGTGTGATAATACAAATTTAATATAGATTATGAAGTCGTTATATGTATTAAATGAACGAGTGTGTGAACACAGAAATGCTTTAATAAAGAATGGCCCAGTAACCTTATCTCATGTGATTTTGCTACAAAGGTGTAACCTGTGCAATGAAGAGACTTTCTCGTCATTTACTTCAGGCTGTGATATACAACTAAAAATACCGTGTATAATGGGCATATTGGATGTGCTAATTTACCATGTAATAATCTTAATATGCAGGTATATCAAGCTAATTAAAAATACAATATGCCCTATTGTTGATGTTATTCCACCATGATGTCTCACATTTCCCAGTAGGCAAATGTGAATGAAGAATATTTAAGGTCTATAAGTGTGAATATTCTGATCAATTTTGTTGATTTATAATCTCCATCCATCTCTGGAGCAAACATTTACCTTCTTTTCATATTCAGTTGAAAGTGAAGTAAATTTTGGAAAGCCTATATTGAATTGCTGCCATTTGTTCCCTTTAGTATTAGAATATCAGTTGCAAGATTTATCTGCAAGAAACAACATTTAAAGAGACACATATTTAAATGGAGTAGTTAAAATATAATAAGAGATTCTTTATGCTGATCATATTAGTTAAAATACTGAGATAGATATAATATATTTTGAAGTATAATATGGATGGGAAAATAGAGAAATCTATGAATGGTCGGTACAGTTTTTATCCTTAAAGAGTATTTAGAGTGAAAAGTATCAATAAGGGATAGAAGCATGCTGCAAATGTAACATGCATCAGTACTTAAAACAAGCTATGAGGAACATAATCATTTTTTGAAAATTAAGTAGATAAGCACAGTTATAGTCTGAGAGTTTACAGAAATACTATCTGTGTAGATTCATGCAGTATTTCTTTATAATCTATGCATCTACCTGTACATCAACCCCAAATTCATTTATACTAATGATTTTTCATGGCAAAAAAAATAAACATTGAAAAGAAACTTGAAGTGTCCGTTTTCGCGTCACTATTTTCTCTATTTGAATAAGCTAAGACACATTTTTCCTCCAAATTATAATTTATGATGTATTATAATAGTGGTTATTTAATTTAACAGAATTCTTAAGATTGCAGAGGAAATAATTTTAATTCTTAGGGTACAGTGATTTCCAGAAAAATAGGGACTCAAACATCTAACTCTTGATACCAATATCATGGTAAGTCTATGCCCTGAGACTCTAACATTGTAGAATAATTACACTGTGCATATGTTAGTCTCTGTGGTACTAAACATTCCAAATGATGTTGAGAAATACTGCAAGGCAATACTAGCTGAGACCCAAGCATTATGCAGCAACAAGAGAGGGGGTAGCTTAGAGGCCATTGACAACAATGAGGTGAAGAAGCTTCTACAACTGAGTTTAGACTGTACAAGAGAACTTATGTGGTCCTAGTGCAGTGGCATCCCCTCGGCTACTAAATGAAAAGTGAAAGCAAAACATGTCTACAAGAGTACTCTCCAAATTTAGGCCTTAGGACTCCCAAAACATAAGAACAAATGATGTTTTTTTAAAAAATGAAAGCACAATTAGAGATCATGAGTATGAAAAAAAGGCAAGCTATTATGACTAAGAGTTAACATGAATAAAATAAAAATCTGATTTAAGATACCAAAGACTAAAAATAATAGAATTGTCAGTTATGGATGATAAAAACAAAGATTTATGAAATGTTTAAGAATATAAAGAGGAAAGAGATGTGACTCAAGCAGTTGGGTTCCCGTATATCATATCAGAGGTCCAGGGTTCAATTCCCGGGACCTCCTGGTGAAAGGCAAGCTGGTCCGCGCAGGATTGCTGGTCTGCACAGTAGTGCTGGCATGCGCAGAGAGCTGGTGCAGCAAATGATGCAACAAAAAGAGACACAGAGGAAAGACAATAAGAGATGCAACAGACCAGGGAGCTGAAGTGGCACAACAGATTGAGAGCCTCTCTCCACTCTAGAAGGTCCCAGATCAATTCTCAGTGCTGCCTAAAGAGAAGACAAGCAGACACAGAAGAACACACAGAGAGCAGACAGTGATCGTAAAGCAACGAGGGAGGTGGGGAGAAATAAATAAATAAATAAATCTTAAAAAAAAAAAAAAGAATATAAGATATAAAATCACAAAGACAGCCAATCAAGAAGAGAGAATTATAGGGGAGCAGGTGCAGCTCAGTGGTTGAGCACCTGCTTCCCTTGTTCAAGGTCCTGGGTTCAATCCCTGGTATCTTCTTAAAAAAATAAAATATAAAATTACCTGTTTGATATGATTACAAGTTTAATAAAAAAAGAAGAAAGAATTATAAATGGATGTGTAGAAAATAAAAGCAAATGGAATTACTAACATATAAACATATTCAAAAAGTTAAACCAATATTTTAACACTGCCTAAGAGAAAGACAATATATAGGAAAATTACCTGGAAATGAAGAAGCAAATTAAGAAGATGGAAAACACGAAAGTGATGAAAAGGACAGAATTAGAGGATCTGATATGTATATAATTGACATTCCAGAAGGAATGAATACAAAGAATGGAATAAAGGTAATTAATAAACAGATATTTATGAATTTTCAAGAACTAAAGAGAAGCGTACATTTTCGTACTCTGCTCTTCTTTGTCTCCTTCTAAGACTTCCAGTAAATGTATATTTGATACTAAAACTTTGCTGGCCTCTACACACAAAATGTCAAGAGCTCTACCAAGTCATTGTGACATCCAAAAACTTCCTGTTGCCTTTCCAAATTTCTCCTGAGAAGGACACTGCCCTTTGCTGTAAACCGTGTTCTAAACAAAAAATGAGGATATTAGCATTTGGCATTCCAGAAGCGGTTATGCAAGCACTTAAATGGCCGTGAAAGGTTGATTTGTGAAATTTGTGTGGTATTCAAGGTATAAAGTTGCTAAGAGGATATATATACACACCACCACTCTCACATAGGTATGGTATGAAATTCCAGCACCTTCAGATGTCTTAATAAATTCAAGACTTGCTGTAGGTCTAATGTTCCCTTTACTCTTTCTTTCCCCATTTCAAATGGGACTCTGTTGCCTGAGCCTCTAAGAAAACGCTCACCATGCTGTCAAAATATTGGTGTATCTATAAATCGTGAACCTTTCCTATGAAGACTTTGTTGGAATTAAAGAGTACAGGGGGAGGGGCTTCCCTGAGATTTCAAGAACAAGTTCTCACTTATTTTGGAGCCTGCTTGTCAATAAATATTTTTAGTTTGGAAAAATGGTGTGTAAATTTGTCTTTCATTGGAACATAGATCTGGCAGTAGGGTTGTGGGTGAGGAATCATGTAGGTTTCCCCTACCTATAGCCATCAGAACTTAGTGATATTTACCACAAGAACCTAACAATGATGAATGGAAAAAATGGCATAGGTGAGTCCACAGACATGTGTACGTGCACACACACAAGCCTATGAAATTATTTGTTATTACACATGTTTAAGAAATAGTTTTTTTTTAAATTAATATACTTTAATTTAAAATCAGTTTTAAGTTTATAGGAAATTGAGCAGATAGTTCAAAAAGTTTCCATGCAACCCTTCTCTACCACACTCAATTTTCCCTACTATTAACTTCTTCCGTTAGTATGGAAGATTTGTTAAAACGGATGAACTGATAGTGATACATTAATACTAAATAAAGTCCTTACTTTGTAGTAGGAGTCACTCTTTGTGTTGTACATTTCTATGGGTATTTACAAAGCATAATGTTATGCAGCCACCATTAAAGTATCATACAGAATAGTTTCACTGTTCTAAAAACTCCTGTGCTCCACCTACTCATTCCTCCTCCCTTACCACCAAAACCCTGGCAACCACTGATCTTTTTAGTGTGTACAATTTTGACTTTTTCAGAATGCTAAATTGTTGGAATCATACAGTGTGTATAGCCCTTTCAGACTGACTTCTCTCCCTGTTCAATATATATTTAAGGTCCCTCCATGTGTTTTAGTGGTTTTAGAGCTCATTTCTTTTTATCTCAGAATAATATTACATTGTATGAGGTATCACAGTTTATTTATCCATTTAACAAGACATCTTGGTTACTTCCAGTTTTTGACAATTATGAATAAAGCTGATATATACATTTATGTGAGGGTATTTCTGTGGACTTAAGATTTCAACTCATTTGATAAATACCTAGAAGTGTGGTTGCAGGATCTTACGAATTTTATGTTTAGCTTTGTAAGAAACTGTGAGACTGTCTTGCAAAGTTACTGTACCACTATGCTTTCCCACAAGCAGTGAATGAGGGTTCTTCTTACTCCACATCTTTGTTAGGATTTTGTGTTGTCAATGTTTTTAGATTTTACCCATTCTAATAGGTATGTGGTGGTATCTCATTATTACTTTAATTTGCAATTCCCCAATGACATAAGGTGTTGAATGCTTTTTTATATGCTTATTTTCCACTTGTTTATATTCTTGGTTGAGGTGTCTGTCCAGCTCTTTTGCCATTTTAAAAATTGGGTTGGTGTCTTTCTTATTGTTAAGTTTTAAGAATTCTTTATATTTTTTGGGTACAAGTTCTTTATCAGGATATGTATTTTGCAAGTATTTCCTCCCAGAACATGGCTTGTCTTTTCATTCTCTTCATAGTATCATTCACAGAGCAGGTGTTTTTAAGTTAATGAGGTTCAACTTATTATCAATTTATTCTTTCATAAATCCTATTTTTGGTGTTGTATATAAAAACTCATTGCCAAACACAGAGTCACATAGATTTTCCCCTATGTTGTCTTTTAGAAGTTTCATAGTATTGCATTTTACAATTAAGTGTATGACCCATTTGGATAGAATTCTTGATAAAGGTATAAGGTCAGTGTCTAGATTTTATTTTTTAACTTTTGCATGTGGATGTCATTTGATCCAGTACCATTTATGGAGCACATGATCCTTTCTCCATTGCTTTGCTCTCTTGCAAGTAGAGGTAGAGTTTTAATCCTGTAATTTCACATTTTTCATGTGAATACCTTGGTGGGGATTGCCATGGAGAAGGAATGCTAGCAAATAGTCGTTTACCAAATAAAAATTGACAAATACCAATGTGTTGTGTTCTTTTACTCCTCATTAGAAAACATAGGTTATGATTTCAAGTTAGAGGAATGCATTTAAAAACATCCATATATGGTAGGCACTGAAATTTTGAGCTATAGGAAGTATACAATGAATTGCATTGGATGCCTTTTATTTTTAGGCAGCCTCAGAAGCATCAAAATACATTAGAATTCTAGTACAAGATATATTTATGTTTGTAATGTTAAAAGTCATTAATAATTATTTGGAAATCTATGGCCAAACTAATCAAGTTTGTAGGCTCCAAGCTAGTGGTGAATGCTGTTACTCATGATTTTTTTTTTACCGAATGGTTGGAATCACATTTATTAATCTTAGTAATACTATTTTATAGAGCTGTTTAAATGGTGTCATTTAGATTAAGTGTGTCATACTCTGCTCATTGTCTTAAATATTTATGGCTGAACAGGCTTACATAATTCCTTATTTCATGGTAGAGTTTGATCCTGTGCTTAAGTGGTTTTTTCTTTATGGGGTTTTACACTACTATTTGAATGCCATGGAGGAATTTGAATAACGTATTAGTGAAGGACATTGTTATAATCACAAACTTGCATTTGCTCATTTTTCATTACTGTGTGAAAAGGGTTTTTCCTCAAACTCAAAATCTGGAAATGATTATTTTTTTCCTTTTGTTGATAAAGAGGTCTAAATCTGGAACACTTTAGCATGTTAACAGTGAAAACTACCAGATGACTTTCTTTTAGAGATAAGTAATAACTAAATTATGAATTTCAGTGCTTTATAAGGTAACTTTAGAGTCAACTTTTGCATTATGGGGCTTGTTATAGTCCAGCTAAGATGACCACTTACAGTTTATTCAGAACTTATATGTATAAATTGACATTCTTAGGATTTTTTATATATCCTTTGAATAAAGCTCTGTGAAGTTTTTCTTCCTACCTAAAATGTTGCATAATATAAACATGAAATGTATAGTATGCAGACACCATTTATTAGACAGTACTGTGTAAATTTAGAACATATTTCTTTTTGGCAAAGGATGAACTGATTGCTAATTCACCATTTTATTCTGTCAGGTACAGGCAAAACAAATTCTCGTGTTGGATGATCAGATACAAAGGTATCTGATTTTAAAGACAAAGTTTTTTAAAGATAAAGTTAAGAATAATAACTTTATTATTATTAATAAATGGCCATTTCAATCTTGACCAGCTGAAAATATCTAATATATATATTTTTTATTAACTAAGTGAATTTTCACACCTACCAGTTTGAGAGTCTAGTATTAATGCAATAGTTCTAGTGAGAACTTCTTGTTATTAGAAGCATGGAAGGGAAATCGTGTAGAATGTTGTTTCCCTGGAGAAAAATTAAGTTGTCTGTTTTTTCCAAGACAATGATTTTTTCCTGACTTGTGACCCTAAGTGATTCCTGGAAAATATTGTTGCCGCCAATGTGTGACTGTGAGTTAAAATTAAATCTTTGCTGAGCAAGTGAGACTGAGTTCACTGAAACTTACTTCTTATGCTTCAGTATTATTTGTAATCAGTCATTCCAAAAGGAACCCTCGATTACAAGTAATCTTAGACACAAGTCCCTGAGCAATGTCTTTAAATCTCTCAAATAAAAAGATTTAAACTAGAACTCTATGTACATCAAACTAACACTAAAAAGGAGAACTAAATAAAAGCGTTTCAGAGCATGCACAAACACATAAAGTTTCTCACTCATCTCTGTATCTGAAAGAATAGCTAAAGAAAACACTTTGAAAAAAGGGAACAATGACTCTAAGATAGAAAGAGTATACAAGAAATAGTGAAGAACAATGAAAACAGTATAACGAACACCTAGGTTTAAATAAGGCTTGTTTATAATGTAAAAAAATTACAACTTTAATTTAAAAATAATTTATTGATGGTCTCAGTGTAGAACAGTTTTCAACCCACTTATATGGAAGATGACAGGAGATGGGAAAAATAAATAAATAAATGCTTAGATTCTTAATGAATATGAGAAAATATAAAGAAAATGATTAACATTAAGCATGGATAGAAATGTCAAAGCTTAAATACACATATTACAATTTCAAGTGTAACTATTAAAAAATATTAATAGTATGTCAAAGTCTCAAACCAGAAAAAAAAGGAACAAAGAAACTGCATGAATCTATCAAAAGATAAGAATAAGAACATTTTAAAAGGCAAGAAAGTAGAAAACATAAGTTGTCAGAAAGTAGTCTAAATATCTCAAAATAATTTCAAAGTAAATGTGTATGTAAAGTTCAACAATTTAAATGCTTGATCTCAGTTTGGGCTTAAAAAATAGTGATTTTTTTTTCCTGTATCAAAGTACTATAATTAAAACATCTGATAAATGTTGGAAGAGAAGAAAAGAAAAATCATATTTTAGATAATATCAAGTAAATATTAGAAAAACAGTTGTGATAATATTAATATTAATGCAAAGGGAATGTTAATTGTATATCTTTCAAAGGACAAAAAGATATGCTTATAATTGATATATCTATACTTTTTTACAGATGAATATCTGTAAAAAAAATGGATTCATTTAATCCATCACATCAAGAACCAACCTTATACCAGGCATATTTTCAACTCTAGGAAGGAAGCAGGTAACAAACCCAAACAGAATGGTAAAGAAACAAAGAATGTATAGTTTCTTGGATTATGATAATGTTAAGTAGTAATATAAAGCAGGAAAGGAGGATCAGTAAATTTGAGGGGTAGGGGTTGCAATTTTAGATAAAGTATTCAGGGAGACAATACTAAAAACCTCCAGGAAAAATATGGCAGCGAACAATGTGCATATCCGGGGGAGGGTACTCCAAGAAGAGGAAAATGGCAAGTGCAATGATTTTGAGTGGTGAGCAACACTGAAGAGAAGGCATGTAGCCTGTATGACAATTGTGCAAACAAAAGGTGGGTAGGAAGAAATGAAATCAACAGATCATAAGGCAGGTCAGGTAAGGACTTAAAGAAGAATGACAGTGTCTAACCTTTCAACAGAAAGACCCTGGCTGCACTGCTGAGAATATCCTAATGGCTATGGTGGCATCAGAGGGACCAGTGGGAAGTTATTTCAATAATCTAGGAAAAAGATGATGGTAGCTTGTTCCAGAAGGTAGCAGTAGAGATGCTGAGAAGTCATTGTATTCTGGATATATCCTTATTCCAATTCTTTATTTATCAATATTTATATTGATTATATTTGTTAATATTTATTATTTAAGTTTTAAATTACATTTGAAATCTTTTAATTTTAAGGAGTGTGAAATAAAGAAGATTTGCCTTATACTTAGATGACAAAGACCATAGGCAAAATATTTGGTTGTCGTGGTGAGATGTGGGAGTCTGAGAGTTCAGTTAGGGGCATGTTTCTTTTGAGATGCCTAGTTGACAAATATAGGCAAGTAGGAAGTTGGTTATTTTGGGATCAGGTGTCATTGAGGATTGAATCATGTCTCCCAGAAAAGGCATGGTCAGGTCCCAACCCCTGGTTCTGTGGGTGTGAACCCATTTGTCAATAAGACCTTTGAAGATGTTCTTAGTAAAGCTGACATCCAACTGAATGAGGGTGGGCCTTCATGCAATATGGTTGAAGTTCTGATAAGCAAAGGAAATTGGACATGGAAGGAGGAAGGTACAGGGAGCAGCCAAAAGCTGGAAGTCAACAGAAATTTGAAATGAAAGGTGAAGATATCACCACGTACATTTGCCATGTGATAGAAAAGCCAAAAACCAAGGATGCCTTGCAGCCAGCCCCAGAATGCCACAGTCTTTGGGGAGAAAGTATCATCTTGCTGACACATCAATTTTGGATTTCTCCTAGTGCGAAAACTGTGAGCCAATAAATTCCCAGTGTTTATTTTAGCATCTAGGAAATTAAAACTGGAGTGAAGATCAATTTGGAGATATAAACTGTATTTAAAAACATGAAATTGGATGATATTAGGCAAGTGTATGCATGTATATATAAGCAGAAGAATTCTAAGGACTGAGTCTTTGGATATTCCAGTATTTATAGAGCAGGAGATGAGGAAAAATAATGGTGAAAATTAAGACTAGGTGGACAGTTTATAAGGAAAACCAGGAGGGTATAAACAGCCTGGAACACAAGTTAAAAATGTATTCTAAGGATGAGAGAGGCAAATGCTGCAGGTTGGTCAAGTAAGATGAAGACTAAGAACTGACAATTGCATTATTGATCAAGAGGCCTTTGCTGGCCTTGTCTGAGCAATTTTGGTAGAGTGATAGGAGAAATAGTACTTAATGTAGTGGGTTAAAGGGATAATATGAGAAGAATTAGAATAAACAAGGTTAGACAAGTCTTTTAAGTTTTGTTGTAAAGGGGGAAAACCAGGCTGCTATGTAAAGTGGACAAGCAGGAACAGGAGCATTATTGGTTTTGTTTTATTTCATTTTAAGATAAGAAAAAAGGGAAGAGATCTGAAGGATGATAGGAAGGATCATGAACATGGCTAACAAATGATGAAAGAGAGGCAAAATCGATGCAGTGGAGTACTTTGGGAAACGAAGGGAATAGGTTCTACTGCATAATTCAAGGTGTCCCCTTTGGCTAGAAACATGTATATATTGTCACAATTACAATCAGGTGGATTTGTATTGGTGGTGGCAACTTGGGCAAATTATCTTATGACTCCTTTAATCTCTTCAGTAAAACAAGAAGTGAGATCATCAACTAAGCATGTTAGAGGTTTGAGAAGAGAGGATAATCTTGGGGTGGACATCTAAAAATATCATACAATGAGGAGAAAATGGAAAATAATGATGTCATTGATCAATAGCATAGGTCCAGGAAAAGTTATTGAACATGAGTCTAAATGGAAGCATTCAATATGATAGTGTGTTTTTAACCACCATGTTCAATTAAATGGATACAGACATGAAATAGGAAGAGAGAGTAAACTAGGGCTGTGGTTTTACAAAGTGAGTATATTGAAATTGGAGAGGAGGAAGGGAGTTGAAAATATATGCAAAGGTTTGATTATAATGGTTTACTATGGATTTTAAGCTTGATAAAAGTAAAAGAGAAGGCATGAAATGGGAGCGGAAAATATGAAATAATAGAATCAATGAATTTAAGGCTCTGTTTTTTAGTGTTGTAGGTTTTAGTGTGAATAAGCAGGGAAAAGAAAAGTGGTAATCAGAGAAGAGCATAAACTTATAGAAATCTTGCAGTTTTTTGTAATGATTGGTTCTAGGGTCTGACTGTGATTGTTAGGTGAATTATCTATATCAATATTTAAATCACTATTAGTTATAAAGAATTAATGTTAGAGACAGTGTCTGTAGCTGGGAGATAAAATTTCAAAGGTTTTGAGAAGAAACCCAAGGGTCTACATATAATCACAACAAAGAGAAATAGCATAAATCTGGGTGTCTTTAGAGATGAGGAAGGGACATTATGAAAGTGGGGGAAAAAGAAAACAATAGATTGGATTTGACAAGGAAGATACCTACCCCATCTCCAGATACAGTAGTATGAGGAATAAAGGAAATAAAACAGTGGCCAATTGGAAATCTTACAGGAGACATTCTTGTGAGAACTGGGGAGATCTGGGATTTAATAAGAACAAGAAAGTAAAGAAATGTTTAGAACAATGGTTTGTGTCTATATCACTTATTTTTTCCTGCTTAACAAACCATCCAATTCTTAGGGTTTAAGGTAATTTTTAAAAAATCCTGTGAGTGTACACAAGTCAGCCAGGATGATCTGCTGATTCTGACTGGGCTTATTCATATGTCTTGCACTCAGCTAGTGAGAATTGGCCGGGACTGCCTATTCAGGGATGGCATTGGCCGGAACGCCTCAGGTATGCATTGAGTCATTCCAGCAGGCATTCCATGTTCTCATGATAATGGCAGAAGATTTGAGCTAGTAATTCAGATAAGAAGTATAAATGGTGAATAAACGTATAATAAGTTCAATCTCAATATTTCATAAAACAAAAACTAAAACCACAAGATCACCTTTTTATATAATATTTTATGAAAGGTTTATAGAATTCAGTGATGATAAGGGAGTGGGAAAATATGTACTCTCATTTACTTTTGGAGAGAGAATAAATTGGTGCTCCCTTTCTGAAGGGAATTTCGGAGATTTGTATCAATATTTAGGTTGTAACTATCCTTTACCCCCGATATTACACTTCCAAATATCAATCATAAGATAATATCCACAAAATGTAGAGCAAAGAGTGTTTAAAGATGCCCATTGAACTGTATCCTGGAGTTAGCAGCCCAGAGAAGCTCCTAATATCCCTGGACATGGAAGGGAAGGGTGTTGAAGCTATAACAGAACCTTGTGACAGTTATATGTAGAAAGACACGTGGCAAGAGGTATGATGATTTGTAGACAGAGAGATGGCAAACTAATAGGGAACAGGTGGGAGGAAGTTGGGAAATAAGCAACCTACCTTGTTATCTCCTTCTTTATCACACCCCATTGATAAACCCAATGAGAAACCAGAAGGTAAGGAATAGATTGGGGCTGGAGAGCTCCTACATGCTGCCATTTAAGTTCCGTCTCCCTTTGCTAAGAACAGCATGGAGAAGAGGGAATATTAGATCTGGAGAGACAAAAGGAAGGCATCTAGCACAGCATACAATAATATTAAACAGTGTATAAAAGGTTGAGTTAAGCTTATATTTACCATCACTCCAATCTCTGCTCCATGGGCATATCTGTTCCTACTCTCCATGTTTCAAATCTCCCTCTATTTTAAGGTCCCAAGATATTTAAGTAACTATGGCAAGGTCACACAGCTAATTAGTGGCACAGCTGGGATAAAAACCCAGACAGCCTGGCTCCAGAGTCTGATTTAACCATAAGCAATGCTGCTACTCAAGACTTATGGATTTTCAATATTTAGTCTGGGAGCCTCAAATTTTATTGCTTTGTCATTATTTACCTCATACCTACTAGTTCTCCTACATCATTTTCAAATCTCTTGGCACATTATTGACAATTGCAGCAAGACAGGCATGCAGCATCTGATCTCAGTGAAAAATAGCTGTGTTATCAATTTAAAATGTCTTCCATGAAGAAGTGAGGGGAAAACAGAGACCTGTGGAATGTAAAAATGTTCTATTTCTGTTCTAGATCTTTCCATTTAATAAAGCAATTGAATATTTGCCAAATGGTTTCCAACATTAGCATCATTTCCAGTCATATGAATACTTTCATTTATTCAACAACTCAACCTGAGGTTTCCATGCTATAGCCTTCTGAGGAAGATCACCCCCAAACCTCCAATGTTCTCCGCTCAGTCTCTGCTCTCAGAGAAACGCTGTAAGCTATGTCCCTACTTAACACTCCTAATTTCCACTTTCTCAGTTTCTTGTCCTTGCCTGTCAACTAGGTGGGTGCAAACCCTGCAGAGAAGCAAATCATATGTGAGTAATCAGGACCCTAAAAAGAAGTTTGGGAAACTTTGCACTTTCTTTTCAGGTATTGTAGAGAAATTAAATGTCTCTGCACAAGAAGGTGCTATGTTTCCTTCCATTTTTTTTAAAGGAAATATTTATCCAATTTATCAAATATGAAAAACCTGATCATTGGAATAATTAGCTTTTAATTAGGTCATTTTAATAAATATCTCTCTCCTAGGTAACCCAATCCATTGCTGATGAAAGCTAAGCAAAGTTTCTGCAGTGGCTATCAGAGAGAAAAAAGAATTATAGTCAATGCATTATGCATTACAAATAAGGAGAAGGAGCTGTTGAGATATGGAAATTACTCAAAACCATCTTTACAAAGAAAATCTTTAGAGAATTTCTTTCTTTCTTTCTGTTGTCTGCAGATTTGACCGTCTTAAAACTTTTTGTTTTTTTAAGGTCATAGTTACCAGGAAGTATATACAGAAGTATAAATAGGCACTATACCTTTGTGTTAGATATCGAATCTTCCAAAGGATTTTATAAAATTGACTAGTTTGAAATTCAAATACAAAATTTTAAATCTTATTTATTGCTTACACTCAAAAAATGGGAGGTAACCTTTTATTTTGAATTAAAGCCAATTCGATTGAATTTTTAAATTCCCCATTTCAGCATTAAATGTGAAATTGTGCGTATATGTATTCTAATTAAAACCGGTAACATTTGTTTTACAGAACAACTTTCCAGAGAAGAACTTTATGGGTTACCATGATTAGCCTTTAGTTTAAAAGTAAAATTAAATTTTATAGTTTTTTTCATTGTTTTTAAGCTGGAAGGAAACACAATGGCATGAAGTACTTTTCTGCAGCCAACTGTTCAATTTTTAATAGCCACATTATCTAAAAATGTGAAATCATCTTTATTTTTTTAGTAGTTATTTTTAACAAGAGCAGGAATATTAATGTACACCTCTTCATCCCATACACTGTACTCAGCAACAAGGAGAACTGAGAAGTAACTGACAGACCATCTTTCATGGAGGACTCAGCTTCTTTTTAGGTCTGTGAAATTGGACTAAGACACTTCACCTCTTTGAGCCTAAATGTCACCATTTATAAAATGGGGAGGGGAGAAAGCCAACTCTAAGTTTGTTACAAAAGCAAAATAACGTTTACTTGATGTGCATCACATGGAATCCGGAATATAATGGGGACTCAAATACTTTTTAGTTTCTGCCCACATAGGATAAAGATCTCTCAACTCTGCTTGGCTTTCATCATTATTGGGTTAGGAAAACTGTTTTAAGAAGGCTTAAAAAACTTTCAATTAAAAGTTATATCTTTATTAATGAAGATACTAAAGTATTCCCCTGATTTATCCAGCATTCCTGAATCTCAGGGACAGGACTTCTTTTTCATTCTTCCCCCCTCCCCAATCAGCCAGTTAGTCTATCAGTTCCACTCCCTTTCCAAAAAGATACATTCATCCCATGGATTTCTGCACCTAAAGGAGCAGCGAAACTCAGTCCTTCAGCTTTACATGACAAGATTTGAAAATGGGCGACTGTTGCCAATTGTGAAAGAACATTGAGGTGCGCTTTGAGATAAAAGCATCTGTGACTATGCATAATCTCTATCACACTGTGTTAGGACATAGAGTGGGTGGACAATTAATACCTGTGTAATTGAAGTGAACCCAAACCAGGCTTCCATCAGTAAATATTCACCTCCTCAGTAGGCAGCTCTCACTGTGCATGGGCACACAGCAGAAGTGTAAGACCGTTTCTTCCCTCAGAGAGCTTGTAGCCATATGAGAAGAGTCTCTAAGAAGCATGAAATAGTTAGACAATAGGTGCCTTCCACCACTTTAATCAAGTTTACTGTTTTGTTCTGAGAAAGGGCGAGATCTCCAATGGCTTTGAGGTAATCAGAAAAATTTCTAAAGATGCAGAGTGGCTAGAATACTTATGGTTAGAGAGGAAAGCAGAGGACACTGCATAAATGAGAAATAGCACTTATGCACTTTCAAAGACCTGATCAGTGTTTCCTTATCTATTCAGAATAACTTATTCAGGACTTTTTGATCACTTCCAACAACCTTTCAATTCTTTTCTTTAAGCTATCATCGTTAGTTCTCAAAGTAAAGGAGATAATACTGCCAAATATTCCCAGATGGCATTACCTTAAATTTACCTCTCATTTCCACGGTGAGAAGAGACTGCAGATTATATGGATATTTTTGAGGCCATTCCAAATGCACTAAAAGTGCTCTGTACCCTACAATTTCTCTGTCTTTTTCCAGCAGCTGTGTTTTTAACTGGACCTTCACACTTTGGCATATATTTTCCCAAATCTTCACATATTATATAGCTTCATGTCTTAACATAAAATCTCTGAGATACAGAACAAAGATATAAAGTCTGTAATTTTCAAAGTTCAACTAATTACCAGTGTATATGAATTCCTCGGCTCATTTGAACTGTTTCTCCTAGCAAAACGGAATGGCAAAGTGTGCTAAACGACCAGTTATATTGAGATAGGATTCTGATTTGGAATGTGACTTTTAAAAAATAACTTACACTAGGCATAAATGAAGAAGTGTTCAAACAAAAGAAGATTTCCTCCCATTAGGATTAAAATCTGCTCTAAGGACACATGGAAATGGAAAAATCGAATAAAATGAATGGCAATCAATCAGCAGATTTATAGAAGGGATTCCTGCACAGGAAGATCTTTAGAATAGTGGAACTCATAGAAGCCTTAACATCCATTTAGTTCAATCCCTGCTTTGATAGACAAAGACAGTGAACCACGGAGAGACTAAGGAATTTGCCCCTTAACTACAAAGGGGTAGAGGGAGATTAGAATCTATTTATCTTTTCATTCAACCACTTTCATGACTAGCTTAATTTTGAAAATGTTAAAAAAAAATAAGTTATTTATATTGTCCTATTGTTTAAATAATTACAAAGCTTTGGCCATGCTGTACTTAGACTAGACTGAAAATATAGTAATTATATGTTAATGATGATATTGGAGTTGAGGAATAAGATTTTCAAATATTAAGAAAATTAAAATAAATTAAAAGGCATATTACTATTTAGATAAGACATTCTTTGAATTTTACAATCTGAAAAACTCAGGTGACATTTCCAGTGTTCATTTATTCACTCAAAAATGTCTCTAAAAAAATGTTTTTTGGAATTCTATATGAGCCAAGCAGAGGAAGTATTTCCCACATTAAGTGTCTGGAGTGCCTTTATTCAGAGCATGTGCTGAATTGTTAACTTACAACATGGACCAGGGGGAGGCATGAACTAATAATTTAATTATTTTGTTCAATAAATATATCTTAACCACTGACTGTGCCAGAAATTGTTAGTAGTGAGCAAAGAAGACATGATCTCCACTCTCTTGGAGCTTACATTCTAGTCAGGGAGGGACAGATGTTAAATCAGTAAACAAACAAGGATGCCATTACAGATTGGCAATGAGGTATTAAGTTATTAATGAGCTAAGAATTGTGGGAGAGTACAGTGAATGAGTGCTTGTGAGTGCAGCAGGCAGGGCTTGAGGGCTACTTGGAAAGGGTACCCCAGGAAGGTCTGTCTACGGAGGTAACATTTAAAATGAAAATATATAGGATGTGAAGAACTCGGTCATGTGGGAGAATCAGAGGAATGATATCCCAGGGAGAGGGAAAAGCAAGTGGAGAGGTCCCCAAGTAAGAGAAATACAGTATTACATGAACCAAAAGGAGATTCAAATGGCTAGAGGTTAGAGGTTAGTAAATCTGAGGAGAATAGCTCCCAATGAGAATAAACAATTGAATGGAGTCAGATTATGCAAGGCAAGAAGTTTGGAATTTAGTTGAAGCAAAATGAGAATTACATGAAAGGCTTTTAAAAAAGAAAAGAGAAAAATACACTTTATTGAGATAAAATTAATATACCACAAAACTCATCCATTTAGAGTGTATACTTCCATATATTTTAGTATTTTTACAAAGTCATGCAACCGTCATTATGATATAGTATTTTTATTTTGGTAAAATAGAACACAAAATCTATCATTTCAACTTTTTTAAAGTATACAACATTAAGTGCATTCACAATGTTAGACAACCATCACTACTTTCTATTTCCAGAATGTTCATCATTCCAAATGGAAATCCCATACTAATAAAGCAGTTATTCCCCATTCTCCAGTCCCCTTTCCCCTAGTTCCTGGCCACTACTAATCAGCTTTCTGCCTCTATGGATTTGCCTATTCTAGCTATTTCAAAAAAAAGAAGTATACATTATGTGCTCTTTCATGTTTGGTTTCATTCACTTAGCTTAATGGACACAAATGTCCATAACAGTTGTATTCACAATAGCTAAAAAGTGCAAACAATCCAAATATCCCTCATGAGTCAAATGGATATGTGAAATTTTGTATACACACCATGTGGAATATTATTCAGCCATAAAAAGGATGAACTACTGATATATGCTACAAAATGGATGAGTATTGGAAACATTATAATCTAATTTTAGAACATTTTACACAGTGTTTTTAAACATGGATGTGAAAGAATCCAATGTACTTTAGAAAATATCTCTGGCTGCTCTAAGAAGAAGCAATTGGAGGGCGCAAAAGAAATGGGGAGTTTAGTTAGGAAGCTGTTACAGTTGGCCAAGTGAGAGATGGTGGTTGTTTAGATTAGGAAGTTGGAGAGGGAGAGAGAGAGAAGCTGACACATTTGGAAGATGTTTAGAAATATAATTCCACCATTGTACTTCACTGGATTTAGGGAGTGAGATGGAGAGAGAAATCAATGCGGACACACAAGTGTGGAATGCACCTATATCATTTACTGTGATGTTAGAGAGAGATTTCAAAGAGAAAATCAGAGTTAAGATGTGATTATGTTCTATACCATGTGTTGATGGGAATGTGGAGCAACAAAAACTTTCTCATACATTGAGTAAAATTGATATAGCTACATTGGAAAACTTTTGAGCAGCATCTTAAAAAAAAAACAAATATACACATGATAACACCCCAGCAATTGTACTCCTAAATATATCCCCATCAGAAATGAGTACATATATTGAACAAAAACATGTACAAGAATGTTTATTGCAATATCATTCACAGTATTCCAAAACTGGAAGTTATACAAGTGCCCATTGATGGCAGGATGGATAAAGTAAACGTAATATGATCATATAAAGAAAACAAACAAGGTGCAACTGCATGCAACAACATGGATGGATCTCAAAAACATCATGTTGAACAAAAGGAGCCAGATAAAGACCAGCACATATAGTATGATTCCAGTTAAGTAAAGTTTTAAAACAGGAAAATTAATCTATGGTGTAAGAATTCAGCATAGGCTTACCCTGAGATATGAGGGAGCTTGTATCAAGAACATGGCATGAGGGAAGCTTCCAGATTTCTATCTTCCCTGATCACTCCCACCTTAGTAGTTCCATTGCATCTTGCATACACATGTCAACTCTGATAGTTTTTTCAATTATTTGACTGTCTATCCTTGCATGTGAGTATGTTTAAGTGTGTGTGTGTGTTCTATTTATATGTGTCTCCTCTAGTAGATTTTGCACTCTTTGGAGTGGTGGGAGCGTATCTTATTCAGAATATAACATGGTACATAGTAGGATGGGAATAACTGTTGATAGAGTGGATGAATGAATCAGGACATTAGGAGGCAAAGGGTTAAAGATCATTTTATAAGAACAGAATCTTGAATCTAAAAGAAATATAAGCAGTGCTTATCAAACAGAGATAACATATCAACGGGCAAAGACTCAAAAGTCCACGCAGAAACTAAATTTGACATATGTCAAGTAAGGCTTATTTGAATGACTGGCGAGTGAAATTCACTCCATAAATATTTTATTGCCTGACTAAGTTTTTTTTCTCTTCTTGTCTTAGAAATAATGCAATGTGCCCAAATAAAGGATAGCATATCTCAGCTTCCATTGCTACTAAGAAAGGTCAATGAGAGGGAGGCAAAACATTGCTGGATAAGACTTACAGAAAAGTTCTCTAAGAAAAGTAAGGACCTTTGACTTTTCCCTTTCTTTTCCACCCCCATGCCAACACATATTTTCTTAGCTTCCCAGCTGGCATACAGATGTGTTGGGTACAATCTCCATGAAATCCAAAGTGGGGTTAAGGCTTTGTGCCAACTGCTAAGGATATCAGATTAGTGGATGTAAGGACCTTGGGTTATGATGACTTTTGGGGTTTCCAGACCAGGCCTGGACTGTCTCCTCATTCTTATTTTAGGAACAGGAAGAAACCCTTATGTGTTGATTCATTCAAATTTGGTTTATTTTTTTCTGGTAACAGATTTGAATTCCTAACTGACACAGAGATTTAGACTCTATGCAGGTAGGAAGTTCCTCCTACATTACACAGCAAATAAATGGTAAAGCTGACTTTAAAACCACTGGTGTGCCAAAATATTTCATTTTATTCACTATATATTACCATATGCTCTCGCTCCCTTTTATGCTTCCTGCTGGCTTCCAGGTAGAAAACTGTAGCCAGTGGAGTATTTGGAGGCCAGTGGCTGCAACCTGACATGAATAGGGATAGAGGTTTTAGAATTACTGGGAAATTGTCATATCAGGAAGATCTAAATGATCCCAATACATCACCATGATTTGCTCATGACATCTGCAACATAAAGAGACAAGGAAATTATTGTTATCAAATGAAAGAATATTTTACACACACAACATAATCATCCTGATGTATCAGAGTGGCTGTCAACTGTTAAACCATGCTGAACACAACGGAAAGAATTAAGCACACTGGGTTTTAATGTTTCCCACTGCCAGCCAAGCAGTTGAATAAATACACACATATTTAGGAAAATTGAAATTGTGCCATCTCAAGGACTTTCACATTCTTCTAAATAAGAACAAAGCTCTGAAGAGTTCATTAAGATTTCTGAAAGAGGCTATACTAAAACCAGAAATGGCACAGTTCATACATTCTGTCAGCTTCTATCAAACCACTCAAACAGTTTTCTCTACACCATGTCATCTTAGTGGGAAATACTAGGCTGCTAACTCTGTATGTGTCAGCCATGCTGGCTACACATACAAATTTGTCAGCATCTGCTTCTTTTCCCTTTCTCTGCTCTTTCCCAGGACCCTGTAGTGTTTCCACTAAGAGACCCCTTGTTTCACTCAAGCCTTCCCCAACCTCTCACTGCTATACCTGCCTTCTCTCCAGATTTGTTTTCTTTGTGATATATACATATTTTTAAAGATTTATTTTATTTTAATAATTTCTCCCCCCACCCCACTCCATTGTTTGCACTTGCTGTCTGCTCTCTGTGTCTGTTTGTTGTGTGTTTCTTTGTTTGCTCATCTTCGTTTTTTAGGAGGCACAAGGAACAGAACCCAGGACCTCCCATGTGGGAGGGAAGAACTCAATCGCTTGAGCTACCTCCACTTCCTGCTTGTTGTGTCTCTCATTGTGTTTCTTCATTGTGTCTTCCTGTTGCATCATCTAGTTGCATAATCTTTGTTACGTCATCTTTTTTTTTTTTTAAAGATTTTATTTTTATTTATTCATTCATCCCCCCCTTGCTGCTTGTGCTCGCTGGGTCAGCTAACCACGCCGTGCGGGCAGGCTTGCCTTCACCAGGAGGTCCCGGGAACCGAACCCGGGGCCTCCCATGTGGTAAACGGGAGCCCTACTGATTGAGCCACAGCCACTTCCCTTGTTACGTCATCTTGTCATCTTGTTGTGTTAGCTTGCTGTGCCACCCCGTCACATTGGTTTACTGTCTTGCTTGTCTTCTCTAGGAGGCACTGGGAACCAAACCTGGTACCTCCCATGTGGTAGGCAGGCACCCAACTGCTCGAGCCACATATGCTTCCCTAATTGTGATATTTTTATGAATCAAAGCTGTTAGTCTTTCTTATTAGATGCTGTATTTGGGAAGTATATAGAAGATTCCATCTCAGTTGGGTCATTCCTATTCAGTGCTCTCTCATCCTGCCAGAACCAGTTTTTCTCTTCTCTGTTGACCAGGCTTTTGAGAATTCAGCCTATTGTGCACCTTTATCAGTCCAATAGTTTGGACCACAAAATTTGGACAATTTTCTTTCTCACCAGCAGTGAGCTCTTTTTTTTTTTTTTGTATATTCCTTCTTTACCATTTCACTGTAGGGGTTACTTGATGTGTTAGTTTCCCAGAGCTCATGTAAAAATTGCCCCAAACTTATTGGCTTAAAACAAAGATATTTATTTTTCCACAGTTCTGGAGGCCAGAAATCTGAAATCAAGATATCAGCAAGTTTGGCTCCTTCTGGAGGCTCCAAGGCAGAATCCATTCAAAGCCTCACTAATAGCCTCTGGAGGCTGGTGGCAATACTTGGCTTGTGTCCATAGCATTCTCATCTTGCCCTCTGTCTTCTCATTGCCACCTCTTCTTCTGCCTGAGCCTTCTCCTTTCCATTCTTTTAGGACACTTGTCATTAGATTTAGGGCAGACCCAAATAATCTAGGATGTTCTCACCTCAGGATCTTTCTCTGAATTATATTTACAAAGACCCTTTTGCCAAATAAGATAGCATTTATGGTTTCCAGGGATTCAAACATGGATCTCCCTTTTGTGGTGACACCATTCAACTTACTACATGTGGTAAAATCAGGATGGGGCACGTGACAGAGTATAACACAAAGTCTCTAAACCATTTCCTGCTTTTGTGGATCCTGGTTGCCTAGTTAGTGTCTGTTTTCCCTGGGCTTAGGCAGCGTGTAATACTTTCCATTCTTATTGGCAAAAGTTCCTGTTTATCTATGGCCAAACACAATATTAAAACAGGCCAAGACACTGCTTTGCTCAAAAATATATGTAATTACCAAGGTTTGTTTTTTAAAAAATTTAAAGCAAAGTGAACAACATTGTTTACAGAAACCGAGAGTGATGAAAATTAGTTATAATCAATTTTTATTGTTCTAGAATTCTCTTCTAGGTATTTTGTTTCGTCAGCATGCATCATGTAAGATCAGGTCCTAAGCCTCATCTGAAATGTGTGGCTAATATTACTATATCTGATTCAGGAAAGATCTCAGCTATTAATCTAATGACAAAGTTAGAAAATACAAAAAAAAATTAATAATTTGAGGAAATCCTGTCCCCAGCTGCATTTACAAACCTTAATCTAATGTTATCACATTGATTGATAAATATTTAAACATTTCATTTAACTACTCCTATTTTTCCCATAGAAAATTTTAGTGACTTCTCTATAAATGTTAATTTCTTTTGCTCCCTGTAGAAAACTTGACACCATAAGAACCTTGTGGTGTAAAATTTTTGTCATGCTGACAATTATTCTTTAACTGATCAGAAAGTTACTTTAATTCCCCTTTCAAAGCAGGTGACTGTGCTGAGTACAGCCCTATAAAGCTAATTAATAATAATAATTGGGTCATATGATGCCTGAAAATGGGTTTTGCAGAGTTGCTGGGAGAAATGTGTCCGTATATAGTTTGGAAGGGTAAATTTCATATTCAGTTTGTAATCTTCCATATTCCACCAAATGAATAATTTTGCTTCTCAAGAGATAAAGTGATATAGGATATGACATTCTCTGATTCTCATGATAGTCCAGCCAAAGTCTGTCATACAGATAGATTAATGGTTGCAATTTTCAGCACATTGAAATGTTTGTCACAAGAATGAATGCATACTTTCTCTCAGTCTATTTTACGCCTTCATTATAGTCCTCATCAAAGAAAATGATTATCTATTATTATTTTTGGAAAAATGTCCTGTTCTTGGTTTAATCTCTGCCATTCGAATGATAAAGAAGAATATAATGATAATATTTTTAGATATAATTCCCTGAAAAGTCATTCCCATGACAGAATAGAACAGTGCACACAATAATACTAAATAGCCCCATTACTATGATAAATGTTAGAGCTAACTGGTTAAGAAAAAAAAAAAGTCAGACTACTCTCACAATTACATTGTTTTTATTTTTTCTTTAGATTGCTAGCTTGTATTTCTTTAGGTTCATTGGATTTAGACTGGCAGGCAGGCTTGTCACATATCGCATCTATTGGATGAACGGGATCAGGGAGGGCTCAGTTTGAAGACATTCTGCAGTCAGATGACCCCAGAATTAACCTTGCTACTGCCATTTACTTCATTCTGTTCTTCAGTACTTAACACAGTATCTTAGAAATAGTGGAAATTCAAACATTTACTATTTTTGAACCTGAGAACAGAATAAACGTACATAAGAAAAAGGGAATTGGAGTTCGACCTCATGGTTTCTGTTGCATTCATATAATAAATGTTAGGTATTTTTGGCCGTATTTGACTAACAGAGCTGGTGACATTTTCTAGGAAAATAGGTCTTATGTCCCGCCCTCCCCCAATCAAGATGGGTTGCAATTGTATCTCTGCAGCTAATAATAAATACACTGATACTAAGGAAAGTATTTTCTAAATAGGGTATTATACAACTTTGTTTTTATCATACAAATTTTGAATATGTCATAAATTAATATTAAATATAATTAAAAAGGTTTTAATTCCCTGTAAGAATCCTGACAATATCATCCCCTTTACTCACATAACTCTAACCCAGCTAGTTAAAATATTAAATATTTATTTTAAACTTTATTACACTGTTCAATTGGGTTTTAAGCTCCTCAACAGCAGGAGTTATATCTTTTCCCTTTTTACTTCTTTTTAGCATATTTCAGTGATAGATACAGTACCCCTAAATTGTCTGCCTCCATAGGCAGTATCTGTTGTGGTACTCCATTCTTGCAGCAGGACTTGGTATTTCTTAGAGAAGTTGTGAACTTACAAAACAATCATGCAAATGTACAGAATTCCCATATAACACCCTCCTACCAATACATTACATTGTTGTGGAATATTTGTTACAGATTATGAGATATCATCAGAATATTATCACTAACTATGACCTCTAGCGTACATTTGGTGCATTATTTCCATACTCCCCTATTATTAACACAGTACTTTTTTGACATTGATGCAAGAATATTACAATATTGCTGTTAACTATAGTCCATAGATTACATTAATTGTATTTTTCCCATGCAGCTCCATAGTCTTACCACCTTGGAATAGTGATGTACATTTGATTTAGTTCATAGAAGGACATTCTTGCATTTGTACTATTAATCACATTTCTCATCTACCTCTGGGTTCATCATGTTATTCAGTCCCTAGATTATTCTCTAGACTTCTTTCAATTGTCATTTACATCCCTGGATTACCCTTTTCAGCCAAATCCCATTTGTAAACCAGCTGTGTTAGTTCTACTCACTATAATGTGTTACCATCTACTCTATCCAATTCCACAATTTTATAGTAAAGCTAATTAAAACTTCTACAGACATTAATCATCAGTACCTCTTCTCAGCTCTCATCCTATCTCCTAGCAACTTATAAGTTTTTGAAAATCATTTCAGTGCAATTTAAGATTTATTGAAGACTTATTGAAGGTGATAATCAGAAAGTATGTCCATACCAAATATCAACTCCAGGAGACAGTGATGCTTCTCTCAAAACTCCTCTTCAGTTCTTCTATCAACCAGAGATTTCTTTTGACCCCCAGAAAGACCCCCAAAACATTACTGAGTTTTTAATCTTTCACCCTCTTTTCTATATTGAGCCAGGGGTCTTTCTCCTTTTGCCTTAAAATGCATGCAGGATTATGTCCTTCAATAAATTTATCAAAGGCATTTTCCCTACAAAGCAACTCACAGACTAGTTGCTAAGAATTAACATTTCCCCCATGTACTACAAATATATAATGGGAATTTTGATCAAAGAGGGAGAAAGGTGATGTTCTAATAAGTCTTCTAAGAATCAGTTTCCTACAATTCTGATTTTGTCTCTTCTTAGTTGCATGATTTTTGGTAAATTATTTATCTTCTCTAAATTCTGTTTCCTCATCTTTAAAATTGTTAATGTTTTATTGATCTTGTTATGTTTGTTGTGGGATTTAGCCATAATATTTGGAATGCACTGGAGATGTGTTTTGTGTTGTATAAAACAGGAACAGAGACTCAGATGTTAAAAAGTAACTTAGTCATTTCCAAGAACAACATTGCAGGAATAGAGGAAGGAATGCACACCAGCCCGCAGCTGGGTCACCACAGCACCCATATTCCATAGCACAGCCATCTTTTATACATGAGCAAAGCCTAAGACTCTCAAAGAATTATTTCATGGTGAGCAGGGAAGGAGCAACACTGGAGCACTTTTGGAGAAGGAGCCCCTGTGATGTTTAACAACAGAGGGAAATCTGTGTCTTGTAGACAAAAATGAGGAAATAAAGTCTATTTAAAAGAGATGCTGATGCCATATATTTGAATGAAATCACAGTATTGTGTTAGATATGGGGGTCTATAAAAGGATCAAATACTTATTTGCCCAAGGGAAGAAAACACTAAAGATATATAATGAGATAGTAGTGTTTGTTCGAGGGGGTAAAATGTTAATTACCTCTTTGTTTTGAGATTTTAACTTCTAAGCATAACTTCTAAGCATTTAACTTCTGTTTGTTGTGAAGGCTGATTTCATCCCTCTTGACCCAGCATAAGCACCCAATAAATATTAGAATAAATGTTCATTCTTCATTGACTTTTAATCTGTGTAACAACAAGTGATTGTTGTGTCCCCATATTTAATTGACTTGCTATCTTATTTTAATTTTGTACATAACCCTTTAGACTGTGTTCCTATACATATTCTTTACTAACAAAAGAAAAATAAGAAGTTTAATTTCAATTCCAGTCATATCTGTCAAATAAACATGGGAAAACAAGAAACTTATTAAAATGAAATTATTGACATAAGGTAGATATCTCTGCACATGTTATTCTCATTCTTATACTACATGGTGGGAGAAAAAAAAACTCCAGGGAGTGATTTATGATTTCTGGGACTAGAATTGAGATCACAGTAATGAGATAGTGGCTAAAGAAAACTATGTTAAACAAGCATTTAATTAGTCTTAATTATTGTCAGCTTTCTGGCTGTGATGTGATAGAACGTATTGTGTTTTGTTTTCTTTTTTTTTTTCTTTTCTTTTTTTTTCTCTAAGCTTGGCTTTCTTCAGGGAAAAAGGAAATATTTTAACTGATAATGCCACCCACATTTAATTTTACAAACTGCTTGCATTTGGCTGTGTGACGGTGTGTGTGAGCAGGTAAGCTTGAAAATATGGGAGCTCCTATCCCCATTATCCTACTAAAATTCCATTTTAAATGGTGGTCACCAAATATCAAACAAATCCAACAACTGAACTAGTAATGGAAAAGATGAAAAGGTAGGTCCTGGCATTGGCAAGTGAAACAAGACCTAGCTAAAAATTTAACTTTATGCTGTTCTTTGCCTTATGACTAAAACTATGATGCCAGCTTTCATCAGACACCAATCCTATGTTAAATCTTGGATAAATTTTAGATGTACGTATTTTATTAACCATTTCATTAAACCAGTGCCACTGAAATTGAGTCTCAAGAGGTCAAGAACTGTGCCCAAACTTATATATTAAAGAAGCAACATAAATAAATCTGACTCATTTCACCTATATCTCAATAATCTTACCCTGCTGAAGAACGAGGGGATCCACAAAAAGGGAATTTGTCATATGTTTGAGCGTTACCATTATTAGCATTACTATTTTTTTATAAATCTTAAGTAGTTAAGTTCTGCTTTGTTAACTCAGGCTCATTCATTCATATCCCTGAGTTTTATATATATATATATATACCCTCTTTGGAACTCTATGTCTTATTTTCACAGCTTCTTTTACAATCTGGCTATCAATTGTCATTTGATGCTGTTCTCAATATCTGTACTCCTTATTATAATTTTATTTTTCTAAACCTCTCTGAGCTAGGGAGCTAGATGGCTGTGGTAATACAGAGAATCAAGTAACAATATAAGGGTCTGAGTATGGCCCAATATAAAAATCAGCGCCAGCACACTGAAAGTTCTAAGTATCATTTAGCTCAGACTCTTAAGAGCTCATCTAAAGCTACCAATGTTGGATTTATATACTTCATTAGAAATGTATAACTCTGCAAGTTTCTTAAAGCCTTTACTCCTATTCTTACAACATTGTGATGACATAATTAAAGAGAAACATAGCCTCCCAACATTTGTTGGTTTAACTTTGGACTGATCTGCTATTCCTACTCTACCATGCTATTTTTCCTGGCTCAGGTTCTAGTCTCACCACAACCTTTGAACTCAACTAAACCTCATTTCTGAAAGTCTTGGCATACCATCATCACAATTCTGACTGATTATTTCATTTCTAGTACTTTCTAATCAATACTCTTACCAGTTCAGCCCATCTAAGATCATATATCTTGGGAGCTACCAGTAGGCAGAGATCTTCCAGGATCCACCTTACAGATTAAAATAATACAGGGGTAGTTTAGAATCTTTTTCCACAACATTGACCACAGAAATGAGGACACAGTAAGACTTCCCAAGAGTTCTTCATATATCCATACTTTGTATATTTTTTCTCTCATTTACTTTTTAAAATTTTGTGTCTCTTTGAAATAGATCAGAAATAAAATCTTCAAATTTTAAAAATTATATTTTTGTAAAACCGTTCATTTTTTCAAACATGTGAAGAATCATTCATAGAATTCACTTTCCCAGGAAGATTCAACCTCTCCAATGCCTATAGGTGCTTAAGGACTGATATCTTTAAAATGAGCATTCTCTAGCTTATAGGAGCTGATGGTGCAAGGAGAGGTCATAACCTCAAAATTGTTTACTAAGGGATTATTTAGTAAAGATTTGTATTTATTGAAAATAGCTCAGTGTGGTTGTATCCCTAGAAGAAAAAGATACCTCATTCTTTCTTTCATTCTCTTCTAGAATTAGGAAAATTCCTACCTTCTCACAAAGCCCAGTTCTAGACACACTTAATCTATATAAGATCCCTTTTTTACATTAAACAATAGTGAATTTTCCTCCATCAACTCAGGTTATTCATATTGTTTATAAAGTACCTTTTTGTTTATTTAATAATAGTATTAATAAAATTGGATATATGTTAATATATAATAAATATTTCTACTAGTTAATAGAAAATCCTTGATCGTCTAT
Organism: Tolypeutes matacus; assembly: GCA_026826555.1. Classification (NCBI taxonomy): domain Eukaryota; kingdom Metazoa; phylum Chordata; class Mammalia; order Cingulata; family Chlamyphoridae; genus Tolypeutes; species Tolypeutes matacus. Next base: position 49,669,945 of record JAKSZT010053928.1, on the reverse strand, counting down.
TTAATAGTTATTTTTTTACCTTGGATAATTTACCACATTCACTGAGAATAAGTTTTCTTATCTGTAAAATTTAGATAAGAATAGCCAATTCTCTTGTAGAACTAAAAATACAGGTGAAAGGCTAAGCTTTCATAATATGTATAGTATAGTTATAGTTTGTTTTGGGTTATCAATTCAACTCTGGGTCAGGAAAAGAATGTCTTGTACAAATACACTTATCTGTTTCTTTATACTTTTTAGTTAAGATTTCTTAATTTCTTCATCTATAATGCCAATGAAAACCTCACCATCTTCTTGCTTAATCACATTTCCAGTTATGCGTCAATGAACAGAAAGCTTAGGAACTGCCACGTATTTGTTTCTCAGGTTTTACCAGTGTCAAAGACTACTTCATGCTTCAATATTTCATTTACCTTCTGACGTTATTTCATTTTTAGGAATGGAACTATTACATACACACACACTTTGATTTATAGCCAACAGAAGTACATGTATACATGTCTTAAATACCGTGGACAAAAATGGATATAACATCACTATTTATAATCTCCCCAAACTGTGAACAACTCAAATGTCCATAAACAATAGAATAGATAGTTAACTAAAAAAGTGTTGAACTATTCAGACAAGAGTATTCTAAGCAATGATAATGAACAAACCACTGCCACACAAAACACATAACAACATGGAGGAATCTCACAAAAGAGAAAAATTTTTTAAAAAAATGCATAATATATAATCCCATACCTATAAATTTAAAAATAAATACATGAAAGGTTACATAAGTACACTACCATGTCTACACTTTTCAAAAAGAAGAAAAATTAATGTCATTTATTAGGATAGCAGGTACTTTGGGAAGAGTAAGAGATTCAGATTTGGAAGAGTTACATGGGGAACATCTGGAATGCTGGTAATTTTCCATCCATTGGCAAGTATACATTTTGGAAAATGCATGCATAAATTTGTATGCTATGGTTTGTACATTATTCAGTTTATATGTCATACTTCAATAAAAATGAAAAGTTCTCTCTTTTTAACTTTATATCATGTACAGTTAAATTCCTCCAAGTTAAAAACACTAATAAAGTGCATTTAATAATGATAATTTACCTCTTGTTAGAAGCACAGCAGGTTCTCAGTAGAGGCTAGTTTCCTTTCATTGGTAATGCTGTAGTTACTGTCCCTGTGGCTGGGATGAGGTGTGGACAGATTGTCATCCAGAAATTGACAGCATACACCCACACAGAAGGTATGTGGGACACCAGGCTGGCAAATAAATTTTATGGTTTAAACATCGGAAAGTCAATTTCTTAAAAAATTAAATTATAATTATTTTGTGAATAAAGAGATATGTATATTTAAGCATGTGTACTTATTAAGAATAAAGCTATGTATAGTGTTAGCATGACTGTTAGCACAACTGTAGAAATTTCATCATCATTCTTCTTTACCACATTCAGTGATGCATATACATTTTCCTTCTAACTTCCAGAGCTAATTGAATCTTATTCATTTATTTATCCCTTGATTCAGCAATCTTGGCTAGCCCAAATGTTGAAAGACATAGCCCTTGCCTTTAAGTAGTGTCCAGTGTAGATACTTACAGAGAATATAAGCGATTTTTAAAAATACAGTGCTGTCTATTTCCTACAACAGAATTATTCTCACAGTTTTATGGAATTAAGGAAGAGGGATTCCTAACCTTGAAAGTAGGGGGTGGATCAGAGCAAAGGCAGAGAGGGTTTTTAACTAGGAGGTGACAAGCTGTATTTGGACAGTGGAGGAAGAACAGCAAGTTCAAAGGCACTCTCATCATTTAGATTACTCTCTTAAATATTAAGTATTATTTATTGAGTATCATTCAATAAAAAAGACCTGAAGAAATGGAGTTGGATTACTCTTTAATCACTGAGAGCTGTCATTTTTTGAGAGATAAAATGTGATGGATCCTTAAATAATGGGATGATCAAATTTAATGTAGTCATTAAAACAGAGCTCTCCTAACAAACAATGTCTCCACAAAACCAGCAAATCATTACGGAAAGGGTTTCAAGACAATAACTCTCTCTAGATTTGGGACCAATTCAACTCCAGTAGTAAAGACTTGACCTTGTATGGATCCCCTCTGCTTCTAAATCTTTATTGTTAACAGAATCCATGTTCTACTTGGTGGGGTCTTTAAATAACTTACTAAGTGATTGAGTAACTCAGAAGCCATGAGAATGCATCAGGAGGAAGAAAGCACAGGGACAAGGATAGAGAGGTTTATCACTGCTGTCAAGAACATATTTTTGATTATGCTTTTTTCTTCGACTATGAAAAATTTTCATGTCCTGAATTATTGTCCTAATCTACAAAGCTGAGATTTTTTTTTAATTTTTATTTTTATCTTTGTGACTTCACTGCCTTTAATGAGAAACTAAGCCATTATGAATCTGGTGTGGTCATTAAAATTGCCTTCCAGAGTATTTCTGGCTTAATTAATGCCCATGAATTAATTAAATGGCAAAACAATTCATGTTTATAATGTATTAAGGAAAGATTCTCAATTGTATGTATTATCTTATTCATGAACTAACCCTGTGGTAAGGCCAGTTAAAGGAGAATTTATAAAATTAATGTAATACTCTAAATAAAAAAACCCATGTAAAACTAGCCCAAATGGGAAGACTCAGATATTAGAGAGTGGCTATCTAACACCCAGATATTAACACAGGAATTCAGAAGGCAGGGCATATCAAGTAAAGGAAAGATATGACTGTTTCAAAGAAACCACAAGGTAACGTTTGCTTCATTTATTCAACTCATTTAACTAATATTTTTTGCCCAGGAAGGCAATGCTTTAGGTAATTGGAATACATCAATGAAAAACCTATAAATATCCTTGCCCTCATGGAACTTACGTTCCAATAGAAGTAGACGGTTCCCAGGAATACCTAATTGTCAACTGTGTATGGCAACAGTGATAAACTGATAAATATAGCTATATTATTAATATACTTTTTCTCCAACTGTCATTCATCAGCAAACATTCAGTAGACCCATGTGGAAAGGGATGTGGTTTGTACATAGACTGCTGATTTTCCTGTGGGCCAGAATTGTCTGCCTTCAAAGTGTTTGGGTGGATTAGGGCAATTAGATTTTAAGGATGTACTGTTCGTAGTGAACTAGAGCAAAAGTTGCTTCTCTTCCATAAGTTAGAAAACATCAATATGAAACATGCCTTTTTCTTCATACTTTTCCCTTTTGGGCAGATTTACATATATCATTTCACATATGTAAAAATATTTGTGTAGTATAAAATTCAGGAATTAACATTGATGGATCAAAGGACACTTTGCATTTATAAATCTAGTAGATTTAGCCAAATTTGTGGAGATTTTTGAAATTTATATTCCCAATAATAATAGTTTTCTACAGCCTAAACAGCACAGTATTATCAGACTTTTGTATTTTGGTCATGCATTAATGGGAAAAAAAATCATTATAATCTTTTATTTACTTATTAGAGTGAGGTTGACCATGTTGTCATATTTAAAAGGCATTTTTTTGTTCGAAATTCCTCTTCATACTCTTTAGTCATTTTTCTGTTGATTCATTAATTACTTTCTTGACTATTTCTGGGAACTCTTAAGCCTTGGTGATATGAATTGGAAATATCTTTCTTAGTTTGTCATTTATTTTTAGACTTAGCTTAGGGTATTTTGCCATGCATAAGATATTTTTCATGTTCTTGAATTTACCTTTTTTAAAATTTATCTTCTGCATTTTAAATATTTAGAGAGGCCTGTATCCTTGTGGGAGATATAAAAATGAATTCTCCTAGGTTGTTTTCTTGTATTTTTTTATCTAACTTTTAAATAATGAAATATGCAATGCACTTTTTCTTCAGAGCTTAAAAATCTCCAGTTTATTTCTAACACACACTTCTTGATGCTTGACTCACAGGATTTATTTACATTTGTCTACAGCATCATTACCTTATGAAATAAACTAGTATAGTTAAACCAAATGAAATCACAATCATTCAAATTGTCTGTTAACTGCTATTAGTTAAATTTATAACCTTGCATTTGCTTAGTACAGGCAAAGTTTTAAGTACAGAAAGCACACTAATAAACAAATGATAACATGTAAAATCTAGACGATCTGGGCTATTTTAGAAGATGGACATTCAAGAAGTCTGAGGCACAATTAAAAAGAGTAAACGTTCTTGTGCAACCTACAGTAAATATATCAAAGAAAATAAGATGTAAAAAAACATGGGGAAGTTCATTGCAAAAATATTATCAAAATATTTCTACATAAGATATTTTGTTTTCGTCTTTAGATCAGCTGAAGAGAAAAACCCTCATTTTAAAATTAAAAACAAATATGTTTGTTTGATATGTCTTCTAAATATCCTAACATGTTTTAATTTTTATTTAAGTTGCAGCAGACTTTAATAATAAGGAGAAACAAACAAACAAACAAAAAATCCATACTCCGTGACAAAAAAGCCCCCAAGCACAATTGATGATTTCCCTTAAATACTTACCTTGCATTGTCACTAAAGATACTGTTAAGGGAATCTTCTTTATTTTTAAACCAGAAGACAAAATGGAGCTCAAGTGACCAGATTTTAATTTTGAGAAATAAAACAAATTCCCAAAGCATTTTAAGCCATAAGTAATTTCAAGAAAATGGGAACAGTAATGATTTATGTTTACATCATATAGAAAGAAACATTCATTTGTACTCAGGAGAAAATCTTATGCAGAATGTTTAAAGTTAAATATCTCAAGGCAATTGTTTGCTTAAATTCAATGTCTCTGTTGGCCTTTTATCCCAAGAGAATTATACTTCAGATGTCCTCTTCAATTTGCTCATTAACATCTGTGATTTAGCCTTACCTGCTCTCTCATATATGATAACCAGATTTTTGAAGGATATCACACAAAGCTTCTTAAAAATATTAAGACAAATATTTCCGAGTAAGATGTTTTTCTCAGCAGCCAACCATATCAATAGTGAAGAGATGAACTGTTAGATTATGTTTCTTTCTAGCCCCATTTCAGTAAAGGAGAAATGAGTAACACCTTCCTCCTGCAATTCACAAGATCCGTTTATATTAAATATGATGGTGCAAAAAGTAGAACTGAATAAAAGAGAGTCAATGATTCTAAGGCACCCCAAGCATAAGGAATTTAAAAATAAAGCAGCTCCAGTCGGTTGTTTTACAACTTTAACTTTTTCTGATATGAGAGTCACTTTGAGATAGTTTAACAAATAGATTGACTACTTTTGCCAGCGTAACATAAACAGCTTGTTTCCAACTAGTTTAGCATAATTTTTGCCTCCATGCCCAAAGTTCAGGCAAGCTTTGGTAATCCTGTCTTGGTCAAAAGCCAGGACCTATTTGGAAATAAAAAAACGAAGATCAAATTAAGAAATGCTGTTATAATTTTGTTATAGCAGAGGTGGTTTTACATAAAGCAAATGGTTTTAAATAATGAATGCAAAAGGTAGCATCTATTTTGGGACATTATGGCTTAAAATGCTATTTACTTGTAATTTCACAAATAAATACAGTTATATTGTTTTGAAAAGCAATGAAAAGCATGCACCTCTACTACCAGAGTTAGCACTTCTGACCAATTAAGACACCAATTTCTTAAAAAGTATGCTTCAGGAAATTGTACTGTTTTTTTTGTTTTGTTTTGTTTTTGTTTTTTAGGTGTAAATTTTAATACATTATTTCTTTTTTGAAGTTAAACAGGAACCAGAATGAGATGATCCAGAAGATGACCTGTGGTGCCTTTCTGGTGATCGTGATCTTGTTAATCATTTTTTTGTGATCACCAGATGAAGAAGGTCTAGAATGACTTACCATTCTGTTCCTCTCAGAAGACGATGAACTTGAATAAGATCTTTTTCTTGGGGAAGAAGAGCCCCTGTGGGACCTGGAGCTGGATCTTTATTTTGACTCACGAGATCTTGAACATTCTCTGGAACTGGAAAGAGATCTTGACTACAAACTGGAAGAACTTCTTGAATGGGACCTGGACTAGACCTTGAACTTGAAGGGGAGGATGAGTGTGATGAAGAACATGAATGTGAAGATCAGTACTTTGAACTACTCTGTGATTTGGATTTCTTTTTTTTACTATCTTTTTCTTCAATGGCATCAAGATTTTATTTGGAGAAATCAGCATCATATTCATGCCCATCCTCATCTAATTTATATTTAGAAAGATCTTCATCCTCATCCTTTTCTTCTCCCTCTGATTCTCTATGTTCAGCTTCTTTTAAAATGGATGTGGGACCGACTGCCTTCCCTCTGTGTTTTTTCTTTTTATGTTCAAACTCATAATCTTCACTATCATCTTCTTCTCTTTCTATATATTCAACTTTTTCTCTTTCATTAAAACCATATCCCATTCTTTCTTCTAATTTAGCATACTTTGGAGTACTGCACATGTTACATTCTGATCTTCTGGCCCAATTCACATTACTGCAAGTTTTACACTGCCAGAATTATCACTAGGTAGGCCTTCACTTTTTTCTGCAAGTGTCTTTCCTAATTCATTGCCTCCAGCTTTCATCATCTTGGCCTCAGTTGTTTTCTCCCAAATGTGGATTACAGCTAGTTCTTCCACCAATCTCAGTCATTGACTTGGAAATACTTGGTCGACATCTTGGTCACTGAAAACCACCCGTAGCTTCGTCTTCACAGGAGGATACAACTTCACAGGAGGATACAATGTACTTTTAATTGATTCTGAATTCACATTCATTCAGAAGGAAGAATGGATCCACCTTAAGATTTGTCCAGATTGTCCCATAGCACTCCCAGTACCATTGGATTGGCTTAAATAATAGAAATTAATTGGCTAACGGTTTGAGATTAAGAGAAGTCCAAAAGCAAGGCATTATAAATGCGATGGTTTCTCCCAGAAGCCTGTAATGTTCTGGGGATGGCTACCGGTTATCCTTGGTCTTTCACTTTTCTGTCACATGGCAATGCACATGGCAGCCTCTCCTGGCTTCTCTGGGTTCCATTGACCTCTGACTTCTTCGGGGACTTTCCCTTTCTGTCTCTGAATTTCATTCTGCTTCTAAAGGACCCCAATAATAGAATGAAAACCCATCTTGATTCACCTGGGTTACACCTTAACTGAAGTAACCTCATCAGAAGGTCCTATTTACAATGGAGTCACACCCACAAGAATTGATTAAGTTTAAGAGCATGTTTTTTCTGGGGCACATAGCTCCAAGCCACCACACTATGTATATGTCAATAATACAAAGTTATAATCATAAAGGCTTTAATAGTTAATGTCTAGTAAGTCTAGTCCCTTGCTATTGCTTTTCTTTTTCTGAAATTTCCTGGGTGTTTTTATCTATATGTTTTTTTCTAAGCACTTTATCTCTGTCCTGTTCCTTCCTTAAAGGATGCAAGAAAACAGTATTGCTATTTTTATTTGGATCCTGCTAAATTTATAATAACTTATAGAGAGGTAACATCTTTCTGTCATTGAACCTTCCTCCCCAAGGACCTTTTTTTCCTTTTGTGTCCTTTAAGAGCAATTTAAAGTTTTCTTTCTATAGATATGCCACATTTCTAATTAGGTTTCCTCCTAGAAATTTCATTACTATAAATCAACGGATTTTTTTGGCCATGGCCCTTCAACGTATCCTTCTCTGGTTTTAGCCTTCTTCTGGCTCTTACTGGAATTTCAGGCATGTCCCATAGCTTCTCTTACCCTTAATTTCCAGAGTACAGTTTTACATCAGAAACTCATATCTGACCATTATAATAATCAGATCTCTGTGTGTCAATCTGTTTTTAAGGTCTTCCATGTCCTCTAACTTGGACCTGTTATAGTCTTGGAATGAACGCTTAGGTACTGAAGGAGTATGGTTTGCTTTTGTTGCGTCGGATACCTCTTTGCTTCCTTACTCCTTAGCACTGAGAGGAAAGAAGGCATTGTGTGGGGGTGCCATTATAATTGACAATGGTTTCCCTTTCACAATTATAAAGCACACAATTGTGACTTCTTTCTCTCCCATGTTTTTATATTAGTTTTTGTTTTTATTTGCTTGTTTCCAGAGGTCATCCTAGGCATCTTCTGTTTTTCTCTGGCCAGGCATTTGGGACCCCAGCTCAGCTAGACCCTAGGCTTCTAACAGCTAATCCACAGTCTCTCACTAGGTGTTTCCATTCTCCATTCCTGCCCATCATTTTGACAGAATCTATTTTAGAAAGCCAGGGTTGACCCACTCCCGTTGATATTACTGATTATTGAATCACCTTTAGCTAAGTGCAGTTGTTCTCAGTGCAGCCTGCTTTCTCTATAATGGAACATCTACAGATATATTTTTACCTTTAGACAGTCCTTGGTGAGAGTTAAACACTGATTATCAGTACCTTAGGGATCTGGTCAAGGTTCCAAGCAGTTTTCTTAAGTGAGAGAGAATGACCTTCCTCTCTCTCCTAAGTGTAGAATGAGGTGTTAGGGAGATTGGAGTAAGCACTGAATTCCAATAACACTACCCAAAGTGATTCTATTGACTTTTACACCCCAGTGTTTTACAGGTGAGGTGAATGATCCCTGATGCTAGCAAAGGCAGTGTTTACAGTCTTAGCTTGTACTACATATGTTGTCTAGCAGCTTGATTTAGGATGTGGGGGCTCTAAGTACCTATTCTAATTATCTTTTCCTTTAGAACCTCAGCTAAACTGAGACAGAATGAGCCCCATTGTAACATCCAATACAAAAAATTTACTGCACTGCTGAAACCTGAAAATGAAAACAAAATGAGGCAGCTATTGTGATTAAGAAAGCTTTGATTTCGGACTGTGTTCCCTTTGTATTCTGGGACACACTAACATTTCTCAGAAGAATGAATTCTCTTTAAATTTTTCAGTTAGGTTTACTAGATCTAAAAAATAAAAATAAGTGTGAATGTAAATTAAACCAGAGACATTATATTCTTCATATTATGTTCATGTACATGATATAAAATTCTGAAATATTTTCTTTAGGTACTGTCCAATGTCTTTCACATTTTCTCTTTGGCTTTTACACTTTTCTATTTCTACAGAATACAGTCTCTTTCAGATTTAGCATTCTCCGTGTTCCTAAGAAAACTTCAGAATTGAAATGTCTACATACTTGTTTGAAAGAGTAAAAATAGCATCATTCAGAAATAAAAAGCTGAAAATAGTGGTAAGTATCATGATCATCATAGAATCACTCCTCACATAATTTGATTAATATAAAAATGATTGTGGTTCCCAAACTCCACATACTGTTTCATATTTTTACTCAAGTCACTCATTGCATAGACTGGCTTTCTTCTCATCTTCTTTTGACTGCACATCAACCACTCACCCTTTAGAATTCAGTTCAGGCTAGATGGATGAATATGCTTAAAAACAAAGCTAAGCAGAGAATGCCATTGTTAAAATAAGTTTAAAATGAGGCAAATGTTAAACATGACTGTTTTCTCTATGATGGATGTGGAATTCTTTGTTTGAATCTGTTCTTATTCAGTTTGAGAATTACATACATAGCATGCCCTTATTAAATTTAGGCTGAAAATATCAAAATATAGAAATCTCCTTTTATTCCTTTTTATTTTCTGTCTTAGTATTATTGGTACAGAAAACAACTAAGGTATCTGCACTCTGCAAATTAGAAAATTAGTACCACAGAATATTAATATTTGAATAAAACTCAAACCTTATGTAGTTAAAATCTGTGCTGAATCCAGGATCTCACTTCAGTGTGTTGGTGTAGAGCATAACCACTGACAGATTGGCACAAGCTTTCTACTTGAACAGTTCAGGTGGAAAACATTAGCCTCTCAAAACATAGTGCTGTGTAACAATTTTAATTTTATAAAGTCCTTTGTTATACAAAATCAAGTCTTCCTCCCTGTAAAGCTCTCACCTTGTCTCCCAGAGAGATAAAGCCTACCTGCTCTTTTAGCATTTAGAAATCAAATGCCTGTTTGTTGCAAGTATAGAACTAGAATCTCAGAGAGAAAACAAAAAGAAATAAGATTTAGTTCTCTTTTAGTTTCCAGGCTGCTAAGACAAATACCACACAATGGGTTGGCTTAACAAAAGGAATTTATTGGCTCATGGGTTTCAGAGTCTAGAAGGCTTGCTTTCTCCAGGATCTTTTCTGGCTGGCTGGCAATCCTTGGGTTCCTTGGCTTTTCCATCACATGGTGATGTCATCTCCTTTCTCTTCTGGATTCCTGCTGACTTCCTGCTTCTGGCTCCAACCCATGGCTTTTTCTCTTTAAGGCCTGAAGGAATAGGATTAAGACTCATCCTGATTCAGTTGGCCACACCCTAACTAAAGGTAAAAATCTTCAAATGGCCTCTTCACAATGGAATCACTCTCCCAGGAAAGTGATTAAGATTAAGAACATGCTTTTTTGTTTGTTTGTTTTATATTGTTTCCCTGAGATACACAATTCAACCTACCATAAGTTCATACCAACAGTAGTTTATAGTTTCATGGAAACTTTTTAGAGCCTTGAAACACTTTTTAACTTCTGAGCAATATCAGTGTGCTCTCATATTAAGTAAAATTGTTTTTTAAAAAAGCATAAAAATCTAAACATACCGGGTTATAATTGCTACAGATAATCTTCTACTCATAAGGAGTTTCACTGAATTATTCTTTTCAGTGAATCCATGTGGCTACTTAAAATAATTTTAACTTGACAGAAATTTAGCAAGGTTTTGAAACTTTAAAATAAAATTTCTGGGAGTCACTCACCATTGAATGTATTTCAAAATAAATGAATCACATATCTCTAATAATAACATGAAAATTATCTGGTGATTTCAGTTCCACAGATGGTAAAAACTGAATTTCTCTATACAGAGTGATGCAACTGTTTAAACTCTAACATATTCAATGGATTTGTAGTGTATGAATCACAGAAAACAACAGTTCTTCTGTATTCTGTGCAATTAAGGTTATACTTTCGATATTGTGCTCACTTCTGGAAACCATATTATAAGACTGCAACTGAAAAGGTTGGGAACAATGAATAATAACCAAGATGAAAAGGCCTTTGGAAAAGATTTTGCATAAAGAACCATTAAAGCAAATGGTATATGTTGAGGCACATGTAGCTGCCTTCATATTGTGGAGAAGCTTCACCCAATAGAGTACAGAAGAGTTATTTTTTTGTAACTCTAGAGGACAAATCTATGAGGCAACATATTTCCACTTAATATAACAAGATTCTTCTTTATTGCATCTTCTCTAATATGAAAAATGCTTTTTCACTAAAAATAAATGTATCATAGCGAAGAATGACTGGATATTTATTTGGCATCTGTACAAGGTTGAATTAGTGTCCCCCAGAAATTCAAGTCCACCCAGAATCTCAAAATGTAACCTCATTTGGAAATAGGATATTTACAGATTTAGTTAGTTAAGTTGGGGTTATAGGGGATTAGGGTAGACCCTAAACCCAATATCTGAGGTCCATATAAAAAGAGGAGAGGACTCATAGAGATGCAGGCAGAGGGATAAGAAAGCTGTTTGAAGACAGCAGCTGGGATTGGAGTGATGCACCTGCAAGCCAAAGAATCTCAAGGATTTCTGGCCACTACCAGAGGGTAGAAGAGGGGCATGGAATGGATTCGAGTCTCCCAGAGACTCCAGAAAGAAGCAACCTTATCAACACCTTAATTTTGGGCTTCTGGCTTCCTGAACCATGAGAGAAAAATCTTATGTTGTTTTAAGCCATCTAGGTTTGATAATTTATTATGGCAGTCTTTGGAAACTACTACTGTCTATTGAAGAAAGTTCCATGATGTCACATTTAAAGGGAGACAGGGAAGAAGGAAGGATGGGTCATGAAATTAGATGTAAAATCCATATTTAATATTTCTTGGTAATGGAGAAATTATGTCAGAGTTCAAAAATTAAACAAAACATCAAAAATAACAATAACTCTAAAAATACTACACTGATTTATATACACTTTTAAGGAAAAAGAGTAATGTAGTTGTGGAACACCTTATAGAGGAATGGCCTTTCTGAAATAAAATCCATTGTATAGGTATTTCTTCTTTAGGCGACAGTGGACCCACAGAAATGAGAGATACCTCCCCTGCAAGAAACAACTAAAAATTATACAAAATATATGAGAAAACACTTTTCAAGCTATTGGATATCGGGAAAGGAAGGATAGTGACTCCTGCAAGAAACACATGAAGTATGGCCTGTTATAACTTACTGGCCTGAGAAAATTCTTAGACTATGGTTTGTTGACAAGAATCTGCATGAATCCTGGTGGTCTCCCACAGTTGAGGAGACAGAGTGAGAACCCAGGGAACTCGAGATGACAAGAGCAAGCAGGGCAGAGTAACAGAGAGGAAAGACCTTCATGTAGAAAGAACTCTGAAGATATCAAAGGGTATCCCTCAAGTTTTTAGCTGAATATGGATCACTGCAGGCATGTGAGGAAACTAACCAAGACAGGTGATGTCCACCTGAAAAGATTAGAATGAAAATTATCTGATGCTGTCATAAGACTGGGTACAGTTTCTGTTGTCACCATCCAGAGAGGATTAGCTCCTAATTCATGGGGCTTTAGGTAGAGACAGAGTCTTTTAAGTTCAAAAGTTTAATCATCAGAACTTTAGGTGAATAATAATACTTATTGGTAATAAAACTTTACGCATTGTTCAATGCCTCCTAGAACCCTGGTAGAAGTGAACATGAGCATGCAACCAGCTTACTGATAGATTTCTTCAGCCCATCTCATCAACCTGTTCAGTTTTACTAATGAATAAGCTAGTAAAATGGCAAGGGGAAACTTCCGAGAGTGATGGATATATCCACTTTCTTGATTGTGCTGATGGTTCACGTATGTATACATATGCAAAGTTTATTGTGCCTCAATAAATATAACCTCAAGCCATATAATGGGTTGAGAAGTATTTTTCAATTTGTCTGGAAATATTTCTGCAGAATTGTGATAAATTCTCCTTTAAAAATTTGAAAAAGTCATGATTCACCAGTAAAGCAATATGGGGACACCTTCCTTCCTTCCTTCCCTCCCTCCCTCCTTCCTTCCTTCCTTCCTTCCTTCCTTCCTTCCTTCCTTCCTTCCTTCCTTCCTTCCTTCCTTCCTTCCTCCCTCCTTCCCTTCCTTCCTCCCTCCCTCCCTTCCTTCCTTCCTCCCTTCCTCTCTCTCCTTCTCTTCTCCCTCTGTTCTTCCTCTCTTCTTCCTCTCTTTCTCTCTTTCTCTCTTTATCTCTTCCTTTCTTTCTCTCTCTTTCTTTCTTTCTTTCTTTCTTTCTTTCTTTCTTTCTTTCTTTCTTTCTTTCTTTCTTTCTTTCTTCTTCTTTCTTTCTTTCTTCTTTTCTTTCTTTCTTTCTACTGAATCCATGACTCACTCAATCCAAATGGAACCAGGAAAGGGATAAATTTTGTGGTTTATGAATTCTCTATCATAGTAGAAAAAGTCTACTTGGGTATTTATTTTCTGAATTACTCAGTTTCACTAGATGATATTACAATAGCAAACAATCACCAAACCTCAGTGGCTTGATACAACAAAAGTTATATATGTCAATTACAAATCATTATGGCTCTGCTCTAGGCTGGCATAACATCTATAACTAGAACATTGCTCTTCTATGCAGAAGGGAAGGGGAGATATTGGAACTATACCTGGCACTAAGCTACTAAGCAGAAACAGCATACTTCATACCTATTCATATTTAATTGGCCAAAGCAAGTCACATGGCCAAGCCTGATGTCAATGAGGCAGGGATGGTTAATCTTAGAAGGAGGGAAATGAATAACTGTGAACAATAATAAAAATCTACCACACATTCCAACACACGGTATGAATTTCATGTATAAGACTGATGCGTTGCTTTTCAATCCCATCTCTTTTATCAACAGTGTAATATTTCTTCCTGGAAATGCTTTGTTACTTTGTTTTGTGACTTTGTCTCTGTGTTCCTCCTCATCGCTATCAAAGAGCTACTCATACTACAATCCTTCAGGTAGAGACTAAGTGGATATTCAAGATACAAGAAAATGATCCTGCATTTACATGCTTGAAAGCCTTGCAATCTTGGTGGATGGATGTTTCTCATTTGGAACAAGTTTAGTGCATGACTAGTTGAAAATGTTGTGGAGATTAACCCATAAACTAAAAGCTCTATTTATTCAACATCAGGTCTAAGCCAGTCTCTGTACTGTATACTTCCACCATATTAAAATTTTTCATTCTTACAATAATCTTGAAATGCAGATATTTTATGCTGTTTTACATAGATGTCAAGCTTCAAGATGTTATATCTACTGGCTCCCTATTAAAGATCTGTAAGAGAGATAAGAATCAAATTAAAGTCTATCCCTCATCATTTAACAGCTTTCTCATCTCTAAAATAATGTGTGAGGATTTTTCAGATGTCCTTTCCTTGTCACATACGGAGCAATTGTTTATGTTATATAATTATACTAATATACAAGTAATTAATTCTGCTTCCTGCAAGGGTGAAATCTCTACGTCTTGGTGACAACAAAATAAAAGTTTTTTTGTCCTTATGTACAGTCTGATGCAGACTGGTGATTATCCTCTACCATTTAAAACTCCATCTGGAACACTTGGATCCAATATTATCAGAACAAGGGAAGCCAAAAAAAAAAAAAAAAAAGCAACACTAGCTTCACCCTAGATATGAATCCTATCACTTTCACTCATAGCCCATTAACCAGAATTGGCCACATAATCCCAACTAACTGCAAGGAAATTTAGGAGAGTACATGGAAAATTTCTTGAACAGGAACTATCTCCACCACATACAGTAAACATAGACAGAAACATTTATTTTATATTAAATATGAACCAAGAAATGTAATTGATAATTTTTTCATGTGTTTAAGTCTTAGCTCCCGATTTCCTTCAGGATGCAAAACCTGTGTCTTCTACAATGAATAAAGGCTTTGAGCACACATTAGACGTTCATACGTTTTAAGCAATGGAAGAAATTACAACAGTGAAGGTGAGCCAGTGGCCACTGGACACTTTTGGGGCAGGGAAGGGAAAAGCAGTTGTAATACAGGCGCTTTTTCAGGACTTGGGAATTATCCTGAGTGACATTACAACTACAGATATAGACCATTTTACATTAGCATATAACATGCAGAACTGTGTGGGAGAGAGTGTGGTCTATAATGTGAACTGTGGTCCATGCTTAGTGGCAAAGCCCTGGGATGTGTATATCCATTGCAGGTGATGTGCCACACTAATGAAAGATGTTTATGTGGGATGTTATGGGAGGTGTGGGAGTTGGGGAACATGGGAATCCCTTTAATTTTTGTGTAACATTTATGTAATCTAAGCATCTTTTAAAATATTTTTAAAAAATGAATTCAGAATAATATATATATCTTTTGCCATAAACTTGTACACCGAATGGGAAGATACTCAGTAGAGCAAAAGAGAATTGATTTACTTGTCAACAGAGTGAATTGTAGATTTACTTCCTAACCACTCAATGTGGAAACTCTGAAGCTTTTCACTAATGCTGATGTAAAGGGCCCTGATCAGAGAAATAATGAGCCTGTGGTTTCTAGGACTATTTGTATGTAGATTTGTCCCTGAATTAATTTTCATGGAATTCTAGAATTCTACAATTTTAGTTTAATTTTTAACATTGAAAGATACCTATAATGCTTATTTTGTCGTCCACATCTAGCTTGCCTCAATGTGGTATTATTCTCATAACGAGTAAGTCAAAGAAATAAAAGAACTCATTTTTCTCTTTTCTTCATAGCTACTTATTTATTCTTTTCTCATCAAGTGCTTCTTCTACCCAAATATAATGACAAATTTTGAACAGCAACCCAGAAATTAAGTGAGCAAATAACACTGGTTTAAGAATGAAATTGAAACACTTTCTATCAATGCGAAATTTGATACTAAGGTCAATGATCTGAATCCAAGCTTAAGTAAAGTGACCAGTAAAATTTAGACTGTGTCAATTGCTATGGTATATATATATGTTTTTTAATTTTATTGAAGTATCTCATTAATACATGAATATACATAAATGATAAGCGTATAGTAAAAGTTGTGAACTTACGAAACAAACATGCATAACATCATACAGGGGTCCCATACATCACCCCAACACCAACACCTTGTATTTTTGTGAAACATTTGTTACAATTTATGAAAGAATATTATCAAAATATTACCACTAACTGTACTCCATACCTTACATTTGGGTGTTTTCCCCCCAACACACCCTATTGTTATTTTTTGAAATATATTTTTATTACAAAAGTTGTGAACTTACAAAACAATCATGCACATGTGTAGGATTCCCATACAATACCCCTTCACCAACATACCACACCATGGTGGAACATTTGTTACAGATTATAAGATGAAATCATCAAACTATTACTACTAACCATGGTACCTAGCACATATCTGGCACCCTTTTCTGTCCCCATTATCAGCACAGTACTTTTTTGGCATTGATGCAAGAATATTACAGTGCTACTGTTTACCATAGTCCATAGGTCACACCAATTGTGTCTTTCCCATGCTTCTCCACATTCCCACCACCCAACAATAGTGACATATATCTGCTCTAGCTCACAGAAAGATACTCTTTGACCTGTGCATAGTGTGTATTTTTCTTACATTATCATGCAGGAATTTTATTTCAGTTTACTGGCAAAATGAGCCGAGAATTTCTTGACCATTTCTTGAATTTACCAATTTAATAATTTACTTATTTCAAGGGGTAAAAATCTCAGAATTGTTATTGTGTTGGATTCAAAATAGATTGGGTCTCAATGTAAGAGGATTTATATTAAGGAAACTCCAAAATATAGGTTAGGTTTTAGCCCCACCCAGTAGGTTTTGATTACAAATGGATCCAAGAATATCATTTTGTGTTAATGTTTCAGTTATGTTCTGAACTCCAAAACTATCCTCAGGTTTATTGCTTCTCCCGTCTTCATGCCATCACTTTGCTTTGAATTGTCTCTCATTAGGCCTCTCACACTGAAGGTTATTTGTCTACATTCCCATCTTCCCTATTAAACTGGGAAAGCAGGACCACCATATTGTTTATACTTACACTACACGCTGAATTGAATTGTTAGAGTGATGGTGACTCCTCCGAATAAAGCACTTCTCTCCTTTAGAAGGAGTGTTTATTGACACTTTAACCCATCAGACCTTTTGTATCTATTTCACATTTGGAAAGGTCATGGCAAATTTATATTTACTCTGGCCGATATCACACTGCACCTTAAACACTGCAGAAATAGAGATACCCTTATTGGCATACTGTTTCTGTAAGCAATTATACTTCCTTCTTAGCTTCCAATGGTGGTGGGAAATGACAACAAATAAAATGGGAGATGACAATAAATAATGTTATATATAATGGTGTTATAAAGAGAGTTTGGACATTTGATTGTCTTGTAAATAAACAAGCTGGCTCTTATAGAATTATAACATAATATTGTAGGCTGTTTTGTTTCTTTTGAGATAATACAGGAGTTATAGCACCTCAATGCTGATCTTTTGATTAAATTCCCCATGTTATTAAACTACAAGACAGATGGTTCCACCTAAAGAAGCATTGTCTAGATTATATAGAAAGATTATTGTCTAAATTACCTAGGTAAGTGATAAAAAGATAGGTAGATAGTACCATGCACTTTGCATATACTTTCACTGATATCAATAAGAAATCTGAATATTAAATATTATTATCTCCACTTAGGTGTAGAAACAAAGGCATAAGTGACTAACTCAGGATCACACAATTACAAGTCTAGAATACAAAGTCAGGTGTGTGTGATTCCCTTCCTTTTCTCTCTATACTATGATCATAAGATCAAGTATTATGGAGTTATAAAACAAAATTAAGTAATTCACTATCAGGTTAAAACATGTCCTTCTTTCCTCACTCTCACAGAAAGGGAGTTTCAATTGTGCTCACTAGTATTTACTAAAACCATTAACTTTGCCCAGGAAAATACACTATGGGCTCTTGCCAAGTTTACATGGTAGATTCATATACGTGCTCTAACTTTTCCAAAAATGACCTGAATAAGAGCTTGTGGACATTAGGAGAGGAGGGAGGCTTAGGTATTTATTTAACTGCTTAAAAATCATTCAATTGACCAGATTTTGTCAAAAGCCTGGAGTGAAATGCCATCAGAAAAATGATTTTTCCATTCTCTTTTCAGTCTAAAATTTGAACATTGTTCTCTAGTGTGGTGCATTAAAACAGGAATAGTCTCTATATAATAATTTTGTGAATTTCCTATTTACCATTGAAGGTGTCATTTCCATTACTGAAGAGTGCTGGGCTTCTTTCCATATCAATAAAAGATGAGTGTGTGTGTGCATAAATACGCCTTTTACTTCAAGTAAAATAAATATATATAACATTGATGTATATTTAGTAAATATATATAGTTCAGATAAAACTATATATAATTCAATAATATTAAGCATAAAATCATAAAACATAGTGTATATATAAACCATCTCTGATTGAGCTAAACAAAAACAAAAATAAGTAGATTAGAAGTATTCACAGACTGCCCTTTCCCTTACATTTTCTAAAAAGGAAAGTTTCTTCAGTAGTTCAACAGTCTTTCCAGCCTTCACCAGGTAGGGTGAGAAGAAAGGCAGAGGATGAAAGCTGGTAAAATTATTGTGCATTGTGAGAATAGATATAGTAGGAATAGATGTTAACTGCTTATGATATGATAATAAACAGCAGAAGAGCAGAGAAGTGAAGGACTTGAGGCACAAGAGAATGAAGATGATATGACCAGTTAATTGAAGAAGGAGGTTATAAAGTGAAACATTTAAAGAAATCTTTCTGTGTATTTTGCAAAACTCTTTTTCATATATATTTGTGACTTTGAATAGTCTGTACATTTTCCAATTTTTAGTTTTGAGCTTAATTTCTGTTACTTTTTATTGCATACTAAACAGATAACTGGTCTTGAGGGTACCCGCTTTTATTTCTGTTAACTTGCAAGGACTGACATCTAGGATTTTGGATTGAACGTGCATTATCTAAGTTTACTTCATAAAAAATACATTTCAACATAACCACAAGGTTATTAGGTTTAAGGTATAAGGAAATAGAGGCCAATGCAAAATAACCCACCTCTTTATTCTTTTAATTCACCTCAGAGTGAGTACAGGTTGTGCAAACCACTCTACGAATTGGAACTGAGACTTTTGGATAATGAGCCTTACGACCTGGATGTGTGGAATGGAACACCAGACGTGCATAGCATTGGATTAAGGCTCATGATTGAGGAAGTCTAAAATCTTGGAAGTGCAATCTTGAGAGCAGAACTTAACCTAAATTCTAGAAGCAGATAATTTCTTAAGACACTAAAATGATTCCATGTGGAGAAGAAAGAAAACTGGGTTGGATTTAGGTCTGATTGGTCCCAGGGCCATTGTAGGGCTTTACTACATAAAAGTGGTTCTACTGGAGACTGAGCCACTGTGGTAGATAAGCATTCAATTCATCTCTGTAGCCTTGCGCAGTGACCATTAATTCTAGCGATGGAGAAACTCATAGGGTTCTTCCCTCATCCAGACAAGAGATAGAAGAAGCTTAGACTAAATCAAAAGCTGGGAAAATAGAAGAATATAGTACTTGAAGAAGAGTCTACAAAGACAGACTATGAGAAGTGAGAAAGTGAGAGGGCCATGTTAGCTCCCTAGTTTTTGGCTTGGGAGACAGGGTAGATCTTGGCATCATCAATCAAGAGAAGTTTAAGAAGTAAAAGAAATTTAATGTCTTCTCAATTCTACGTGGAAAAAGAACTTCTTAGCTGAGCAATAGTTGAGAAATTAGAATTACTAGAAGTCCTTTAATTACATCTCTAAAACTTCAGATATCTCATTATAAAGAGTGTATGAGTCTTTCATAGTTTCTCATTGCTTTGGCTGGGTTGAAATCCTGTGTCAACAAATTGCTGTATGACCTTGTACAAGGGATTTAACTTCTGGAGCTCCAATTTCCTTACTCATAAAAACTGATATAAATACTTAGTCTTCAAGATTGCCATGGTGATTAAATCTTCTAAAGTACATAAAGCAATTACGAAAGTGTCTGGGAATCGATAGTGCATGGCTGTTTCTACATCTTCTTCAACTCCTCATCCTCTTCCTAATTATGATTCTTGTTCTTGTTGTTTTGACATTACCCCTAGTATATAGTTAACCCTATACACCTGTTCATTGAACAGATTTTGCTATATTTTAGTTTTGTCTATGGTGAATTAAAATTACCATTGTGGCTCAGACTAACCAGGGTGTGATTTCTATCACTGTGCAGCACCTGTGTGACCTCAATTAAGTTGTTTAACCTTTATTATCTTCAATTTCCTCACTTGTAATATAGGAACAATAATGTATCTATGTTATAGAGTTATAGTGGAGATTACAAAAAATAATCTGATATGTAAAGACCATAGACGTATTCCTGGCATAAGAGGTATGATTATTAGTTTTCATCATTACAGCTCAGTCCTTGTATTTACTTCTGGGGTGTGGAAAGATAGAATCCTACAATAAGAATCAGAGGGTGTACCTCTTTGTGTAGTTGGGATTTCCTTGGGACATTGGAATAACTTGGATGCTTACAGAGATCAAATAAAGGAACAATTTTTGTTATGTAAGAAAAGATTTCCCTACCAGCATTGAACAAAACATAGGATTATGGAATTTGGCTCTATCCAATATGTCATTCTGCCAGAGCATAGCAAATTCAAATAGTTGTTTTTCTTCACTATAAATCACATATCAGATTAAAGGCAGTTGATCCAACAAAACACTTTGAACATGTATTTTAAGGCACTGGGAATTGTTATCATTTTAAATAATTCTGTCAGTGGTTTGCACAAACAAAATAATTTTAGTTCTCTTTCCTTTCTTCCACTTCGAGTTTTAGAAGGTCAATTCATTGCACCCACCCATGCTATAACACTGTCTTCACATACTGAAAGCCATTACCCTGCAAATTCTGCAAGTTAAATAGGCAGTCAGTAGTTACAAAAAGCTGTATGTTACTAATATCTCTAGTGATCTGGAGATAGGTGATAGTGAACACAGTCAATATAGATCTGTTTTTACTCCTTATCAATATGAAAGGGACAAGGGGGAACAATGTTGTAGGTTATGCAGTGAAAAAAAGATTCAATTTTCTATTGGCTAGCTCAAAGGAGTCCTTCTCTGTACATGTGGTAATTCACACATACACACACACACACACACACACACACGTCAGTCATGTTCTGCATTGTTGAGTTTGTTAAATAAATGTGTTCAAGATTAAAATGCTGATACAGAATTTAAATTATTTAGATGGTTGGAAACCATTTGTATTGGGGTAAATAAACTATAAGTAGGGATACTTGTTGTCACTACTGTAGGTCCTAAAAAAAAGACTAACAAGGGATATAGAATTTCCAGCATTCTAGTCCGTCAGTCTTACTGTTCCAGTGTCCACAAAAACACATATTTACCTGGACCTAATTATTATTGAGCCAAACTGTGCTGGAATCCTTTAGCTGAGGTCTTTGACTAATTACTGGCTAATCTGATAAGCCAAGTCCATGATTAACTCAATAAGGTACCTCTTCTCAAGTAATGTATTTTCCAGTCAATAAGGGCCTTCCTAAGATAATATACCTATCAAGCACATCCAAAGTGTGAATTTCAGGTCCAAGCCAAGAAAATATTTCTTTGTAAGGAAATCTCTTTTCTGGCTCAAAGCAGAAATGGCAGAAGCCATGCAAAGACATAATGCTTCCCAAAATATCACAGCATGGAATCAAAGCACAGGAACTAAATTCTAATACTAGAAGGTGGAGAAAGGGACTGGAACAAACAGCAAGTGAAAGGAACAAATCTTCAAAGGTTCGTGCTGCATACATTCAGATAAGTACTCTGACATGATGTGGCTTCAATGAATCAGAAAGATCCTGTAAATATTTAAAGATATATACATCTTTATTATGTAGTCCCATACCTGAAGCAGTACAAACACAATGTTTTAATATGTCAGAATGTTAATGTTATCTTTCTGTAGCAGGAGAAAAAAGTCTACATGAATAGGTATTGATTTCCTGACTGGGTGTTATTTAGCATTTACCTGGTGTTAGTAACTGATAAGCCTTGCACGGGATTTCATTATAGAGATTCTGTTTCTCACAGTCTTGGGCAGACAACTCTGATGCCAGGCCTTTTTATTGGTGTATGTAATCAGATGGACTTCAAATTAAAAGCAATGAAAATCACATTAGTCGGTCTCCTAGATGAGATGTTATTAAGAGTAATGAGATACTGTTATCAGAGCTTCATTTCTTAATGTTTGGTTCTTAGAACCTAAGCTTTCAGACAAATAAAGACTGCCATGAGTCATTACTCATTGCCACACATAAATGCTGATTTATTTATCTCTGCTGGCTAAGGGGATTCATCTCTCAGGTGATTATTTTCCAGAAGGGTTGATGTTGAAAAGAATAGGTAAAGTGATAAGGTAAGGAAGCCCACACAGCAGCCAAATGGGTGTGACCACATTGAAGAAACATGTTATTACACCACTATATACCCTGTGGCACAAGTAAGATGCAAGAAAATCAAATATTTTGGGGAAGACTCCATAAAATTAGAATGAGATATTTGAGAGTAACTTTGTATACAATGTATTCCAACAGACAAGAAAAAGTAAGATGTGAAATAATTTCCTGTTTTCACTACTGCCATGCTCTGCTTCTCATGAAATTTCCCTTTACTTGGAACCTGAAAATGCCTTGCTATTCCTTTAGTTGTATTTGATATTAATATATCATATTCAATGACGTATTTACCTCACCTATGTTCTCATTAGACTATGACTACATGGGAATGATTTGCAAGGAGCAGGCTGGAAAGCAATTCTCTCTCCATAAATGCCTCTGTCTCTCAACTACATGTTTATGGTTCTAAATACTCTTCATGAGAGTCAGAAAGGTGACAAGAGGGTCTGTTTTCACTTTCTTGTGTTAGGGATTCAGATTAGATGTGAATATATTAATAGTTCAGAATTTTTGCCAGTAACAGTTTTTCCTTTCTTATACCAAAAAAAAAGGATACATATCCAGTCTATTTCTTCAAAGAGAATACTGTGGGTAGAGGTTCATCAGTAGGTCTAATTGCTAAGATTTATTTGCAGGCTAACGGACTGTGTATGGTGGTGGTGGTGGGGTGGGCAGTAAGGGGGCCGGAAATACAGCATTTAAAAAAATTTTTTTAATGCAAGAATATTCTGGTAAAATCATGTAATAATTACAGGTAATAATTATCATTTTGATTTACGTTTTCAAGTGTCCCTTCATTTTGAGCAAGAATACAAAGGAGCAAAATGGCCTGCAATTGACACAGAGTTCCCCATGCAAGAAATAGCACATTACCAAATTTAGTTACCTTCTTTACCCTTCATTGAAAATGAGCATCGCTAACATCGTTTATAGCTCTTTCTGCTCATCTCAATAAGAACATCTTATAATGGCATGCAGGGCCCTTTTATCCCTTTTTCATCATTTCTATAAGTTAAAAATGGATAAAATACATTATTGAAGCTATTAATATTGAAAGAAGCCATGAGACTTAAAGAGGGGAGAAGAACAATCAGCTAGGGTTTATAAAAGACAGATGATTGAGGGCAATCATGAGTACAAGAAAACAAGGGGGAAATAACAACAGGAAACAGAGTGGTAGTCTTCACTAAGAATTTAGTGTATACCAGTGGTTCTCAACACAGATTGCTGGGCTATAATTGAGTAGGTTTGGAACTGGGCCTATGAATTTGCATTTCTAGCAAATTCCTGGACAATGGCACCAAAAAAATGAAACCTTTTGGAAACGAACACATGGTGTTAATAATAAGGGATGTAAGGAAAAAATAGACCAAATGTATGTTGCTACAGACTTTAGTTAGTGGTAATAGTCTGATAATGTTCTTTCATAAATCTTCCACAACAATGTATGGTGTTGGTGGAGGGGTGTTGTATGGGAATTCTGCACGTTATGCTTGATTGTTTTATAAGTTCACAACTTCTCTAATAAAAATATATAAATTAAAAATAAACCTTGTGGTATGAGAAATTGTGGAAGAATCAAAGAATGGCTGTGAGATGCATTGGTATAAATGGCGCCACTGCAAGAGGCAAAAATGTTATCTCCAAGAAACCGAAAAAAAAAAGAAAAAAAAGAAACCTGGACACATGACCACTTAACAATTTGGTGACATTAGGCAGCAATGCATGCGCACACGTCTACTAGTTATCCTTATTTTCCATTCAAGCATGAATATTTACCCTGTGCCTGGGATTGTGCTATACTGGGATACAGAAGAAAAAGACTCCCTCTTGCCGGATGCCTCCAGAAACATCCAGTTTATAGATAACGAGGTAAGCACATAAATGCAAAGGCAAATGGGTGTGTATGTATGTGTAGGTATGTATGAATCTGCGTATCCTACTTCTTCACAGGGTGGTTTCAAATCTCATCCCCTCCCCAATCCTCTTAACAGCAAGAAATTTTGCCTTATTGCCCTCTGCTGGGGAAGTCACAGCACAGTGTCCCCACCCTTTTCCATTGTGTGCAGATAGTTCAATACATTTGCATTCCACAGTCCTGGGGAAAATGTTAGGACTAATGAAAAGGGCCTGACCTTACATTGAACCTGGATGTAGGAAACAAGCAGCTCCAGATGCCTGTGAGGGAAGGAAATCTCAGTGGCAGAGCCCCTTCCCCTGGGTCTTATAAATATCTCACCCTTGGCATCACGGATTGGTCTCTTCCCTCTGGCCAAATATGGGCATGCAGAATTGCCATCCTCTGACCCTGACCTGAGCAGTGTGGCCTTCCGGGGAGACTGGTCACGACAGGCTCTCTTCCTCTCCTCTTTTGAACCCTTTATTTTGTGTAAGTGAACAATGAGATTGGAGCTTCCACCACCGGGCACACTCTCCCTCCCTGGTGCACGGCTTCTTATATCTGTTCTGTTGTCATGCTGGACCCAGGTACACCCACACTCAGGGCACCCAGACTGATCTTGGGGTTGTGTGAGACTGATTATTACCCAACAGCCTATTAGAACTGAAGATGGGGAAGTGGAGGTGAAAGGAAAGTGTGCACATTTCCAGCTAAGCCTGAAAGTAGCAAGAAAGATATGATTGCACTGCAAGGGCTGGGTTTTGGCACATGGGTGTTTTGCCCCCTGCTGGAGGGATTTGGTCCCTCTGCATAATTTCCTTTTTCTGAGGGACAATGATAATTTTATTGGAGGGGGCCCTCCTGAGTTGGGTGATGGCCTGGTACTTCTCTTTCCAAGGCTTCCCTTGGGAGACACACCTGTGCCCTTCTTGTGTGGGGTGGAGGACTCTGGTGCTAGAGCAGTGGCCCTTTGACAAAGGACCCAGGCCAGAAGGCGGTTGGCATAACCCAGCAAGTCCTGAGACCTGTGGATGGGTTGGTGGCTGCCCTTTCCTCTAAGGGCCCCTACTCACTGAACTATATTCTTGTGGCTACTAGAGCACAGGGTCCCAAAAGACACCATAGGTAGGATCTCCAATGGAGAATTTGGGGAAAAATATAAACGAGAAAGAGATCTATGGGATCCATAGAGACAATCTACCCCTGCTGGACCCCTCCCCATAATCCCCAGATGTGGACAGTAGAGGAGGAGGAGGAGCTTGCAGATTTCTCACCTCTCCTTTCTGCAGATTGAGGAGTCAAGCCTCTACTCCTTGGTAAAGACCTCTCTACCCAGACTTGACTAAATTGAAAATGCCACCTGGACATGAAGGCCTTATGCCTAAATGTGTGTACAATATGGGGACAGTGAACAAGCCTTTATGGTACTTTTAGATACAGGTGCCCAGGTCACTGTTATTCCAGGAGATGCGGAACGGAGAGGAAGGCAAATAGTGTTGGGTGTTTTGGGGCATTTCACATGGCTAAGAATACATCTTGGGAGATTACTGCCACCCTGTGGATCATATTGTTTGTCCCAGGGGTCCTGCTGCCCACAAGGAAATGCATTATAGGAATTGATATCCTGCATCACTGCACCTCCAAGTGGCAACTGCAAGGATATGCTCCCCCATCCCAGCATATTCTGGCCATCATGGTTGGGTTAGTGATAGACCATGCAAACTCAGAGCTCCCATTTCCTCGCCATGTCTCCAGCAGCAGCAATATCACCTCCTTGGTGGGGAAAAGGACATTTCTGAACTTCTAAAGGACCTTCTGTTTGTAGGTGTTCCTTGCTTCACTATACCTGCTTATAATAGCCCAGTGTGGCCAGTGAAAGAGGTGAGTAGAGCAGGCTGTTCACTATAGACTATTTGAGACTTAAGTACAGAAGTGTCCCTTTGGTGCCTGCAGTCAAGTCACAGTCATTGTGCTATTTGCAAATTGGTCCCAGCTTTATTCCTCATTTTGGTATCCTCCTAGTGCCCTATATTGGATGACAGAAAGGCGAGTGCTTTCCGCCAGAGGATAGAAGAGAAGCAGGCCCTATAGGAGATGAAGGCGATTGTTTCAGCCACTCTGCCTCTGGGAACTTTAGAGCCTGGATCTCTATTTGAAGTGCAGGTTTCTGCCTCCCAGACCTGCAACAACTGGTCCCTCTGGCAGAGGGAGGGAAGACAGGGAATTGGAAGACCCCTGGGTTTTTGAACCAGGAGTATCCCAGATGCTGTCCAGCCGGGCTTCCCCTTTGAGGGACAGCTTCTGACATGCTGTTGGGCCTTGGTGGAAGTGGAGGGGATTGTGTAAAGCCCTCCTGAGGCAGAATTCCCCATCGTGGCCTGGGTCTTGTTTGGTCAGAATTCTCACCCAGGAGGTGCCTAACAACAGAATGCCATCACATGGCAGTGGTGCATTTAGGATCGTGCTCACCTGGATTCCCCAGAGAGTGGTATGCTTGCATGAGCAGGTGGCAGGGGCCTCCATCAACAACATCCAGGATACAGCTTTGCCTTTCCAGGTCCTCATGCAGATGCAGTACATACACAGGAGGCTTTGGAAAAGCGGCTTTGCCTCCCCTTCAGGTACCTAGAGTGTATCTCCTCTGACCAAAGACCCCACTTGAGCAAGAACCCACTCAACAATGGGCCGAGACCCACGGAAATAAATGGACCTTCCACTTCACCCACCACCACAGGAGCTGAGGCATAGTGGAGGACTTTAATAGCCACCTGAAAAAGGAGCTTCAGTTGTCTATACCCTGACAACGTTACTGCCGGATGAACTGAACTCACCAGGTCTCAGGAAGGAAATGTGGCCTCATAGGGGCTTCCTAGCACTGGGAAGGGATGAGGGTGGGAGGAGGAGTCTGCCCTTAAACCCACCAAATGGGAATTGGCCTTGAAAGGGGCACTGAGGACAAAACCCTTAGGACTCTCCTTTCCAGCCACTGTCAGGGGATCATTCTGCTTTTTTGCCATTACTAACCCCCTCACAACGATTTCCAGGATGGTGGAAGGTTAGGGTTGCCAGGTAAAAGAGTGGGATGATAGATGGAGATTGGAAGTGCTTAGCTCACAAGGGATGAATCCTGATGTAAACAATGGGCTAAAATTAATAGCATAATTATAATAAATTATTTCATTATTTGCAACAAAAATAACACATTAATGCAAAATGTTAATAAGGAAAACTGTGTTTGGGGGTGGAGTATATGGGAACCCTATACTTTCTGCATGATTTTTCTATAAACCTATACCTGCTCTAATAAAAAATAAATAAAAATCAAAAGAGCAAAAGAAAAAAACACGAGTGTATTTCTCTGTCCTTTTTACCAATTTAAAATCAGCATCTATCTGAAAACTTAGCTCAAAACTTATTTGCCTTAAGAATACAATGCTGATAGACACATATAAGCTGTATTTCTCTAGGAAATAGAGAAAAGAAGTGGCCCCATCAATCAGACATTTGTATGCATACCTACTTCCATATTTGGCTACAGGAAGGTATACAGGGCTTTAGTTATTGATGGCAAGCAGCTTGCAATGGGTGTTATTTATATGGTTACTGGCAATACAGATTTGTCTTTTTACTCAATTATATTGATTTCTTCTTGGATTGTCTTTTCATGTACAACATTGTAGAGGTGGTTCAAACTGGTTTTTAAAGTACTATTTTCACCGGCATTTTATTTAAACAATAGCATAATCAATTACCTTGCTCTCTTCCAAGAAACTGAGTGCAATATAATCAACTATAGCTAGGCCTATAAATATGGAATGTGTTGGTCTAACCTTCATATTTTTAAAGAATATTATGTGAAACATTTTTGTGCCTTTCCCTACATTTTGAAACAAAGAGATTAGGATGTAAATTTGGCATTCAAAGGATGACAGTTATCTTAAATACCTTAAATTCATGGATGAATATTAAATGGTGTTGTTAAATATCAAAATTTTTAAAAATATGTGGTTAAAGTTCACTAAAAAAGGCAATACCTTCTTTATTGTGAATATTATAAATGTGAATCCTGTATATACAATTTTATCAAACTGTCCCTCTCCTTTATTTTTCTCTTATTGATATACCAAGAAAAATACCTACCATGAAGGAGCAAATAATGTAAAATACTCTGCCTCTTTTCCACCCATTTGTGCCTATTTTATCCTTAAAAGTTCTAAATGGGTTGTGGCTATTGAGTTAAAGATGATAGAGGGGAGGAAGGATTCTAGAACCTCTTTTTTCCATATTTATCACCACAAAGGTATCTAATGTTACCAGATGGTTCTGGTTTCTGGGCTTCTAGGTTTTTGGCTTATGTCTTATAAGAGAATTTAAGAACATGCCATAAGGTAGACAAGGGAGTAAAGAGTTTATTAAAAAACAAGGAAATAAGAAAAGTACTGGGAAGCGGCTGTGGCTAAATCAGTAGGGCTCTCGTTTACCATATGGGAGGCCCCGGGTTCGGTTCCTGGGGCCTCCTGGTGAAGGCAAGCCCGCCCGCATGGCGTGATTAGCTGACCCAGGGAGCACAAGCAGCAAGGGGGGGGAATAAATGAATAAATAAATAAATAAATAAATAAATCTTTAAAAAAAAAAAAAAAGAAGAAGAAAAGTACTGCAGGGTGAGTTATGCACATGGGACCCCAAGTCAGGGCTTTTTAATGTCTGTTTGCTGTTCTGATTGGTTGCCCCACCTGTCATTTCTCTGGGGGGTAATGGTGAGGCCTTTTGAGGGTATCCTGGACTTTCCCTCTCATTCCAAATGAGATTCTCATGACCAGGATCTCACAGAGTCATTCTAGCAGACTTCTTCTCAGGAGGTTTCTGGGTGGGGTCTCACAGCCATGTGGTCTGTCAGCCATGTTGTCTGTTGACCATGTTGTCTGTTGGCTATGTTGTCTGCTGGGTCTTTAGCTGTGACCCAAGTCTTCCCTTTCCCTAAACTAACCTGCCTCAACTCTCCACTTGTACCCTTATTCTTAAGGTGGTGCTGAAGGGTGGTGGTCATTCTTCTGCAGCCACTTCCTGCTGTTTAAGAAGAGTAGGCCCTACCTGACAAGGTGCAGGACCTTCTAGCTATTCTATTGCAGTTGAGGAAAGATGGGTCTGACACCCTGGTTGGAACTGGATGAAATCCTCACATGACTAATAAGGCATTGATTCTGTAAGAAATAAACTTAGTTAGAATTTAAGATACGTGGTTCTACTAAAAGGATAAAGAAGATGGTGGTAAACAGAACCAAAAAGGTGGCCAGCCATGACATACTGGACCGTGAGAGTGATGAAGGCCAGATGCCTTCAGAGGCTGCATCCTCCCAAAGTTGATGGGAAACAGCATTCTTTCTTAGGTTCTTTTATGTTGTTGGTTAGTTCTAGGGAGAGATTGTGGTAGGCCTGCTGGGTTTGGGTATAAGTTGCCAACTCCAGTTCCCACAGCAGTGGTTATGCTTAGGAGAGCTAGGAAATGTGTGAAGAGAGGCACTGCCCTCGACATAAATTCCCAAAGGTAACAAGACAGGCAAATGGCAAGCAAACTAAAGACAGTACTTAAGAGAGCCATTCCTATATTTATAGACATGTTCATTAACTACTTAGAAAATGAATTAAATTTACCAGGACTTTTAGCATGTTCAGTATCCCTCTGCATATGATCTAGAATAGAAAAGATATCGTTATAATCATCAGGCATATAGGTACAGTACTTAGTACTAATTAATGCACAAGTTCCTCTTTGAGCTACGGTTAATAGATCTAAGCTCCAGGTTTGCAATATCATATGTTATCTCTCCATGGGAGGAGGTCATAAAGCCAATTGTGTTTAAGTTCTACTTACACACTCTTATAATTGTTTCTACACTTGGTATGTCCTTCACACAGCCAGCATGTTGCAGTACAGTTGATGCTAGAGAGAAGCTAGGAAGGTAGGCTCCAGTGTCTCACCAGCCTGGTACATAGCACCCTTTGGCACTATGAAACAGAGGCAGTCTGGGGACAATGTCTATTGTACATCTGGCTGTATCAAGCCATTGCCAGGTGCTGCAGGAGTCTGAAACTGCAATGTACTCCCCATCTACTTCAGGAGCATGTTCAGAGTGTAGTAGACACTTTTATTGTTTTAGAGGTCAGTGACTAACCTAACCAATAACTCAAATGGAGAGGCACCATGCAGGGTATTTGAGCCTGGCTTGAATGCACAAGAGAGTTTGATAATATTGTAGTCTATGTCTTTTAATTTTCATACACTTTCTAAACACTTCCAATGCAATGTATAACATATCAAATGAACTTAACTATTTCAGTACTTTGCTTTTTACTTTTACACCTTTACCATAATTATGTTAATTAACAGGTATTTTACCTTAACAGTACAGGAAAAACTACTTTCTCCATTTATTTATGGAAACTGAAGATTCCCAATGGGAATATGCAGGTTAAGGTTGCCACTGACAGGTTTCCCTGGTATGAAGCTACTTTTTGTTATTAATATCAATTTAGGTATCAATTAATAATGGCTTCCTGGAATTAGTCATTTAAATGCTTCAGTTTAGAAGATGCTTTTACAAACATCTTATAATTAACCATAACCACAAAGACTGGTTATTTTACTTTCAATAAGCTTATTAAATTACAATTATCAACCAATAAAATTTACTTTATCAATTTAAGAGAACACAGATCTACACTTCTTTCTTTAACTTAATTTCATTATTCATGTATTTACAACTTCCATCATCTTAAAAATTTAGTGTATATAATACTAATTTATTTAATTGTTATCTTATAAACCTAGGGCGATAACATCCAAGCTAAATAAAATTGAAAGAATCATAGTTCATGCAAGTAATGTTCTTTTTCTTTCCTTTACAGAAGGCTAAAACCTCTTTTCTTTAATATTATTCTAAAACTGTGAATAATTTTAAAAGCATACTGACTGTTAGGCTCTGGAATATATTATAATATAGAAAAGATCTTTCCATAGCTTTCAAAGGCTTTATCTTTACTTACTGAAATTTATTAATAGTATTATTACCCACCTTTATTTTAGGGCTGTTAAAAGGTTTAAATTGGGGAACTACAAGGCGAACTGATTCTTAAATTTCCAGGCTTGAAGATAGAGTTTTAATTTGCTACACCTAACACCTCCCTCATGGCTCTTGCAAAGAGAAGCTCCTGGGAGCTAGGTAGGTCAAAGATCTTAGGAAACTCTTTTTACCTTTCCTAATAGCATCTATATTCAGATTTCTGCATGAACTTTCCATCCTCCTTAGCCTAATTTGGGCTTCACGAATATTCATTCACATATATATGCATGTATTTAATTTTTAACAATTTGAATAGGGCTCTTTTAAGAATTTTCATTTGTTAATTTGATATTACCATCCCACTGTATGAAAATATATATTGAGCAAATAGGCAGACACAAAGACAGAGTTAGACACAAACACACAACTCACTAATGTTACTTAGAATTTTCATTCTCTTACAAAATAAGTTTAACTGTAAGATAACAAAGAAAGATCTCATTGACTGCTGCAGTAAACAGTACCTCAAATAGCAAGATTGTGGATTCTAGAGATATCCAGAAACTATAAGCAGGGCAGACAGCTGAGGAATTCAGCACACTGTCAGTGGGCTTTACTTTGGAATTTATGTTCCCCAGTGTAACAGAGTTAGACTCATTTATAGGTTCTCTACACATGACTCTTCTCTCCCTTTTATTTGAACCTATAATTAGCACTATACTTGATAAATATATATGTCCTAGAGACTTAAATCTTTGGTCTGTCCATGTGCCAGTTGAACCCTGAATCTCAGCAGAGTTGCAACACCTATTCCCCAGTTCATTGGACTCACCAGGACAACTAACAAGGAGATGACGATGGACAACAGCCATCCCAAGCAACAGAGAGTGTCTGCAATTTCCAGCAATATAGCTCTATCCATTTGCCTCATGGGATCTAAGCCCCCTCTCAATTAGAAGCCAAGTGGGCATCACCATCCCAAAACCCTCAAGATTGGAGAATGAAAAATGGACCAAAGTAGACTGATTATTTTTCTAATATAGACTTATTATTCTAGCATTGTAAGAACTCTTATCATTGATATAAAGTTAGTGGCCATGAGGTTCTGAGGTATGAGAGAGGGAAGTATAGGTGTAATATGGGAGCATTTTCGGGACATTGGATTTGTCCTGTATGACATTGCAGTGACAGATAGAGGCCATCGTATATTTTGTCATAACTCACCAAATTGTGTGTGACAAAGTGTAAACTATAATGTAAATTGTAGTCCATGGTTAGTAGCAATGCTTCAATTTGGGTTCACCAGTTGTAACAAATGTACCACACTAATGAAGGATGTTGTTAATTTGGGAAAATATGGGCAGGGGAAGGAGTGGGGCATATGGGAATCCCTTATATTTTTTGTAACATTTTTGTAATCAAAAGCTTCTTTTAAAAAATAATAATTATAAAAAAACAAATTGGGCACTTTTGTTTATTACTAAGCAACTAAACAATTTTATTAGTAACAACATTGCTAAGTTTTTCTGCTCAAACCTCCTGGAGGATCCTCCAGGTTCATTCCTCCAGGAAAACCCCTGGGCAGCTGCTAAATACAAGCTAAGGGGTCCAGAAAAGCCATGCCCCCAATGAGACACAAATTTGGACTGCTCTGGGGCCTGCATCCAATTAGTTACCTCCTGGCAATGGGTAAAGCCTTGTGGAGGCTTTTTTCGCTGGAAGGATTGGAGTGTTACAAGGGAATAAGTAGGGAGCTAGAAATAGCCAGAAACCTTTCTGGAGGTTTAGTAAATGGCCTAGATCTCTATTCCGCATTCTCCCCCTACATTAGGTACAACCAAGTTTAGAGAGGTCCAGAGTGCAGGCTAGGACTGAGTAATTGGTTCCCGTGTTAATTAAGAAATTAATCTTATCTGCCACATCAAGGGCCACCTGGTTCACACCATGTCTTCAGGCCCCTTCCATCCTCCTCTGGGGCAAGGACCTGGTGGTCCACATGGTGAGGTATCTTGAGGCCAGTTTCCTACTGATGTGGAGCCTGGATTCAGGTAATATGAGGTGACTGGTGCTTTAATAGTGGCAGTTAAAAAGTGAGCCTGCACCCCTCCTTACATTCTCCATTTTGGCAACGTGGTCTCAATTGTTGAAAACTGAGAAGGCTCTTTCTAAAAGGCAATTAAGGGAAGTTTGGGGGCCTAGAGAAATTTTCTGCAGCTTTCTATGGATATCTGAGACAGACTGGCTTTCCTAGGAGGATCTGTCCTTCTCTAGAGTTAGGATCTACAAGAGGGTATTTTATTGCCTCTACCAGCTTTCTTTGAAATAAGGCTGGGTTTTTAGGTTCTGCCTCAGAGTAATTTCTCTGAGCTTTTAATTGACTGGTGTGGTAGTGCATTTCCTTATCCCCTTTAAGTAGGCCCTCAGATCTGTCTGTCCTCTCCTCTCTTATACAGGTTTAACTGGAATTCAGGGTTCCATATAAAGCCCACTCTTGTCCATACTGTGTCCACTTGGTGTGGAAGGAAAAGCTTAACTTCTTTCTTTATAGACAATCAGTAGCCAGTTTGTCCAAATTAGAAGCTGCCCATTATACTGGGGAAGGATAAATGCATTCGTCGGTCTGTGTGGCATCTCACCACTAGACCTGGTCGAATGATTGGTCACTGAGCCAGCATCCTGGAGGTCGGGAGACCTGCTCACTGTCCCCATGTTCCGAGGATCAGGAGCCTTATGTCTCTGGGTGTTCCAAGAGCCTTAGAGGTCTTGGGAGACTACTGGGTCCATTTCCTAGACCTTAGTTCCTAAACTGTGTTTTCCTGCTAGGAAAAGGTCTGGCTAGGAAACTTTCTTTAGCCTACTTCGCAGACGTCTGAGGGGATAGCTATGAGTGAGCTCATCTCATGGCCACTCCCAGCATCGCAGTTCCACAGTTAAAACCGACATTAAAAGGCAATTAAGAAGCAGAGACTATTTCGAGGCTTACAGGCAAACAGCCTCAGGGGCCCCAGAGATAATGAATTAAGAGGAACTTCAGGGCCTCCTGGTGGCTGAGTAAGGAATGAACTTCCCAGCACAGTCCAGGGCCTGGTGAGAATCTCAGGCCTCACTAATAAAACAAAAGAAGGCATAGACAGACTTTAATTAAAACTCAGCTGTCTCTGGAGGGGGTCAGAGAGCACCACTTGCCTCTATCTCCTGGCCTGGATCACCAAATAACGTTACCAGATGGCTTTGGTTTCTGGTCTTCTAGGTTCTTGGCTTATGTTGCATAAAAGAATTTAAGGACAAGCTGTAGGGTAGGCAAGGGTATAAAGAGTTTATTAAGAAACTAGGAAACAAGAAAAGTACACGATCCATGTCAAGGCATGGACCACAGGCGTACTGCAGGGTTAGTTGTATGCATGAGACTCCAGGTCAGGGCTTTTTAAAGTCTGTTTGCTGTTCTGATTGGTTGCTCACCTGTCATTTATCAGGGGGCCAATGGAGAGCCCTTTTGAGGGAATCCTGGGCTTTCTCTCTTGTTCCGAATGAGATTCTCATGGCCAGGATCTTGCAGAGTCTTTCTGGCAGCTTTCTTCTCAGGAGGCTTCTGGGCAGGGTCTCACAGCCATGTGGTCTGTCATCCATGTTGTCTGCCAGCCATATTGTCTGTTGGCCATGCTGTTTGTTGGGTCTTCAGCTGTGACCTAAGTCTTCCCTTTCCCTAAACTAACCTGTTTCACTACTTTTATTAGTATTTACTCATTTAAGATTATCTTTATGCTCTGTCACCACATTGTTACTCTCCCTTTGTTTTTTTTTTTCCATTCCAGTTATTATTGTACCTTTTCCCAATTCTGTGCTTTTTTATTTGATATCACACAAATTTATCTTGTCCTCTGAATTTCCCCCCTTTATTCATCTTCTATTTTTTTTTTTCGCATAGTACTTGGGAAAAGAAAGAAATATCTGGGGCATGGTCCTCATGTTGTAGAAAGAAGTGACAGATGTGGAGTGGTGTTTAATGATATTAATGGAGCAGTAAGGAAAGGGGTCAGGCTTTGTGAGTCATTTCTAGTGAAACCTCCATCCAAAAAAAACAATATATACACAGATGAGTTTATTTATTCAAACAATAGTGATGTTAAAACAATAATCTGTGATCAGAATAGTGGTGTGAAAGTCTATAGAATAATAAAGAAGGTAGTTAACATTTGTGGTGCTCTCTTTATTGGTTAGGAACTTTGCAAGATACTAAGGATATAATGAAAAAACAATATAAAATACTATCACTGGTGCTAACTTTGGCAGCACATATACTAAAATTGGAACGATACAGAGAAGGTTAGCATGGTCCCTGAGCAAGGATGACATGCAAATTAGTGAAGTGGTCCATATTGCTATATGATTGGATATTTGTACATTTCTATATTACATAGAATTTGTGTTTCATATGTTTGCCATACACCACACAGTTATATAGTAGGTTATACAGATATGTTCTGATTGGACAATAAGGCATAGGGAAATAGCTGGGAATTAGGTATACATCTTGTTCCCAGGCCCCTCAGCTGATATGAAGACTAGGGTTAAGCAAATTCTTAAGGCCAAACACTGGTCTCAGATGGGTGGATTTAGCACAGAACTGTCCTGAGAAGGGCCTTTACTTGTAAAGTCTAAGTCAGAAGGACCCTGACCAGAATGAATTAATTCTATGGGCTCAGGTCCTCCTAAGATGGGCCAGTGCTTCTCTTCAGTCACGGGTGCCTGACATAGTTTTAAGCAGATACAAAAGCCCATCTGTGTGATTATTTGGGGGCTTATCCAAATCACAAAAATGCAACCCAGTGTCTTCCATATCAATGAAGAACCCACTAGGGTGAAGCCAGGATACAGATCACTGACCTATATAACCTTTTCCAGTTGCTGGAATTGGTGACCTGTTTAATGTAATGAAAATTTTCTGTTAAAATAAAAGAAATTTCCAAGACAGCACTTTGATCCAATGTTGAGATTGATTAGAAAAGCATGGTGCCAATAACCCCCTACCCCCGTGTCATCACAGCCACATAGTTGACACTGATAAGGCTATTAGTAGCAGTAGTTTAATTGTCAGGTTAGAAAATGCCACCTCATAGTTTATGTATTTTTCAAAGAGAACTGTTTTAACAATAAGTACATGATACAGTAATTTTACTTTTCAACATAGGTTGAATCTGTACCACTATGTTGACCTTATATAGGGATTACTTAGAAGGCGTTTTTGTGTCTACCATCCCCCAAGGACTCAACATATATTATGAAATAGATGAAACACATTTCTAGAGCTCTTGCAAGT
The DNA here is from genome assembly GCA_026826555.1 of Tolypeutes matacus. Classification (NCBI taxonomy): domain Eukaryota; kingdom Metazoa; phylum Chordata; class Mammalia; order Cingulata; family Chlamyphoridae; genus Tolypeutes; species Tolypeutes matacus. Next base: position 49,633,030 of record JAKSZT010053928.1, on the reverse strand, counting down.
ACATAAAATCGATGTTTTTGAGTGCTTTGTAAAATTAAAACAAAAACAAACCACCTTGAAAAGGATTCTTACTTGAGTAAATCTTTCATTAAGCCACAAAGTGTTTCGGTTTCAGTGACAATTTTGCCTGAATAAAGACTAAATAAATAGAGATCTTTATGCATTAATAACTTTTTCTAAGAGAAATTGACTCTTATTATCTGATGCAAATTACTCTTCTCAAGAAATATTTCCTTGGGTTCTGGGTGGTAATATCAGTCAACTGACCAAGGACTTTCCTAATTCTTGTAATGGATGAGATAAAGCCTATTTTAGAGAGATGATCATTGGTGACATTTTTTGTTGCTTTCTCTACATCACTGGAAAGTAGTTTGTTTCACTTACGAAATTGCATATTAGAAAACCAAAGCAGAAAGGTCCTGGGATGAGAAAACAAAACACCAAATGCATTCATGAGCCAAACTGTACAATGGTTCTGGTTTATATGGACAGGAAAACAAGAACATATACAAATAAACAAAAAATACAAATAGACATTCTCCCCTTAAACAAGAAAAAAATCAAAAGCATTTTTGCCTGACAGGCTGGTAGTAAGAATGTGTACTTACCATAGTGGAACTTGCCAGACTCTACACATATTTTGACACAGTAAAACATGAGAATATGGGAAAATAAAAGTAGAGTTTATAGACTAAAAGGAATTGCATGTAAATATAGGAAATAATTCTTACTAGAAATATTTTAAATAAACTGACTTGGACGATTTTCAATCAGTCTAAATATATATGGATATAATTTGTCAGAAGCTAGCAATTTTCTTTATAGTTGATGAAATGTCTTTTTTTTTTTTTTTTTTTTTAATAAATCCACAAGTCGTCTACTTATTTTTCACACCTCTTATGCCATGAATTCATAGGGAATAGGTTCCAGTAGTTCAGGCTTTTTTCCATTGGTTCTCACTAAGTGTGCTTCTCTGGGTGGAAGAGGCTGGCTCTTCAGTTGGACCCAGGCACTTTTCTCTTTGGTTTCCTTCTTTTTCTGATCTTTTTCCTTCATACGTTTTAGGATGCTATCTCAGCTCTTAGAGTGCTTACTATGCTCAATGCACACGTTAATTCTCTTAGCAAGAATCTTGCCCTTAGCCTGTTTGTTTACCACTATACCAACAGCATGCTGGGTAACCTTGTAGACTCTTCCGGTTTTGCCATGGTTAACATTTGTGGGGCATTCCTTTTTGAACAGTGCCCATTCCCTTTATGTATACATATCACCTTTCTCGTAGATTCACATATATGTGGTCAAAGGAACAACTCCATGTTTTCTAAAAGGCCTAGAAATCATATAGCGAGTTTCTCTCCTCTTTCCCCTTGTGTTAGTCATTCTGGCAAATTACTGCAACACGGCAGTTGCGGCAGAAAGCCTGGAATGCCTTTTAAAGGAATGGCTCTGTGACAGATATTAAGGATAAAGAGATGAATATGAGCAAATTTGGGCCCTCAAGGAGCACACAGTCCAATGTTGGCAACAAGAAAGTAAGTGTGAAATTACTATGTGATTAATGCTGTCACAAAAATAATCATGGGAGAAAAAAAAATTACAGACTTCAAAAGAGGAAAACTGCAAAAAAAAAAAAGAAAAAAAGAAAAACCCAATACACATCAGGTTGAGACTATCATACCATTTTATACTTACTCTACTGGCACCAATTCAGAAGTCTGCAATCACTGAGTGTCATGGGATTACAGAGGACAACCCCAGAAAAGGCACCTGATAAGTGCCATAAGAGTGGAAATTTTAGGACCTGCTGACAAGAAGAAGTGATCCTTTCAGGGAGTGTTGCTTGATAAGCAAGTGTTTTTCATGTGATTAATAAGGGAACGCCAGGAAGGATAAAAGCAGTAGCAAAGTCACAGGAACACAAGAGGGATTGATATGGAAGGAGTGTTAGGGGGTATTGGAAGTAGAGGAGACTGAAGAAGGAAAACCATAAAGAGGGAAGGAGATGAATTCTAATCAATCTTGCCCAAGAAGTACGAAAGGAGCTATTTAATATGCCATTAACATTACATTACATATCCTCTGAGTTGGAAAAATAATCTGAACCCATTCAACTTCACCCACACTTCAAACACAGTTCATATATTTTGTTTGCTTCTTTTATTAGCTATTCAATAAATCCAAGTGTTCCAGGCTATTTCCTTGATAATGGATTTCCTCCTCTGGTATTTTGTATTTTCAGATATTGAAACTATCAATCAAAATTACCTACTTGGTCCAAAAAAGATTAAAAATCTTGAAGAAATTCACATGGAGATCTTTCACTTTCTATTTAATTCACATTTTAAGCTTCCTCACTACTTCTAAATCACACAAGCTCTTTTAAAAAGATCTCATCCTTAAATATTTCAAAGTAGAATGAAAGTAAGAGTAAGAACTACTGAGTTCAAGGAAGTGAGGCCTTTGTTATAATTCAGTACCATTAATATTCCGTAACTGAAAGGTACAAAATTTAAGATTAATTTCCTCAGGGATATATGACAAGTTTGTCCTTTGATTCAAGTAAAAAGAGAACAACCTGTTCACTCAATACATCATAATTTCTTTTCTTATTCCCAGCAGGTTCTTTTTTCTTCTTTTCTCCTTTTCTCTTCTTTTCTCTTCGTCTCTGTTCTTTTCTCTTCTTTTCTCTTCTCTTCTCTTCTTTCTTTTCTTTTCTGTCTTTTCTTCTTTTTTTTTTTCTTTCTTTGCTTGGAAGAAAGTAATCCTGCACTGTCTTTGGGTTCTAAGTTGCGTGTGGTTAAATAAGAAATGCAAGGAGCCATCCCCAAGCTGCATGAAAATTCATGCTTAGAGGTACAGAGCATGTTGAAATCAGCAGTATTTTTCAGTGATGATCCAATTTGCAAGGCTTCATCAGTTGGAATCTTAAGTCACTAATACTACTAAACTTTAATTTTCAAGGACTATAAATCACTGTGTTTTCACAGGTAAAAATTAGCCATGCATATACCCGGGTCAGTGCAAAAGATTATGGGCATAATAACCTGGAGTCTGCAATTCTTGAGCAGGAAGGATTGCTGAGGTTTTCACAAAGAGATTAAATCGAGGTTATCAGAAGAGGAAACATGCACATTTCTTATGTGTGTGAAATATGGAAATTGCTTAATCTCCCTGTGCCTTGATTTTCCCTTGTACAATTTGGGGCAAATATCTCAAAGGATGTTTGGGAGGATTAAATGAGTTAAGTGCTCATTACCATCTGAGGAGGAGGATGATGATGTTGATTTAAGCTTGCCTGTGTATAAGCATTTAAGTGTTTCAAAATATTCCATATTTTTATTTCCTTTATTCCATTTTAGAATTACTACAACCTGGCAAGGTGAAAAATTCATAGGAGCCACATAATGCTTACTATGTGACAAGCACTATTTTAATCATTTAAAAATATTAACACATTTTGTCCTTATAATAATTCATGTACAAATAAGAAACCTCAGATACAGAGATGTTAGACTGTTTCCTCAAGATCATGTAGCTGTTAAGTAGCTGAACTTGGATTTGAATCCAGTCAATCTAATTTTAAACATATGTTCTTAAGCACTTGGTTACATTTGATAATCATCAAGAAAGAACTAAGAGTCAATCTGGTTTTAGTAAGAGTTCTTCAATCCTCATTGAAGATACACAGAGCCAGTATCCAGATTCTTGGTTTCGTCACAAGAAAGAATTCAAGGATGAGCCACAAATTAATCAGGCAAGCAAAGAATTTATTGGGGGGTAAAGCAAAAGAAAGAAAGTGTACCTTCAAGGATGAAAGAGAGCATTCTCAAGGGAGAGAAAGGCAAGCCCTTCCCTGGAGTTTACCCCTGTCTTATGTGGTACAGGGCTCCAGGGTCTGCACTGATTGGCATATTTGAGACAAAGCATGGAAACTTTATTGAATGATTTGATTCTCTTAAGAGGTGAAGAGTTGCTGTCTATTGGTGAATGGCTTCTGGTTGCTACCCACAAGCTCTGCAGGACTTGTTGACTGGTGGGTGATTGACCTCTGGGCACTGTCCATGAGATGTGAGGTAACCTGAAAGTGGGAGTGAGGTTATGGTGATGCCCCTCCTGCCCCTTCCCTCTTTCCTGCTGTGTAATGATGTTGCTGGCTGCCTTCTGATAATGCAGCCATTGGGTGTGTGCTGTAAGTTGCCCCTTCCTACCTGCTGTGTGACTCAGCAGGCTGGTGCTAGTCAGCAGGCTATTGTCTCAGTTTCTCTTAGTAGGTGATGTTTGTGTGGCTTATTAGATTTTCTGCCCCTTCCTCCTTAAGTCCCTATTCTATCCTGCCTCAGTAATATTTAAAGCCACATGGCTACAGATTTTATTCCCTCTATAAAAAGCGGGGTGAATGCTGCTAATATAAACCTCTCTTTCATTTTTCATTCCTTAAAAGCTGCCCAATACTTATTCTGTTCTTCATTCTATCTATATCTATATTTTAATACCTTAATTCCAAACTTTCTTTGATATAAAGGCCATTTTGCTTTTTATAAAAGTTAAGTTTGCATATATCTGACTTTTCAGTATTCATTTTAGAGGAAATTTTAAGTTATTATATTTCCAACTTCCCTCAAGGAATTTAAGTAATCCACGTCTCCATCAAGGCTGAGAGATTCCATGACTACCAAAAGAAAGCTGTGTCCATTTTATTGGAACATTCCCAAATTAATCAACATGTCAGTATCAGATAAGAGGGTAGGAAGAAGTCTTTAATGATACCTTACTTCTCTGACTTTTAAACTGTGTTTGCTAAATATATGGTTCTTTCCTGCCATCAGCATTGAACAAAGAAATATTTCTGGTCTTATTGTGTTTATACAAGTCAATGGCAGGTTCTGGTTGAATTCTGTTTTAGACAAAATGGGTTTTCATCCAATCTTCAGGGTTTTCTTTTGTTGTTGTCATTGTTTTGCTTTTGTCCTGGTGGCAAAGTACTTTGCATGAAACTTTTCAATCCATCTCCTACCATCGTCTATATCCAGGCCTCCTGTCCTGTTTCAATGTTCCTTAAGTTAGTCTACAATTTTGTCCAAAATTAAAAAATTTTTGAACACAGTAGAAACAAAATAAAATAATTTTTCTAAGGACATGAATCTAATTTTCCATTTTAAGCAGAATAGTTGCAACCAAATTTTGCAGGAGTTTGTTTTGAATAGTGTTTGGTTTTGCATTTGCAAGATTGTGTTGTAGATAAAATTCATAATCAAGTGAAAACTAAATTTTTTAAAAATTAAAATGTTGACTTGATTCCAGTTGAAGAAGATGGTAGCAGAAGATGTTCCAGGGTGTCCCACATAATCTTTGAACTAGCAAAATCTATTAAGGCCATCTTACTCAAAATTCAAAAAAAAAAAAAAAATCAGTTAAAGGATGGTAGTAACAGGAAAAGTGCTGAATATAGAAAGATCAGCTTGAGAAACAGTAGGTATAGCTTGTAACACCCTTGCCAGCCCCCTCCTTCCCTTCCCCTGACAGTGTGGAACCAGTCTGCACTCCCATTGTGGATCCCTAGCTGTGTTTCAGTGGGAACAAAGAATTAACTAAACTAAAAGTTGGTTCTTTGAAAAGATCAAGACAATTGATGCAACTTTAGCTTTACTGAAAAAGAAAGAAAGAGAGAAGATGTGAATAACTAAAGTAAAAAATGAAAGGGAAGCATTTCTATTAATCTCACAGAAATAGAAAGGATTATAATAGGATATATGAACAACTCCACACCAACAAATTGGAAGAGCTAGATAAAATGGACAAATTCCTAGGACTAAACAACCTACCTAAACTGACTCAAGGAAAAATAGAAGATTTCATCATTGTAACAATAACTAGTAAGGTGATTTAATCAGTAACCAAAAACTTCCCAACAAAGAAATACCCAGAACCAGACTGCTTCCCTGAAGAATTTTACCAAAATTCTAAGAAGAATTAATACCAATACTGCTCAAACTTTTCAAAAAATTGTAGAGGAAAGAATACTCACTAAGTCATTCTATGGGGCCAATATCAGCCCAATGTCAAAACCAGATAAAGACACCACAAGAAAAGAAATTTATAGACCAATATACCTTATGAATATAGATCCCAAATCCTCAACAAAATATTAGTAAACTTAGCCAACAGCACATTAAAATAATTATATGCCACGATCAAGTGGGATTATCCCACATATGCAAGGATAGTTCAACATAATCAATTAATGTAGTATATCACATTAACAGAATGAAGGAATATACCACATGATCATATCTATTGATGCAGAAAAGGCATTTGACAAAATAAACAGCCATTCTTGATAAAAACATTTAGAAAACTCAGACTAGAAAGACACTTCCTCAACACAATAAAGGGCATATGTGAAAATCTCACCACTAACAACATTATCAATGGTGAAAGATTGAGAAATAAGGTTGTTCTTTGTCACCACTGTTATTCAACATTGCAGGGAGGTCTAACCAGAACCATAGGCAAGAGAAAGATATAAAAAGCATCTCCAAATGGCAAAGGAAGGAGAATAACTTCCCTTATTTATAAATGGCATGATTCGACATATAGGAAAACCTGAAAAAATCCACAACAAAACTACTAGAGCTAATAAATTCAGCAAAGTGGCAGGGTGAAAGGTCAATGTGCAAAAATCAATAGTATTTCTATACACTAGTAATCAACACATTGGATGGAAAATCAAGAAAATAGTCAATTTACAGTAGCAATAAAGAGTCAAATATCTACAAATAAATTTAATAAAGAATGTAAAAGACTTGTACATAGAAAACTGCACTATATTACTGAAAGACACCAAAGAAGACCTAAAATGGAAGGACTTCCATGTCCTTGGGTTGGAAGACTAAATACTGTTAGCATGTCACATCTACCCAAAGTGATTTAGATTCAACACAGTCCCAATCAAAATTTCAACAGTCTTCTTTGCAGAAGTGAAAAAGCCGATCATCAAATGTATTAATATATGCAAGGGTAAGGAGACCCAGATGGCCAATGCCATCATGAGAAAGAAGAACAAATTTTAAGGATACACACTTCATGACTTTAAAACATATTGAAAAGCGACTGTACTGAAAACAGCATGGTGCTAGAACAAGGCAGGCAATGAAATCCAACTGAGAGTTCAGAAGTAAATTTTCACATCTATGGCCAACTGATTTTCATTAAGGGTTCCAAGTCCACTAAATGGGAAAAGAATAGTCATTTCAAGAAATGGAGATGAAGAAACTGGACATCTGTATGCAAAAGAATGAAGGTAGTCTCCCACCTCACACTATAAAGAAATAGTTACTCAAAATAAATCAAGTATCTCAATATAAAAACATAAACTCTAGAACTCCTAGAAGAAAACAAGGAAGCATCTTCATGACCCCATCTTAGTCAATGGTTTCTTAGAATTTACACCCAAACCATAAACAACAAAAGAAAATAAAAATAGATAAATGAGACAGCATCAAAATAAAAAAATAAAAAAAAACAACAACTTTTGTTTATCAAAGGACTTTATCACGAAAGCAAAAAGACAAGGTACAGAATGGGAGAAAACATTTGGAAAGCATATATTGAATAAGGGCGTATATCCAGAATCTATGAAGAATGCCTACAACTCAACAACAAAAAGACTAACAGTCCAATTTAAAAATGGGAGAAAGATTTGAATAGACATTTGACCAAAGGCAAGAGTAAATGATCAATAAATACATGAAAAGATGTCCAACACAATTAGCTATTAAGGAAATGCAAACCAAAACCACAATGAAATACCATTTCACACCAAATGTGAATGGCTATTAATAAAAACAAAAGCAAAAATAAAAAAGTGTTAGGGTATAGAGAAATTCACCATTCATTCATTGTTTATGGGAATGTAAAATGGTGCAGCTGCTGTGGAAGACAGATTGGCAGTTCTTCAGAAAATTAAGTATCAAATTACCATATGACCAGGCAATCTCAATTTTCTGTACCTACCCTAAATAATTGAAAGTAACAACTTGAACAGATATTTTCTCATCAGCATGTATAGTGGCATTATTCACAATTGCTGAAAATGGAAGTAACCCAAGTGTCCATCAACGAATGAATGGATAAACAAATTGTATTATATATATACAATGGAATATTATTCATCCATAAAAAGGAATGAAGTTCTGTTACATGCAACAACATGGATGAACCTTGAAGACATCATGTTGAGTGAAATTAGCCAGACACAAAGGGACAAATATCATATGATGTCACTGATATGAAATAATTAGAATAAACAAATCCATAGAGTTAGTATAATTTGAAATACAGATCACCAGGGGCTCAGGCAGAGGTAGGGAATGGGGTGTTGTGTTGAATTAGTAGGGAATTTCCAGTTGGGGTGATGGAAAAGTTTTTTTAATGTATAGTGGTAATGGTAGCACAACATTGTGAATGTAATTCACAGCACTGAATTATATATTTGAATATTATTAAAGGGGGAAATTTTAGGTTTTATTTATGCTACTAGAATTAAACAAAACAAAAAAACATAGGGCTGTACAACCCAAATAGTCATCCCTAAAGTAAACTATGGAATATTGCTAAATGTACAATTATAATGATATTCTTTCATAAATTGTAACAAAGTTACAACACTAATGCAAGGTGCTAATAATAGGTGGGTATACAGGAATTCTGCATTTTCTGAATGATTTTTCTGTAAACTTAGAACTCCTCTAAAAATATAAATAAACTAAAGAAATGTTGATGTAAGTCATAGAATCCTTTGTGTCCATGAATTTGTAGTCACTTTGCAAGTCATAGATGGCTTTACATTGTTTTAAGGAGCAATATCTAGTTTACAAAGAGAGAGAGAGAGAGAGACACTAAACTGACACTAGTCCTAAATGTGGTCTATTTTTTTTCAGTGGAACAAAGACTTTTATGACTGCTGAAAAATGATTTAGCTCTTCTGGTAAATAAATTGTGAATAAAGAAAGGAATTTTCTTACTTTAGATTCAGTCTTGAGATTCAAATTTATTTCTCTAAAATAAATTTTTATTGCAAAAGAGAAAAATGCTTAAAACTTAGAGAGAGGCAGAGAGAGAGCAAGATATCCACTATTAAAAAAAAATTATTCTGAAGTCAATCTATTTTTGTATTCTGAAAACATATTGTTTTATTTTCTTGGTAAAATAAATATAATGACTGTTTCCTGAACCATTTGCAACATACTCATAAAATAGTTCTTCTCTTTTTATTTATATGGCTAAAGATTTTGAACAAAGATATTCATAGTGTGTTGGTTATCATATTAATACTAATACCTTTTAATTATGGCTGATGTAAGGAGAGAAAAAATTTAGATAAATACAAAAATGTAACTCATAATGATAGTAAAAATTTTAACTTAGAATATTAATGATTAATGAAAATGACATCTTAAACATTATTCCAACAAAGCTAGCAATGATTGATAGAGAAGAAAGAACATTCAGACTGACATATTGAGTCAGTAGAAACATTTCTGTTTTTGCTTAAGTATTTTATTCTGAGGGATATCTTATGAATTAATGCAGAATGCATCTTTTTTCTAGAATTTTGAGAAAAGAACACAAAGTCTTTTGAGTGACCTATTCCTTTTATCTTTGCCTTTACCATTTGCTGGCTTTTAGTTATAAACTTTTAAAAGAGCATATTTCCCAGTAATAAGAGAGAATGTGAAGATGCAAATTTTCATTATGCATAAATATGTGCTTCCAAGCTTGCATTATTATGCTTCATCCATAAATATCTTTCTCATCCTCAAATTTATTTTATTCACTATACATTCTGATTTGATTCATTATATTTTTACCCATATGAGTGCTCACACTAAAATACAGATCTATCTGTCATATCAATAAAAAGTAGATTATTTAAAATATCTCAGGTATGGTCAATGTTAAAAATGCAGATAGCAAAAAAGATCATACTTAATTTCATATCTCAAAGGTCACTATTATTCTTCCAGGTGTGTTTGTGTGTGTGTGTGTGTTTGAACAGAAAATTGGATGCTACTTGAGAACAATTCCTACTTGTGCTGCCTATAAACTGTGTTGGTAGAGATAGATTGACAACTGCCTCAGTCACTTAATGAGGAATAAAAGTAGGTTTCGTTGCTGAGATTGGCCCATCTGAATGGAGATAAAGATGTTTATTCAATTACCCGAAGTGTGAAAAAGTAATTCTAACTTCTGATGAAGTTATCAGATGAAATTCAAGTGAAACTAGAGGGCAAATATCTATATAAATGGAAGGAAGGAAGGTGAAAGAATGAAATAAAATATACAATTAGGAGGGAAGCGGCTGTGGCTCAATCAGTAGGGTTCCCGTTTACCATATGGGAGGCCCCGGGTTCGGTTCCCGGGGCCTCCTGGTGAAGGCAAGCCCGCCCACACGGCGTGGTTAGCTGACCCAGCGAGCACAAGCAGCAAGGGGGGGATAAATGAATAAATAAATAAAATCTTTAAAAAAAAAAAAATATATATATATATATATATAATACAATTAGGAGACAAATTTTCTAAAATCAACCATAGAAACGCTAAAATTTCTTATTTCATGTACACTTTCTTGTTAGAGCACTAAGATTCATTTCACTACACCATTTCATAATTTCTTTTGATACATGCTTTTCAGATACTATTGTCCATCTGTTGAAGCATCTGTAATACTGACACTTAATACCTTTTGAGTTCTTCAGAGCAAATCAGTGATTTCAGAGTGCAATTACTGAGACAGTCATGCATCATTAACTCAGTTATCTAAACAATGGAGGAAGATAGAGTTTTATTTTTTTTCAAAGTAAAGAAGAATTTATTCATCTCTTGCTATATAAAAACTCTTTCCAAGATATCACAAGTAATGCACTGGTGAAAAAATGATACATTTTGATAAGTGTGTCATTATATTACTGAAACATCAGGTAAGAGGGTGAAATTAGGATTTTACCAGGAACATAAGGTATGATTAGGCACTATACAATGAACATAATTCACAAGTGCCTAATGGAGAACTAAAGTTTATGAATTTTTCATTATTTTAAATAACAAAATAGGCAAATATGCTTATAACAAGAAGTTTCCCTGTATTTTCCACTCAATGCTAATTGCCTTTTAAGAAAACGTTTCTCAGAGTTCAACCCAAAAATAATGGCATTCTTGTGGAACAAAAAAAAATGAAATAGCAGATTCTATCTTTTAAAATTTATTTTATTCATTTAATCAGCCAACACACACCTATTGAACAATTTCTACCTATGGAGTTCTAGTTAGATTATTTAAGGAACACATCCCATTTAATTGCTTTAGTAATTGATGTCTGACACTATGTTAATGTCAAAGTGTAATAACATTTTCAGGCACATACTCTTACACTGAAAATTTCCTAGGTCACATGTTCTATTAATTATACATTGCTGCATAACAAATTAACACAAACTTTGTGATTTAAAACAACACACCTGGGAAGCGGCTGTGGCTCAATCAGTAGGGCTCACGTTTACCATATGGGAGGCCCGGGGTTCGGTTCCCAGGGCCTCCTGGTGAAGGCAAGCCCGCCTGCGTGGCGTGGTTAGCTGACCCAGCGAGCACAAGCAGCAAGGGGGGGATAAATGAATAAATAAATAAAATCTTTAAAAAAATAAAAATAAATAAATAAATAAATAAAACAACACACCTATTTATTATCCCACGTGGTTCAGGAGTTCAAGCATGCTTTATCTGTGTGTTATGCTTAGGGTCTCATAAGAATGCAATTAAGGTTTTGGACAGGAATGGGTTCTTATTTGGAGGCTTGATGGAGAAACGGTCCTCTTCCCCACTCGTGTAGATGTCAGCATCATTCAGTACCTTGCGGTTGTTGTTGACTGTTGGCCAGAGGCTGCCCTCAGCACCTCGCCATAGCTTGCAGGTCCTAGAGGCTACCCACAATTCTGTGATATGTGGACTTTTCCCATATGGTAGATTACCTCATCAAGCCAGCAAGGCAAGTCTCTAGAGCGAACATGCTAGCAAGATAGAAACTTATATAATGTAATGCAGCCGCAGATGTAGAATCCCCATTACTGTTGCCATATATTAGTTAGAAGCAAGTCACACTCAAAAGGAAGGGATTATACAAGGATGTGACTACCAGAAGGTGGTAAACACAGAGGACCACTCTAGAGTCATTCCATCTTTCTACCACATTCCACCCTCTGGCCCCCAATGCTTCATCTTCCTCCCACATGGAGAGTACATTCCCAAGATCTTCAAAAATCTCATCCTATGGCCTCATCTTCTCAAAGTCTAGAAGTTCACCACATAAATCAAGTCTAGGTATAGGGGAGGCTCCTTGAATGTAGTTTCTTTCAATGTGATGATCTGTAAGACCAAAGAATCAAGTGATCTTTTCTCACACAGCCCGTATACAATAGTGAGACTGTCATAGGATTACAATTACAGACATTCCTGTTGAAAGAGGGGAAATCAAAGGTAAAAGGAGTCACCATTCTATAGCAATTTGAAATCTAGCCAGACAAATATGGGAAATTCCTTGATTAAGTTTCAAGGCATGGGAATATTTCATCATTGTTGCCTCTGCCCTTTAGGTTCTTGATTCCGCCCTTTTAGTCATCGTTCATTTTTCATGAAATGTAGAATATGTTTGTAGCTGTGTCATTTTATCACCTTTCATCCTTCTAGTAGAATTGTGGGGGTACAACAGCCTTCTTTCATTTTGAATTATTTCTGTTGCTTTCAGTCCAAGCTAATAGTGTTTCTGCTGAAATACTTTTCTTATGAAATTTAATGGCCTTTGGTAGATTTTTCTGGGGTTTATTCCTTTAGAAGAAGTCCTCACCCACAGGCCTTTCATCAATAAGCTCTTCCCTATGTTGAACTCATACTGAGATGAGCTAAGATGATGCTCTTAAGCTTTCTAGATGACCTATAACCAGTTTGTATTAGTGAATCTGTAAGGCACACCCTTAATTAAATGATGGTGTACTTTGTGTGGGATTCAATATTACTCTGATCTTTTAACCTTTCTGAAGTTTTAGCAAAAACTTGGATAGTCACACCCTCAGCTTTTTCTCTAGAGCATGCTTTCTTGAAAGTTGTTGCAAGTCATCTTTTAATTTCAGTATCTTCACCATCTAGAGAGGTTAAGAATTTTCAAAATCATAAGGTTCTGATTCCTTTTGATTTAGCAGTTCTTCCCTTATTTATCTCCCTCCTCTCTCATTTTACCATAAGCAACAGAAAAAAATCAGATGTCATCATCAACAATTTTTTTGAAAATCTTCTGAGACAGATAACCAGGTTCATCACTCCCACATTCTGCTTCTGCATAAGTACAGGAGATAATTTCAGCTTTCTGCCATTATATAGCAAAGATCATTCTTCCTCTAGTTTTCAATAACTGTTTCTTCATTTCCTTTTGACCCCTCAAGGGCAGTGTTCTTCAAGTCCACATTTATATAGCATATTTGAGGCAAGTTAGGTTTTTTTGTATCTGCTACTCAAAATCCCTCCAGCTTGTACACACTGCCCAGTTCAAAGGTGACTGATAGATTTTTAATTTATTGTTATACCAACACTCTACTTCTGGGTATCAAAACCTGTTTTATTTCTGCATAGCAAGTTGCCATGAACTTAGGTACTTAAAACAACACATATTTATTATCTCACAATTTCTGTTATTCAGGAATCTGCACACATTGTATCTCTTTCTCTCCTTAGGGTCTCACAGGGCATTGAACAGGCCTGGGTTGTGGCCTTAAGGCTCGACTAAGGAAAGATCTGCTGGTTGTTAGCAGCTTGGGATGTTAGCAACATGCAGTTCCTTGTGGTTGTGGGATCGAGATTTTTAGGCTTTTGTCTGCTGTCAGTCAGAGGCCAACCTCAGCTCCTAGAAACTTCCTATAAGCCCTAGAGTCCACTTTCAGTTCCCTGACATGTGAGCTTCCCTAACAAGGCAGCTTACTTCATCAAGTCAGGAATGGAAAGTTCCAGAGTGAATCTACTAGCAAGATGGAGTCTTTTATCTTATATTGCTTTTGCCATATTCATTTAGTTGGAAGCAAGTCACAGGTCCCTTCCACACTCACGAGGAGGGTATTCCATGAAGTTGTGAAGAACAGAAGGCAGGGATCATTGTGGCCACCCTAGAGTTTTTGTTCTGCACACATGGGATATTTGGCTCAGTTGCCAGCTGAGGGTTTTGAAGTGTTAGAATTTGATTCTCACTATCATGGTATGTCCTTGAAATACACCATCTGTATTTGCACTTTTACAATACCATTTCTTTGTTCCAGACACCATTCTTTCTTTTAGAGCCCACCTGGGCTAGAGGTAGTTCTCTCAGTATGTTGATTATAACTTTAAATAGTGAAACAAACAAAACTGTAGGAACAGAATAACTTAAATAGTTAGAATAATTTTGTCAAATGGTCTATGTTATAAGTGTGTGAAAATTCAATGACTATAATGAAGTATAAAAGCATCAACACATACAGGTAGAGAAACCTGTAGAAATATGAGTGCTTTCTTTAAAGGGCTGTAAACAATGGACAAACAGAAAAATTGCGTTACTTGAGGGGATAAGCAGGTAGATATTGATGACTTCATGGACAATTTAGAGGGAGGAAGAACTGATTAATGAGAGGTCATAGAAGAATATTGACCAGGGACAAACTGCAGAAAATTGACTACACTATACTATTTATGTACCAAATATAAGCTACCTATATGAAAGTCTGTTCTCTATGTAGTATAAATAAGAATATATATTCACATATATATATTAGTTATATAAACACATAACTAACTAAGAGACTCTTTTCCTTATCCTTTAAATTATGACTTTTTCCTGCTTCAGATGCAATCTTTCAAGGCTGTATTTTACCTGCAACACCTCATCTTCTCCCAACAATGTCAGAAATAATGTTATTACTGTCATTTTCCAGATCAGAGACATTAATTTCCCAAAATCACACAGTGAATAGTAGCAGAAACAGGAAGCAAAACTGTCAGTCTGATCTTAAAATGTTGGGCTTAACCCCAACACGAGCTAATGAGAATTTTAGACACCAAAACACTCATTAAGAATTCTGATTTGGAACTCACAGGTCCTAAGCTTGTCTGACTCATTCTTACCCTGTAAGTAATGACCAGTATTGCAATGTATCTTCTCTCTTCCTGGGACTGAAGACATATGACAATTACTGCTGAAATGTGCTTGAGATAAGGATAAATAACTATATAACTTTAGGTCTCACAAAACCACTCTCCATGCTCATGAATCACTCTCTTTTCTTTGTTGCCATACTCAAATAGAACTCTATAATATATCATTGTGCCACAGGATTGTAAGATGGAAATTACAGAGATGTTTGCACGTTATCTTCTACTCTAGTTACTCCATCAGAATCAGAAAAGGCTAAATTGAATTAGAAACTTCCTTCTTCTAAGAAAAAAAGGGTATGCTGTGTCCAGAAAATGTGTTCCTCTAAAAGAAATTGAGTATAAATATAAATTTATAAATTTCATCCTAAATGCATGACAGGAACTCTTAAGAAAGATTGTGACAATTTTTTTCCATAAACAGAAGATTTACCAAATGGTTCTATGCTCCAATTTATGTTTGAAGAAGCTTTCATTAAAATAGTGCATACCTGCACTTGGCAAGCTATAAAATAAACATCTTTGAAAAAAGCAGCAATTCTTTGGGTGATACAAAGCTAAATGAGAATGTGAGCTTTCCTCCCTCTTCCCAATCTTATACCTTGGCTCCGCTGCATGTTCTTTTACTTTCTTTTCACATAACTAGAATGTATATTGTCCTGAAAATAAGGTTGGGCAGCTAATTCTTAAGGGATACCAAAAAATCTAGACCATATCTGATGAGTTACTTCCATGTGTAAACACATCCAATGGTTTGCCATTTCTGTTGCAAATAGAATTAAATTAAAATTCATTGGAGGATTTTATTTTTCCAGGGAAGATAATATGGTCATATATGTATTTTATTTAATATATTTTCATAATTTTCACAAATCATTAAAATGATCAAATTTCAATATTCAAATCCCAAGTTATATGTAATTGCCTATATAAAAATTTCCCATGATTTCAGTTTGGGTCACAAGACCCTAACACATGCTCTCATAATGAATGTGGTTTGCAATTCTTTAGAACACTTTATATTACTTATAATATACATGTATTTTTTGAGGTCAGTTTATTAACTTCTGGTTAATTTAGTTTCACAAAAATAAGGAATTTGTTTTTGCTCATCATTGAACTCCCCAGTGTCTAGCATGGTTACAGGAACCTATTAGGTACCGAATAAATATTTGAATAATTGATTTTTTTAAAAAGATGGATCCTGATCTGTGTATAAATATGTACAAGTGAAAAGAAGGTGACTACAAAGTTAACATTGGACATCCTTGTATAGTATGATTATAAATTGTGTTATGCTAAAATATGCATATGTCAATTTTATAATAAATTGAAAATAAAATGATGTCACTTTTATAATAAATAACACATTTTAAGAGTAAAAAGTCAAATACAAATAATCACATCAATTCCTTACCTTCACACAGACAAAATTCAACTTCAAACTTCTGTTTTTCAAATCAACTTCTATCACCACCATTTTTAAGGTACATTTCCACTCCCATGGCAAATGCGCTATGAATTGATATTCTGATCAAATTCTGTTTCTTCCCTTGAAAACATAATGTTGTCATGTTCTTCTGTATTGGTAACCTGATTATTTGGTATTTCACATAAAGTGCATCAACCCATTCACATTTATTTATTTGATCCATTTGGGCACTAAAGACATAAAGATGAGAATGACATGTTTCTTGCAGTAGGTAAGTAGAATAGAGGTTATGGTTTTAAAAGTTCCATTGGAAAAACTGCTTAATAGAGCTTGATACATGAGGCAAAGTTGTGATCTAGTGTGTGAGTAAGTAAGGTGAGTCAAATCGGCTTGCAGAAGAGTTTAAAATTGAGGAAGAGTAAGGATTCACCAAGAATAAATGAAAGGAGAATGGATTCCCGGTGAAGGGAAGAGTGCATGCAGGGAAGTTCAGACATGGAAGTGCATACCATCTTCAGGGAATACAAGGGCAAAGTCAGTCTGCACAGCACCCAGGGCAAGTGTTAGGAGACAAAATTAGAAAGGGAGTGGGGGGCCAGATAATGAAGCAAATCTTAGGCCTTGCTAAGAAACAGGGAGTTTTACTACAGTGGAAATCAAAATTCACTCAAAATATTGAAATGCAGAATTTTCTCAGTTGTTGCCTCAAGAGTGTATAACGGTCTCATGAAGCTACATGATACATTCATATGCCTTCTGGCCCATTATTCTCTCAAAGAAAGTCAATATTGTCAATGTAAAAGCAAAAATTCACTAGTAAAAAATACTTTGGTTGTACTGATAGCAATTTTTTTCTTTATTTAAAAAAAGTTTTTTTCTTTATTTTTAAAGAAGCTTTAGATTACATAAACGCAACATCAAAATTACAGGGGATTGCATATACCCCACCACCTCCCCCTCACACACTTTCTTTCATTAACATCTTTCATTAGTGTGGCACATTTACAATTGATGGACAGATACTGAATCATTGCTACTAAGCATGGACTATAGTTTACATTATGGTTTATACTTTGCACCATCCAGTTTTATAGGTTTTGACAAAATGTATAATGGGTTGTATCTAACACTGCAATATCATTCATAACAATTCCAATGTCCCATAAACATCCCATGTTACACCTATTCTTCCCTCTTTCTCCCCTCAGAAACTCTGGTGACCACTGCCTTTATATTAATGCTGCAAGTTCTTCCATTACTAGAATAACAATTAGTCTACTTCAGTCCATAGTTGCATTCCCCCCTTATGTTTGTTCATTCCTCAACCTTGAGGATTTGGGGATGGTGATGCCCACTGTGCTTTTGATTGAGAGGGGCTTAGATCTTATGAGGCATATGGATGGAACTGTCTTGCTTGCAGTTGTAGATACTCTCTGTTTTTTGGGATGGGTGTTGTCTATCATCATTCATTTGTTAGTTGTCCTGGGTGAGACTGATGATCTGTACAGTAGTTGTTGGCTGCCACTCTGCTGAGGTTCAGGGCTCAACTGGCATATGAAGATCCAGAAGATTTAAGTCTCTGGGACATATATTTAATGGGTATAGTGCTAATTATAGGTTCAAATAAAAGGGGCAGAAGAAACTTGTGTAGGAAAATTATGAGTCTAACTCTGATACATTAGGGAGATAAGTTATCTTATATTCCAAGGTAAGGCCTACTGATGGGGTGCCAATTTCCTGGGGTTGCCTATAGAGTCTAGATGTCTCTAGATCTCTCAGGAGCACCTCTTCTTTAGGCACTGTTTACCATGGCAGTCAGTGAGAGCCTCCTGATATATGCATAAGCATAACCTCTGGAATGAACTCCTAACTCACTTTGAAATCTTTTAGCCATAAAACTCATTTGCTTTTAATATTTCCCCCTTTTGGTCAAGGTCTTTTTCCAAATGCATCACTAGTTGGCACTTGGTAATAATCCCTTAGTGCCAGGGTGGCTCATCCCCAGGAGTCATGTCCCATGCTGGTGGAGGGGGGAGGTAGTGAGTTTATATGATGAATTTGGCTTAGAGAGAGGCCACATTTGAGCAGCAAGGAGATTTTCAGAAGGTAACTTTTAGGCAATATATATTACTATGCTAAGTTTCAATTTCACAAGAACAAGTTTCGTAACTACAAGTCTTAATATCAAGTGCCTGGTGTATTGAACTATCCTCCTTCGCTAGGCACTGCCCATGCATTCTCGAGATTCTTGCCACTCTATTAAAGAATGTAGCTGGATTCTGCAGGATAGGAATTCAATATTCCATCGGTTATTGTGTGGTTTTCCACCTACCAAGACAATACCCCGTGACCATATGAACACATTCATATTTTGCAGAGGCATGTAGCAGGTATACCCCTCCCTACCCCCACCCCTACCATTGACACCCTACAGTAGTGATCCTCCCTTGCCATAGTTGCAACCTTTCAGCAATCCTAAATCTCTCCCAAAACAAAGACAAAAAATAATAATAATAAATAAATAATTTTTTTTTTGCATTGTGCCTTTCATCATTATAAGATTTGTCATCTTTTATGTATATTGACAATTTCTTGTGTATGTTCTTTTCTTTTCACTTTACTTTCAAAGAAAGTTTAGGTTACAAAAAAGTCACATAGAAAATATATGGGATTCCCATTTACCCCACCAGCTCCCCCTCTCACATTTTCTCCTATTAATAACATCTTATATGAGTATGGTACATTTGTTACATTTGATGAACAAATATTGAAACATTACTACCAACCACGGTCAATATTTTACATTATGGCTTACATTTTACACCGTGCAATTTTATAGGCTTTGACAAAATGTATAATGGCCTATATCTATCATTGCAAGATCACATAGAACAAATCCAATGCCCCATGTTCCACCCATTCCTCCCCGCCCACCCCCCAGAACCAGTGGTAACTATTAAATTTCAAGTTTTGAAGAATAAGGCTCATAGTTACATGCATTAATATTGAGGGCTTGACATTTTGGTCTGTTTTCTTTTTTTTAGGCACTATGTTCTTGAGATATTCTTGCCTCTCTATTTGAGAACTTAGCAAGACTCTCCAGGATTGGAGTTTAATGTATTCCTGTTTATTGTGTCTGTCTCCAACCACTGAGATAACACCCCATGACAAGATGAACACATTCATAGCCCATAGAAAAATGCTCCAGTGCAACTTTTTCTATATATCCCCCCAACACTAACACCCTGCACCAATAATCCTCCCCACCACATTTGCAAAAAGAACATTCTCACCATTGTAGTTTCAACTATAGACCCGCAAATCCCCAGAGCACACCTGCTCCTTCCTCTGGTCCTCCCCCCAGTTCCATGGATAGTCCAGCCCAACCACCCCCCATCCTGCTTACCATCAAATTCTAGCACTGTAGACCCCACTCATATCCCTGCACCACCATCACCCCCTTCCCCTGCCAAACTACAGCCTTCCACCTTAATATAGCTTTTGCCTTATTGAGCATTGGCTTAACACACTCTACTCTCTTTCTGTCTCCTGGTAACCTATCTTCCATACTCTAGCTCAATGTGCTTAGGTCGTATCAGTGAGGTCATGTAATATTTATTCTTTAGTGATTGTCAACTTCACTCAACATAAGGACTTGAAGATAGTATTAATTGACATTCTCCACATCATTCTACATGGAAAATGGAAGATGTTAAAAAAATTCCTTTTTGGTATTAATGATGTATTTTAGTATTGATGTATTTAGCCTATTTTTCTCCCCCCCCCAAAAAAAAAAAAATTCAGGTTTTGATTAAATAGAAACCTTAAAGAAACTTCACATATTGTGGGATAATATTTAACTTTTTTTTCATTTTGGAATATTTATTATGAGAGAGATTCTGGAAGTAGACAATGTTTAGAATTCTAGCTCTGGAGTCCATAGCCTCCACTCCCTAATTTACACCATAATGATTTCCCCCAGACTTTATTTTCACATAAGCAAAGGTGTGGCAGTTTAATGTAATTATGAATTCTAAAAATATAATTGAATCATGCTTGTAAACTGATCTGTTAATCTGGGCATGATTAGGTTAGGATTGGGGCATTGAGCCCCACCCCTTTGGTGGGTGGGGAATCGAATATAAAAGGCAAGGCCAAGGACAGTTGAAGCAGTCTTTTGAGAAGTCGTTTTGATGCTGGAATGAAGGCCCCAGGAGAAGAGAAACAAGCCGTTCGCCTGATCGTCTACAGCTAAACTTGTGGAGGAAACAGGAGCTAAGCCCGGAGAGAAACACAGCCCCGGGAAGAGAGGAACCCCAGAAGCCTGAACCCTGGCAAATGCTGGCAGCTGTCTTGCTCTAACACGTGGCAATGAACTGTGGTGAGAGAGGAAACTTAACGCTTTATGGCCTGGTGTCTGTGAACTTCTACCCCAAATAAATACCATTTGTAAAAACCAACCCATTTTTGGTATTTCACATTAGCACCCCTTTAGCTGACTAATACAAACGGTAATAATAATGTCCACCTTGCAATACTGATTTACCTTCTCAAGAGACATATATCACGAGGCTTCAACTTCATCCTCTCAGTCAACAATCTTGTCTTACCTAGAAAGAGATGGATTGTTGGATGTGTCCTTGAACAGAAATTTGGGTTTGTCCGAAATTGAACCTTAACCTTGGTAGCACCATGCATTTGATAGGTGTTTCTCAGACTTGTATAAGTTCAGAACATTTTTTTCAGGACAGTAAAAATTCTTACAAATTCTTATGTTGACATGAATTACTTTTTTTTTTTTTTTTTTTTTGACATGAATTACTTTTATCATGATATTACTTGGCCATGTGCAAATATAAACTCTTTATAATACTTCATAACACTTATACGGCTCAAATAGATAAACAAAAGTATAAATCTCTAAAATTTAAATTACAAAGAATAATTCATTATAAACTACACTATTATTTTGATAAAATGAAACTGCTCTCCAATAAAAGCTCAATATACTATTTTATGGAAGAATTCATGAAAATCCATGGTGTCCAGACTGCAGATATTCAGGTTCTGTTTGGCATTTCTGAAAGAGCTAGTATATTGATTTAAATAGCTATTATCAGGGAAAAGATGTAGCTCAAGTGGCTGAATGCCTGCTTCCCATGTACGAGGTCCTGGGTACCTCTTGAAAAAAGATCCCCACTTCCTCTTGAAAAAAAAATAGCCATTATTTTATAGCCACATATCCTCATATTACTAAAATGAAACTCTATTTTTAAAAGAATATCATAACTTATGGATTTGATTACAGAATCAGAGCTTCTGAAACATCCTTGCATCTAGATATAATATTATTATTATATATTTTAATCAAAATGATACAGATTATGAAATTCTAAAAATTCCACTGAAAGGCCATGTTCAAATAATTTATGAAGGCCATTTTAGTGCTTACAAAGATCCCCAAGTATCTTGGAGATCTGATAGCATCTCTAGGTAATCTCACAGACATTTTTTCATCCATTACAGGAGGGAACCAAAACTTTTATTTTCGGTTATTTTTACAGTGACTTTTTCTAAACATAGGAACAGATATGCAGAAACTCTTGGGAGCTTAAACTGCATTGACAATTACATTTCTTTCACTAAGCTAAAGTGAGCCTGTGATATCTTGGCAGAACCAAGTTTACAGATTTGAAATGTTCAAATTTAAGATTAATTCATTTTCATTTTTTCATATGTTTAGATTTTTCTTATTCTTAAATAAGAGGTGAGAATTTAAACACTGAAGTATTAAATCATTTGTCTGTATCAATATAAATATTGGCATAGAAATATATATGTATATATTCATAATCACTGTCAAATTTATCATTATAAAGAAAATATTATAAGGTTTTCTTTTTTCCTGTGTATTTTATTTGGCAAATTATGTTTCCCTTTTATTCCCTCTATTAAGAATGGATTTATTTTCTCTGCCAAACCTACAGATACTACAGGAGCATTAATTACCTTAAACTGTTGTAATATTTAAATTTCTAAATTTTAGGCTAAGTTGTCTCCCCATCTTTCACTTGCTCATTTTCTCTGATGACCAAAACAGAAATAAAGGGGTTTAAATACTAACTACTCGACTAAAATACTTCATATCAATTAGCAAGAACAGTCTGATAATCAAAATGTTCTTCTGGTCTGGGCCTTTGGACTAGTATAAAGTTCTTCTAGTCTATGAAACATATTGAATAGTTACTAACACTTTCACTCTTGGACTTTGATTCCATTTCCTAAGGGAGGAAAACCATCTGCTCTGAAAAATTACCTAACACCAGGCTCAAACTAGCTTTACATTTTTATCACAAATGAAAGTTCAGAAAAATCTCAAACAGAACTTTGACAAAAGGCCTCCACAGATACCATCTGGGTCCAGTGCTCTTTTTGGATGTAGTTTTTTTGAAAAATGTGAAAATTTATTTCATGGGTGTTGATTTATTCAGATTTTTACTGCTACTTCATTACATTTGGAATTTCATTTCATCCAAATTACCAGAGTTTCACGTAGCACTGTCTTGTAATATATTTCCTTCTTTATTTTTATTTTATTTCCTTTGTTAGTCCTAATAATATTCATTTATTTTTTTTATTTATATTACACATAAACACACATATTCAGGGATAGATAGTCTCCCATGTATATATTGATTTGATCTGTTTGTTTCATTAATTACTTAACAAAAGCTTTTGAACTTTCCAGTGATTTTACCTTTTAATTGTTTTTCTAATTTATTAGAATCCCACTTACTCTTCAGTTAACTTCCCTTTCCTGCTTTCCTTAATTTTCAAACAATGAGCTGAATATTTCACTCTTCCTATTTAATAATGTACAGCTCTGACTTTTATTCCATGTGCAGCTTTGGGTTTGAGGTATAATGCTGAAATTTTCACATCCTCTATGAAAAATGTAACCAGAGCTTTGGCCCAAGTTAACTAGGATAATTTTTTATTGATTATCTGATTATTTATACATTAATTTTCATTATGATTACTATGGTTTTGCTATTTTAGCTTGCATAATTTCTGCTTTTTGTGGTTTGCTAAGAATTTCTTTGTATCTTCATCATGTACATAATCACAGAAGAAGATCATGCATATAAATATTTCCACCTTGTGCACGTTCCAAGAGGTCCACCCACATATTTCTTTCCCAAACCTCTTGTCAAGAATGGGTTTGCATGCATTCTAAGCCACTTCTCAATTAGAGGCATAGTGAGCATCACCATCCCAGAATCCTCAGGATTGGGGAATGAATGATGGACTAGAGTAGACTTACTGCTATTCTACAATAGACTTATTGTTATTCTAGCAGTGGAAGAACTTTTATCATTGATGTGGAGGAAGTGGCCTCCGGAGTTTCTGAGGGGAAGAGAGGGAAAAATAGGTGTAATATGAGGGCATTTTTAAGATATTGGAATTGTCCTGAATGACGTTGCCAGTGACAGATATAGGCCATTATATATCTTGTCATAACTTACAAAATTGTGAGGGAAAGAGTTTATACTATAATGTAAACTATAATCCATACTTAGTGGCAATGCTCCAACATGTGTTCATCAATTGTAACAAATGTACCACTTTAATGAAGGATGTTGTTAATGTGGGAAAATGTGTGTGGCGGGGGAGGGGAGCATATGGGAGTCCCCTACATTTTTTATGTAACATTTATGTAATCTAAATATATATTTTTTAAAATAAAAATAAAAGAATAAGATTTTTCTCCAACAATTATTACTTACTTATGCATGTATGCATGTTTATTTGTATGCATGTATGTTTCTATGTTTGTATATAGATATTACATATTTATTGATTTATCTTAACAAATGAATTGCCTTGCTGGGAATGATCCAGTAGCTGGGGATAATCTAGAGTTACAAGAGCAAGGGACAATCATGAAAACAAGATCACTGAAGAGGTAGGAAGGAATGTAAGTCAGAGTCCAAAAGAGGATTAACTTGGACAGAGGCCAGGGTAGGCTCACATTGTAAAAAGGTAAAATAGCAAACGATGTAATTGTAAATAGTTATTTTTTCTGAATTTTGTTGTTGTCCTTGGAAGAGAGTAGACTACATTCCTGACTAATGGCTCCTGGTTTTACAGGGATTTAGAAGTTAATCCTGTAATTAAAGAATACATACCTGTGGAGGTCTGTCACTGACAGTATTAATTGCAAATTCCTTTGGGTAGCTTTGATAAGATTATAATTTTAACCCTTCTATCATATTTAGCCTCCCATTAACTATTCAACTACACACATTCAGTGTTCCATTCTCCATGACAATGTACACTATCCTTTGGCTAGATCATGCGTTCATATCATCACATTTTTTAATATGCCCTTTCTTCTGATTGTATTTTTTCATAATTAATCTTGTTCATTCTTCATCTATTACAGAAAGCCTTTTCTAATTCACCAAAGAAAGATTTTATTTTGTCCTAACTCTATGCTTTCATAACTAACTGTATTTATACCTATTGTAGCATTTCTAGTTTTCATTTATTTGTTTAATTTTCTGATATTCATATTAGACAGAACCTCTTAAAAGCATAGCATATGAACTTGGACCTCTAGCATTAAACACATAGAGATTATTTGATGAATATTAGTTGAAAAAAGAATGGGTTAATTAATTAATCAGTGCTTAGGACTGAATTAATGTGTTGATTTATAGTTTCCTAGCTACTAAAACAAATACCATGCAATGGATTGGATTAAACAATGGGAATTTATTGGCTTATGGTTTTGAGGATGTGAGAAATCCAAAATAAAGGTATCATCAAGGCTGTTTGCTTTCAGAAGACTGTGGCATTCAGAGGCTGGCTGACCCTGGGTCCATGGCTTTTATGTAACCTAACAATGCAAATGGTGTCCTCTCCTGGCTTCTCCTTTTTTTTTCCTCTAGGCTCCATTGACTGCCAGCTTCTGGCTGCTTCCTATGGTTTTCTCTCTCTTTGTGGCCCTTTCTATAAGGACTTCAGTAATTAGATGAAGACCCATCTTTATTAGGTTGGGCCACACCCTAACTGAAATAATTCCCAGTTAATTAAACTCACTCAGGATAACTAACAAGGAGGTGATGATGGTTCCTTTCCATCCCAAGGAACCTAAAGAGTTTACAAATGGAAGCAAGAGAGTCCCATCCATCTGCCCCATGGGATTGAAGCCCCCTCTCAATTAGAGGTGGAGTGGGCATCACCATCCTAGAATCCTAAGATTTGGGGAATGCACTATGGACTAAAGTAGACTTACTGATATTCTACTATAAACTTATTGGGATTCTAGCAATGGAAGAAACTATATTACTGATGTGGAGGCAGTGGCCACTGGAGGGTCTGAGGGCAGGGAGAGGGAAAAACAGGTGTAATACGGGGGCATTTTCGAGACGTGGGAGCTGTCCTGAATGACATTACAATGACAGATACAGGCCATTACGTATCTTGCCATAACCTACAAAATTGTGTGGGAGAGAGTGTAAACTACAATGTAAACTATAATCCATGCTTAGTGGCAATGCTCCAAAATGTTTTCATCAATTGTAATGAATGTACCAAACTAATGAAGGATGTTGTTAAGGTGGGAAAATGTGAGAGGTGTGGGGAACAGGGCATATGGGAATCCCCTATATTTTTATGTAACATTTGTGTAATCTAAATATCTTTTTTAAAAAATAAAAAATATATTTTAAAAAAGTTTCTGTTAAAATGAGTTCACACTCATAAGAATGGATTAAGTTTAAGAACATGTTCTTCTCCCTCAGTGTTATTGCAAGTAACTATGAATCTTGTCCTTCAAGGAGTGAAGCCTGATGATTGCTGTGGGTCCCAAGGGGAGAGGGAGGGAGGAATAGAATAGAATAGAATAGAATAGAATAGAATAGAATAGAATAGAATAGAATAGAATAGAATAGAATAGAATAGAATAGA
>JAKSZT010053928.1:49594194-49606394 GCA_026826555.1 Tolypeutes matacus | reverse complement strand
GAATAGAATAGAATAGAATAGAATAGAATAGAATAGAATAGAATAGATGGAACAGGGAACATTTGGGGGATGATGGAAGTGTTCTACATGATCTTGCTATGATGGATGCAGGCCATGTTAAATTACATCAAAATTTATAAAAGTATATAGTCCAAAATGTAAATCATAATGTAAACCATTGACCATGGTTGGTAGATATGTTTCAATATTTGTACAGCAGTTGTAACAAACATACCATCCACATATAAAATATTATTAATAGGGGAATGGGGAAAGGGGGGGGGAGGGTGTTGGTTATATGGGAGTCCCCTGTATTTGGTATGTGACTTTTTTTGTACCTTCAAACTTCATTGAGGAAAAATGAAAAATTAAGACACTGGGGGAATAAATGGAAGAAATTGTCACCAAACAAATAGGACAACAGCTTTTACCATGATCAAAGGCAAAATTTCAAAAAAAATTTTTTTAAATACTTTTTCATTATTTTTTATTATCCCAAATTTTTATTTATTTATTTTAAAATATTTTGCATTTTATTTCTTATTTTTAAAACTATCATTATTAAATCATTTTCTTATCAATTATATTTGGCTATTTTATTGGCTTCATTTTTGAAGAGGTTTTGGATCATAGAAAGGTTGCACCTGTGGCAGGGGAGTATCATTGGTGTGGGGTATCAGTGATGGGGGACACATGGGAGGAAGCTCACCTGGGCATACATATAAAGTATATAAATATGTTCAAATGTTCATGGGGCACTGTCACAGTGGGTGGAGATTCACACAATAACCAAAAGAATATCAAATTCTCATCCTGGGGAACTCTGCTACATTCTTCAGTGGATCAACAAGAATCCCCCTATTACAGGGGCAATGACTAGTGAAGGAGGATGATCCATTGGCAGCCCTTAATATTGATGACTGTGCATATGAACCTTTACTCTTGAAAAGGATACTTAGCTTAGTATTATAGAGTACCTAAGAGTTGCCTCCTGGGAGCCTCCTTGTTACTCAGATGTGGACTTCTCTAAGCCAAACTCAACATATAAATACATTACCTTCCCCCCAGTGTGAGACATGACTCCTGGGCATGAGCCTCCTTGGCACCAAGGGATTACTACCAAGCACCAACTAGCAATGCAACTGGAAAAAGGCCTTGACCAAAAGGGGGAAAGGGTAAAGACAAATGAGTTTATATGGCTAAGAGACTTCAAAGTGTGTCAGGAGGTCATTCCAGAGATTATGCTTATGCACATCTCAGCAGGATCTCATTGACTGCCAAAGTAGATACTACCCCAAATAGCAGGGCTCCTGAGGGCTCTGGAAACATCCAGGCACTATATTCAGGGTAGATAACTCAGGAGTTTGGTGCCTTGCCAGTGGGCCCTACTTTGAAATTTATTCTCCCCATTGTGACAGAGTTGGTCTCAGTTGTGG
Source organism: Tolypeutes matacus (assembly GCA_026826555.1). Taxonomy (NCBI): domain Eukaryota; kingdom Metazoa; phylum Chordata; class Mammalia; order Cingulata; family Chlamyphoridae; genus Tolypeutes; species Tolypeutes matacus. The sequence goes on along the minus strand of JAKSZT010053928.1, from coordinate 49,604,958 downwards.
TTTCCTAACACATGACTCTTCTGTCCTATTTGAACTTATAATTAGTAGTAGAGTTGGTAGGTGTATGTCCAAGAGACTTAAATTTGGGGGCTGTCCATGTGCTAGCTGGGCCCTGAATCTCAAAAGAGTTGCAACATCTACTCTCCAGTTCATTGGTCTCATCCAGGACAGCTAACAAAGAGGTGATGATGGACAATGACCATCCCAAGGAGCCAAAAGAGTCTACAACTGCAAGTAAGGAAGTCCCATCCATTGGCCCCATGGGATCACAGCTCCCTCTCAATTAGAGGTGGAGTAGACATCACCATCCTGGAATCCTCAGGATTGGGGAATGAACTATGGACTAAAGTATACTTACTGGCATTTTACTATAGACTTACTGTGATTTTAGCAACAGAAGAAATTATATCATTGATGTGGAGACAGTGGCCTCTGGAGGTTCTGAGGGCAGGAAGAGGGAAAAACAGGTATAATATGGGGGAAAATTTGGGACTTGGGATTTGTCCTGAATGACATTGCAATGACAGATGCAGGCCATTATATATCTTGCCATAACCTACAGAATTAGGTGGGAGAGAGTGGAAACTACAATGTAAGCTTTAATCCACACTTAGTGGCAGTGCTCCAAAATGTGTTCATCAATTGCAATGAATGTATCTCACTAATAAAGGATGTTGTTAATGTGGGAAAATGTGGGAGGTGTGGGGAATGGGGCATATGGGAATCCCCTATATTTTTTACGTGACATTTATATAATCTAAGTATCTTCAAAAAAAAAATAGAAAAAAATGAGTACATGGTCTGGGGTACACAGCTCCAAGCTAACACATATGTAGTTAATACAACTGAATAAAGCTGTACATAAGAAAGACTAAGAGAAGAATAAATAAATCAAAGTGACAGAACAATATTTACAACTATATATACTAAAATGTTATTTATTTTATATTAATAATATCAGTATTTAAATAGGATCAGTTTGATATCTATGACCTCATAATCAAGTAGATTGATTGAGTGTACTTGTTACCCAAGTCTCAGAAAACTGAAATAGCAATATAGTCTCCAATTCCACCAATCTCCAATAACACCCACACATATACACCTTAGAAGCAGGGAGGAGACAGTTTTAGGACAGACAAAATTATCAGTGAGTTTGCAGAACTAATTATAGCAAGAGTCTCACAGGGATGGAATACAAGTAGTTTAAAAAAGCATTGTAAAATGTGAAGGTTGCTTTATGTCACTATGAGAAATACTGTAACAGTGATTGTTAACAGCAATTTCTAAGTGTAATAATAATAGTTAAGTGTGGATTATAAAAACAATTGTAAAGTTAACTACTTTAGAAATAAAGCATAATAGCAAAAGGAAATTTACAAAGTGAAAGTTCATATAATGAGCATCTGAGAACGTGAATTTGCACAGATATGAAGTTGTGACCAAGGAAAAAAATGGGGGGTTCCATATATATCATCATTTTCTCCAGGTCTCAGTAACAGTAAACTTGATTAATGCACTCTGCCAAGAGCATATGCTCTTGGCTTTGAAGGGCTATTAATAGTGTGATACATTATAGCAATGATTTTCTCTAAGCAAATTATGTTGAGTTAATATTGTATTTTGGCAAGATCTTTATTTGTTGTTTTCTTTAAAACACACACACACACACACAAAAAAAACCTTGATGGAATTCCATGAAAATATCCATGAAAATATAAGCTATATACTGCCTTCATTATCACCAGAGCTTCCCACTCTAAAGGAAATGCAGTATCTATGACAAAGGCATATGGATGAGATATTTCAACCACTTCTATTCATAGCTGCAGTCTTACCCCAAAGACAGTGTCTGGCTAATGTTAGGTACTCAATATATACACAGTTGTGATCTGACTCAGGAAACATCTTCAAATTAAAATTTTTGTAAGAGTAAGTTATATTGAGTTTGGGAATAAGCACATATAGACTAAAGTACGTTCTTTCTAATCAGAAAAATTATGTGCATAAAGACATTGAAGCATAAAAGTGCTTGAAAAGTTCATGGAATTGAATGAAGACCTGTAGGTGGTCACTTAGTTTTCCAAGGCTGCTGCAACAAAGTACCACAGGCTAGTTGGCTTAAACCATAGGAATTTATTGTCTCATAAGTTTTGGAGTCTAGAAGTTCAAAATCAAGTTGTCAGCAGGTCATGTTTTGGTGGTGGCTTGATGGTGGTCCATAACTCAATCTTTGCCTCCATCACATGGCCACCTATTTCCCTATCATCAACACTGATTGTGTCCAAATTTCCTCTGCTTATAAGGTCTTTTGTCACATTGAATTGAGGTCCAACCTGATTCAGTTTGGCCTCTTTATCATCAGTTTGGGCCGCATCTCAGGAGTTAGTACTACAGAGTTACTACAGAGTTACCAGGAGTTAGTACTACAACATGTGGGAGAAAAGGTTCAATCCATAACAGCTGGATTAGAAACACAATGACTATCAGGTTGGAGAGCAAAACTAAGGTCATACCCCAGAGAGTCTTTTGTATCATAATAAGAATTTTGGGTTTCACTGGAAGAGTTTGATAATTTTTTAAATGATTTTAATCAAAAAATGGTTATATGTTATAGGCAAGGAGTTCTCAAAGTAGAATTTTGAAAATAAACAAGTATGTTTCAAAGTTAGAAATATCATTTGGTGGTAAATATTATGGTAGCAAAAGTATTAATTATACTTAATGTGTAATTTTATTTAATGTAAAATAAATTGAAGACATCAAGCCATAAATACAGACTTCCAGAATGTGTTTCTGATGTTTGTGGGCCAGAGGAAGAGTTCATATTTAGAGTATGTCCTCTAGAATTTTAATTATTGCAAACTTGTCATATACTGAATAACAATTTTTTTTTTTAAGATTTTATTTATTTATTCATTTATCCACCCCCTTGCTGCTTGTGCTCGCTGGATCAGCTAACCACGCCATGCGGGCGGGCTTGCCTTCACCAGGAGGCCCCGGGAACCGAACCCGGGGCCTCCCATATGGTAAACGGGAGCCCTACTGATTGAGCCACAGCCGCTTCCCTGAATAACAATTTATATTATAGTTGTCACTTAAATTAATATTGAATTATAATAAACATGATGTCAGATATAAATTAAAGTGTAGGAGAGGGACCAAGATGGCGTTAGTGTAGGAGGGCACACACTGCAAGCTCCCAGAGCAAGGCAGATTGTGGACGGGGTCCTGCCTGGGGGTCTGTGCTGTGCACGTGTGGAGTGAGAAGCTTGGGACATCTACCTGCGCGGATCAACGGTGTGGACGGAACGGTAGAGATTCGTGAGTTTTAAGGCTGCCAGTGGTGGTTGGCACAGACGGCTGAGCCCCGCGGTTAGGGAGGAAAAATAAAATAAAATAAAATGGCCTTTGGAGCCGTGAGCAGGGCGAAAAAGTTTTATTTTCTGGGGATCTGGCTGCCTGGTGCCCCTTGGACCTTGTGTGAACAGAACAACGGAGATAATCAGCACAAAGTGAACTGGAGGGGGGATTCTGGTCAGAGAACGGAGCTGATTTTCCTGGTGACCCAGGGATAAGACCCGGGCCACTGTGGAGCCAGGAAGAAGGGACAATTCACAAAAGAGGGAGGGTTCTGTTGGAGGACAGGGAAGGGTATATTTTATTTTTAGACATCGATCTGGCTGCCCGTACCGCCCCGTAGCTTTAGGGAGCAGATAAGCCGACCTGAAGCAGCATCAGGCTGAGAGCAGACGTGAATCTCCACTCAAACTGATTTACTTAGCAGCCCAGTGACACTCGAGCTCTGCTCCAGAAGGGGCGGAATTGGCCGTCTTTAGCACTCCTCACTGACTAACATCAGAGCTACAGCTAACCTGGGGAGTCCAGAAAGTGGGACGTGCTTGATTAATTTCCACGGGCACAGCTAGGGTCCCTTCCATAAGGGAGTTGGTCTAGAGGAGGAATTATTTTGGGTACTGCATTTGGCTAAAAAAATAAAAATTTCAAAAAAAAAGTGAGAAGGTCACTTCAATAAATGAAAAATACATTTTTTTAAACTTAGTTTAATAACTAAAAGCTGCTTCAGGACCTGCATATAGAACCCTGTGGGAAAATTGATTGATAAACACAAATAGGCAGGAAGGATCCACGTGGACCCTAGGGGAATCATTGACCCCCCCCTTAGCTCTGTTTGACTGCTTGCCTGTGTGGATCTTTGGTTTTTCTCTGTTTCTTTCTGGTCTCTTGCTATTCTTTCCTCTTTCCTCCCCCTTTTCTTTTTTCCTCTATTTTTTTTTTTCTTTTAATTAGGTGCTGCCAGCTTGTCGCTTCTTTGCTGGGCTTCTTTTTCAGTAATTTCCCACTCTCTGTATATATTGATTCTGTATTACAAACTATCGCTTATCCTTCCTGCATCTTTCTGCCTTCTGTTTTCTGTTGTGGCTCTTAGAGACAACATTTTTTCATAGGCCCACAACTTAAGGGTGTCAATTTCTATTCCATCTATTTTGTTTTCTTCTTTTTTTATTTTATTAGTATTAACTTTTTCCTTTCAGACCTTTCTTTACTATTTCTATCCCTCCTCATAATTCTAGCCTTCAAATCATGATATATGTATATATTCCTCCATTTGTTTTCCCAGTCCATTGTAGGAACTCCATATTTTTACCTAGTACTCTACACTGCCTACAAAAGTTAAGTATTGATCTCATTAAATCTCATTTTGCCCCTCTTCTAACTTTTATCAATATTACTATTATCCTTCTGCCTTCCTTACATCTTTTGATTCCTCTGGCCCTAACCTTTTGCCTTCAAGGGAACATAGAAAGAAGCAAGGAAATAAAATAAGAAGAAAAATTGCCAAAGAGAAAACTTAACTCACACGCAGAACCAACAGTTAAGTAAAATTCTAGAGCATAGAGAAAAGCTAATCAACTGAACTAACCCATCAAGATAATATGATGACCAGAAGGCAACAGAAAAATACAAATGACTCTGAGAAACTGGAAAACATGGACCAGTCCAATGCACAAAACAAAAACCAGGAAGCAATGCAGAACATTGAACAACTAATCAAAGCTATCCAAACAAATATCATGGACCAACTTAAAGAACTGAAGGAACAGATTAAGGATATAAAGAAGACACTGGGAGAACATACTGAAGAAATAGCAAACATGCCTAAAAAGGTAATGGATATGATGGTGAACAATGGCACATGCCAAGAAATGAAAAAGACGCTGAACTCACATGGCAGTAGATTTGAACAGGCAGAGGAAAGAATTAGTGATATGGAAGACAATACAGCTGAAATCAAAGAGATTGTAGAACAGATAGACAAAAAGATAGAAAATATCCAGCAAGGACTCAGGGAATTAACCGATAATACAAAATGCACAAACATAACGCATTATGGGCATCCCAGAAGGAGAAGAGAAGGGAAAGGGAACAGAAGGAGTGTTGAAGGAATTAATGGCTGAAAACTTCCCAACTCTATTGAGAGAGATGGATGTGCATATCCAGGAAGCACAGCGCAACTCAAATAGTATAAATCCCAACAGACCAACTCCAAGACATATACTTATCAAAATGTCCAATGCTCAAGACAAAGAGAAAATACTCAAGGCAGCAAGAGAAAAGAGAACCATCACATACAAGGGAAGCACAATAAGATTAAGTGCTGATTTCTCAGCTGAAACCATGGAGGCAAGAAGACAGTGGTATGACATAGTCAAAACACTAAAAGAAAAAAACTTCCACCCACGAATTCTCTATCCAGCAAAATTGGCATTCAAAAATGATGGAGAGTTCAAAATATTCACAGATAAACAGAAATTAAGAGAGTATGTCAAGAAGAAACCAGCACTTTAAGAAATACTAAAGGAATCTCTACAAGTTGGAAGGAAAAAACAAGGGAGAGAGAGTTGGAGGAGAGTTTAAAAACAACTGAAAAGATAAAAGAGAAACAAAACAACATATGACATACATTAACCCAAAGAAAAAATGGCTGAAGTAAGAAATTCGTTATGAGTAATACCACTGAATGTTAATGGATTAAATTCACCAATCAAAAGACACAGATTGGCAGAATGGATAAGAAAATCTGATCCATCTATATGCTGTCTACACGAAACCCACCTTTGACCCAGGGATTCAAGGAGGCTGAAAGTGAATAGCTGGAAAACCATTTTACAAGCTAACAATAGCCAAAAAAGGGCAGGAGTAGCTATTCTAATATCAGACAAAATAGACTTTAAATGCAAAACTATTGTAAGAGACAAAGATGGACACTACATATTAGTAAAAGGAGTAATCTCTCAAGAAGAGAGAACAATCATCAACATTTACGCACCTAATCGAGGTGCCTCAAAATACGTGCGGCAAACTCTGGAAAAACTAACAGGAGAAATAAATGCCTCTACAATTATAGCAGGGGACTTCAACACACAACTATCATCATTAGACAGAACATCTGGAAAGAGAATCAACAAAGAAACTAAGGCACTCAACAATACATTAGAAGACCTGGACTTAATAGACATATACAGAACACTACACCCAAATACAGCGGGATTTACATTCTTCTCGAGTGCACATGGAACATACTCCAAAATAGACCACATGCTAGGCCACAGAACAACACTCAATGAATTCAGAAAGATTGAGATTATACAAAGTAATTTCTCTGACCACAACGGAATGAAGTTGGAAATCACTAAGGGCCAGAGAAACAGGTTAGGCCCAAGGATATGGAAGTTAAACAACACACTCTTAGACAAACAGTGGGTCAAAGAGGAAATTTTAAAAGAAATCAGTAACTACCTTGAAACTAATGAAAATGACAACACAACATATCAAAACCTATGGGATGCAGCGAAAGCAGTCCTGAGAGGGAAGTTCATAGCCATAAATTCATATATTAAAAAAGAAGAAAGAGCTAAAATTGAAGACCTAACTGCACACTTGGAGGAATTGGAAAAAGATATATTGAAAAAGAAAAATGAATTTGGAGGTATCACATTACCTGACTTTAAAACATACTACAAAGCTACAGTGATCAAAACTGCATGGTATTGGCACAAGGATAGACCTACTGACCAATGGAACCGGATTGAGAGTTCTGATATAGATCCTCACATATACAGTCATCTGATATTTGACAAGGCCATGAAGCCCACTCAGTTGGGAGAGAGTGGCTTCTTTAACAAGTGGTGCTTGGAGAACTGGATATCCATATCCAAAAGACTGACATCTCACACCTTATACAAAAATCAACTCAAGATGGATCAAAGATCTAAATATAAGAGCCAAAACCATAAAGACCTTGGAAGATAATATAGGGAAGCATCTACAGGACCTTGTAATAGCAAATGGTTTCATGAACTTCACAGCCAAAGCACGAGCAGCAAGAGAAAAAATAGATAAATGGGATCTCATCAAAATTAAAAACTTCTGCACCTCAAAGGATGTTATTAAGAAAATAAAAAGGCAGCCTACCCAATGGGAAAAAATATTCGGCAACCATATATCTGATAGGATCCTAATATCCTGCATATATAAAGAAATCCTACACCTTGAAAATAAAAGGACAAACAACCCATTTAAAAAATGGGCAATAGACCTGAAAAGACACTTCTCTAAGGAAGAAATACAATTGGCTAAAAAGCACATGAAAAAATGCTCAACATTGCTTGCTATCAGGGAAATGCAAATCAAAACTACAATGAGATACCATCTTACACCCATCAGCATGGCAGCTATTAAAAAAACAGGAGACACTAAATGTTGGAGAGGATGTGGAGGAATAGGAACCCTCATCCACTGCTGGTGGGACTGCGGTATGGTCCAGCCACTGTGGAGGACAGTTTGGCGGTTCCTCAGAAAACTAGCAATAGATCTTGCGTATGATCCAGCAATTCCACTGCTGGATATGTACCCAGAAGAACTGAAAGCAAAGACACAAACAGATATATGCACACCAATGTTCATAGCAGCATTGTTCACCATTGCCAAAAGTTGGAATCAGCCCCGGTGCCAATAAACAGACGAATGGATAAGCAAAATGTGGTACATACATACAATGGAATATTACTCAGCTGTAAGAAGGAACAAAGTGCTAACACATGGAATAACGTGGATTAATCTTGAAGACCTTATGTTGAGTGAAGCAAGCCAGGCACTGAAGGATGAACACTATATGACCTCACTGATCTGAACTGAGGAAAGTGAGCAGTCTCTGAGAACCATTGTCTGAAAGATAGGTTCACAAAGGAGAGTAAGAGAAGAGCAGGTTTTGAGCCATCACCCATATGGACATAATCTATGGTGAAGGGATAGAATGTGGTTGCATGTTGGGGGATGGGGCAGATGAGTGGTGGTGTTCCTGGGTTTGGTGGTGCAGCACTGGGGGGTGGGTGGATTAGGAAGGGCTGGTTCAAATCCCCAGGGTATATAACTGTGAATCTTGACATTCCATGGGTCGGGATAGAGTGGTATCATGGGCCCTGGGGGGCTGGGGGGAAGGGAACAGTCAAGATCTAATGGGATGTTTGGTGGTCATGGGGAAGGTTTTTCATTACCTTACAGTAATAGACACAGGACATGGTAAATATCAAAATTATTAAACTGTATCATCTAAATTGTCAACTATACTGTAAATCACTGACAATGTTTAGTTGCTATATTTTGCTATCTGTATAACAGTTACAACAATGCTAACATCCAAAAAAAAAGTGTGGGGGTTAATATGGAGTGGGGAAGGGGGGGGTGTTTTGGTATCTGGGAGTCTCCGGCACTGAGTGTGTGACTTTGCTGTGACCTACATCTTCTTTGAAAATTAAATGAAAAATTGGGAGACAATGGGGATTGAGAGGGGGAAGGTGTCACGGCACACCAGACATCTGATAACACAGTGATAAAAGAAAGGAAAGAAAAGAAAAGAAAAAGAAAAAAAAAATGAATATATATATATATATATTTTAAAGGCATTTCCTTTGCTTTTTTGCCCATTTTTTTGAATGTTCCAATCCGCTAATTATATTTTATTTTGTTTTGTTTTTTGTTTGATTATTTTTTTTTCCTTCTCTTTTCTTCCCCCCCCACCCTGATTTTCCTTATGTTTGTCTCTTGCATGTAAGCTTATCATACTTGTTTCTTTTTCCTAGTAAGTGTATTTGATTATTTTATGGACTACATGTTCATGGAGGATTTGGATCACAGAAGGGTTACAATGGGTACTGTAGGGGATTATTGGTGGGGGGTGTCTTGGAGGGGGGTTTCATGGGAATTAGTTCATCCGAATATATATGAAAGATATACAAAATCGTTCAAAAGGTCAAAAGATGGGGCACGGTCACGATGGGTGGACAATCACACAATAAATGAGGGTATCTCAATTCCTAGCCTGGAGAGCTCTGCCACAGTCTCCAAGGGAGCAGCAATAGTCCTCTGAGTGCAGGGACAGTGTCTGTCAAAAGAGGATGACCCACTGATGTGTTCTTTTTATTGATGACAACCCTTTTGAGTCTTTGCTCTTGTAACTGAGATTTAGCCTGCAGTTGTGGGGTGCCTAAGGCTTGCCACCTGAGAGCCTCCTTATTGCTCAAATGTGGCCTCTCTCTAAGCCAAACTCAGCATATGATTGCATTACTTTCCCCCAACGTGGGACATGACTCCCGGGGATGAGCTTCCCTGGCAACGAGGGATTAATACCAAGAGCCAACTGGCAACACAACTGGAAAAAGACCTTGAATTAAAGGGGGAAAAGGTAAAGACAAATGAGTTCAAGTGGCTAAGAGATTTCAAAGAGAGTCGAGAGGTCATCCCAGAGGTAACTCTTACGCACACCTCAGTAGGAGCTCATAGAACATCTAAGTGCCTATCACCCCTCTCATTGGGGTTCCTGAGAGCTCCAGAGACACCCTGGTCCTATATAAGGGGGGATAGCCCCAGAGACTGATGCCTTATCAGTGGGCTCTATTTTGGAATCTGTGCTCCTGAGAGTGACAGAATTGGACTCAAATAAGGCCTCCCTGCACATGGTTCATCAGTCCCTTCTATTCAAACCGATATGTGATGCTGAAGTTTTTAGGTATACTTCCAGAGACTGGAGCCTCTGGCCTATCTATGTGCCAGGTGTGCGTGGAATCTCGGTGGAGCTGCAACACCTACCCTACAGCTCAATGGACTCATCCAAGTCACCTGCCGAGAAGACAAAGATGGGCAATGGCCATCCCAGGGAATGGAGAGGGCCTGCATCTGCAGTCAGGATCATCCCACCCACCATATCCATGGGATATAAGCCCTCTCTCACTTGGAGGTGGAGTGGACATCACCATCCCAGTCCCCTCAGGATTGGTGGAAGAACTATGGACTAGAGTGGACTTGATGGTATTCTGTTGTTCACATATGGTGATTTTAGCAATGGAAGTAATTATAACAATGAGGTGGAGCCAGTGGCCACTTGACACTTTTGGGGCAGGGAGGGGATGAGCAATTGAAATACAGGGGCTTCTTTGGGATTTGGAGGTTGTCCTGAGTACCGTTGTGGCAATGGATGTAGGCCATTTTAAATCAGCACACACCACTCAGAACTGTGTGGGAGAGAGTGTTGTCTATGGTGTGAACTGTGGTCTATGGTTGGTGGCAAGGCCCCAGGATGTGTAAGTCCATTGAGGGTGGTGGGCCACACTTGTGGGAGATTGTTTGTATGGGATGTGGTGGGAGGTGTGGGAGGTGGGCATCATGGGAATCCCAATGGATTCC
>JAKSZT010053928.1:49569833-49593794 GCA_026826555.1 Tolypeutes matacus | reverse complement strand
ATAAATAACATTTTTGTAAGCAAATGCACATATATGCATATATATTTATATATCATTTTGCAAATGTTGGTATGTATTGTGAAAATTTTGATTTTTACCCACAATAAAAGAATAAATAAATAAATAAATAAATAAATTTATCTTTATTAAAAAAAAATTAAAGTGTACTACTGTAGCTTCTAGGTAGACTATTTTGTGTCTAGTCTTATGGTTTTCATTTATTGTTTTAGGGAAAGCTGAGGGGACTACTTTTTTGTTCAGTTTAAGAGGCAAGGTAAGTACTTATTTTTAAACAGAATCACCCTGAAATTAAACCAAGGCTGTTTCTTACTATAATGATCATTTTAAGTAAACCATTATAAATATTTAATCATTTCTTCTTGCTATAAAATTTCCTAAGAAGAACATATAAGCACATATTGAGCAGTGCATCCAATTTTTGTCTAGCATTGAAGGTTCTTAAATGGCTGACTATCCATCTTAATTTAAACTTCATCATTCCATCACAGTCCTCTTCATGAAAGAGAGTAGACAAGAATGTGGGTTTTAATGTCAGACTGACTTTGATTTCAATCTTTTCATGACCATTTAATTCCAGTGTTACCTCAAGGATCTTAATCTTTTTGGGTTTCAGTTTTCTCAGCTGCAAAATAGAGTCATCAATACTTAAGCACAAGCTCATTGTGAGTCTTAATAAGATAAATTTTACATATTGCTTAGTATATAATTCATTTGTCATATCTAAGTGTCTATACATAGCCACTACATTTTCAGAAATATTGGACTTTTTAGTCATCTCTTAATATTTCCTGGACAATCCAGCATCTGTTTATAGAAACTGAGCATTCTTTTCACATTCCCTTTCAATTTATATTTTCTGAGTCCCTGATTTCCATGTGTAAGCACCTAGCCTTCCTACTGAGATGATCAATCAGTTAAGAGTTTCTTTTACTTAATAAGTAATAAATAAATATATATAAATATATATACATACATATATACACACATATCATCTTAATAATAGGAATCATAGGAATCATAGTTTACTGCATGCAGCATGTTCATAAGTATGTATTGTATAAGGAAGAAGAGAATTATTAATTTAAAAGTACATCTTTTTAGACTTTTAGTTTAAATTATAAATTAAATTATGATTGAAATTATGTTTATTTTTAGCAATTATCTTAAACTATTTGATTACACTTTCCAGTAATGCAAATTTAAATATTTTATATTCTTTTCTTATCCTCATATTCAACCTTTGTAGTAAAGAAAATGGTATTATTAACCTTATTTTCTAAAGAAGGAACTGGGAATGAGGGAGTTTAACAAAGCAAGTCATTTCAAAGAGCAGGTAACAAGGCAAGCTTTGGACATATTTTTATCTATGAATCAAGAGTGTTTTCTGTAAAACCTCAACACTTCACTTGTCATAATTAATATAGTATTAATTTAATATTAAGAAAATAAGAAATGTAAGCTAGGCACCAAATTTGAAAAAGAGGTTCCATGTAAATACTTAGCGGAAGAGATTTAAATTACTAATGCAGCAGAAGATGTGTTTCACAACTGAAGCAGGTTAAAAATGAAAAAGTGTCTATAAATTTATTTACTTTTCATCTCCTAAGCATCTTAAGGGATAAAAATCTGTCATCTCATAGCCCACTGAGAGCACTATTTTGATTTCTCTAGCAGAAAGAGACAGGATGGAAGGCCACAGACCTGGGATTATTTAGAAGATAATTCTTAGAAGGTGAGAAAGATTCAAAGTATGAAGCTAATATTATGCATGTACAGACAAGTCTTTTGTGCCTGGGATGGGTTTAAAGTGGTTGGATTTAAAGAAATCAGGATAGAAAGGAGGACAATGGGTGAGATTCGACTGCAATAGAGGGAAGGAATTTCTGTAAATTATGGGAGGAAGTAATTTGTATCTCAGTTTAATAGCTTTCCTAATTTACTATATGAAAATGCTTGATGCTTATGGTGGGCAGAATAATGGCCCCAGAAGATGTCCACATCCTAATCCTTAGAACCTATGAATGAATATGTTTCATTACATGGAAAGGGACTTTTCAGAGGTGATTATGGATATGGATCTTGAGAAGGGAAAACTATCCTGGTTTATACTGCTGACCCCAATCTAGTCCTATAAGTCTTTTAAATCAGAAAACCTTTCCAGTCTGGGTCTGAGATAGAGCTGTGACTATGGGACAAGGGTCAGAGTTGTACAGTATTCTGCCTTTTTAAAAATGAAGGAAGGAAATCAGAGGCCAAGGAATGCAAGTGGTCTCTAGAAGCTGGAGAAAACAAGGAGACAGATTCTCTCCCACGTCCATCTGTCGCTATTGATGAACACATCTTTGCGCATTGCCGCTAAGCGATAATTATAGTTTACATTGTTGTTTACACTTTCCCACTCATTTTTACAATTATTATGTGATATACAATGGCCTGTATCTGTCATTGAAATGTCATTTAGGACAATTCCAAAGTCCCAAAAAATGCCCCCAAAGTACAACTATTTTTCCTTCTCCCTCTCTTCAGAACCTCCAGTGGCCACTGCCTCCACATCCATGATAAAAGTTCTTCCATTGCTAGAATCACAAGTCTACAGTAAAACAACTGTAAATCTACTCTAGACCATAGTCTATTCCCCAGTCCTGAGGATTCTGTGATGGTAATGCCCACTACACCTCTAATTGAGAGGCGGCTTAGATCCCATGGGGCAGATGGGTGCAACTTTCTTCTTTGCAGTTGCAGACTCTCTCTGTTTCTTGAGATGGTCATTGTCAGTCATCTTCTCCTTGTTAGTTGTCCTGGGTGGATCCAATGTACTGGAGAGTAGGTGTTGCAACTCTGTTGAGATTCAGGGCCCAAGTGGCACATGGACAGCCCAAAGATTTAAGTCTCTTGGAAATACAGCTATCAAATCTAGTGCTAACTATAGGTTCAAAAAGAGGGGCAGCAGAGCCATGTGTAGGGAAAACACAACTGAGTCCAACTTTATCACACTTGGGAGCATAAATTCCAAAGTAGGACCCACTGGCAGGGTGCCAAACTCCTGAGGTCTCTGCCTTGCGTATACTGTCTGGATGTCTCCAGAGCTCTCATAGCCCCCCTATTTGAGGTAATGTTTATTTGGCAGTCCATGAGTTCCTGCTGAGACGTGCATAAGGTTAACCTCTAGAATGACCTCCTGACTCACTTTGAAGTTTCTTAGCCATATAAACTCATTTGTCTCTACCGTTTTCCCCTTTTGGTCAATGTCTTTTTCCAGTTGCATTGCTAGTTGGTGCTAGGTAGTAATCCCTTAGTGCCAAAATCTATAATAAGGTGGAAGGGTGTAGGTGTGCAGTGGATGGGCATAACAGTGGTGCAGTGATGCAATTGGGCTAGGTAGTGCTGGTCTGTAAGGGGGTTAGGGTGAGGAGGATGGGTTAGAATGTCCATGGAATTGGTGGGAGGGTTGGGGTAAGGAGCAGGTGAACTCTGGAGATTTGTGGATATGTAGTTGAAACTACAATGTTGGGACCGTGGATCCTGAGGGGAGAGAGAAGGAGGAATAGAATAGACAGATCATGGGACATTTTTGGGGCGATGGAATTATTTTACATGATCTTGCAAGGAAGGATACAGACCACATCAAACTTCATCACAATCTATAAAAGTGTATGGTCCAAAATGTAAACTGCAATGTAAATCGTTGACCTTGGTTAGTAGCAATGTTTCGATATTTGTACATCAATTATAACAAATGTACCATCCACATGTAAAATGTTTTAATAGGGGAAAGGAGGAAAGGTAGAGGATGTAGGGTATATGCGAATAACCTATATTCCATCTGTGACTTTTCTGTAACCTAAAGCTTCTTTGAAAAAATGAAAAAAAATTAGACTCTGGGTGAATAAATGAAAAAAATGCCACTGTACATACACAAATCTTAAAGTGATGAAAGACATAATGCTAAAAAAAACTTTAATTATTTATTTTTTATTTTGATTTTTTCATTACTTCAAACTTTCAAAAAATTTTTGTATTTTATTCATTATTTTTAAAACAATCATTATATCATTTTCATATTAATTATATTTGGCTATTTTGTTGGCTTCAATTTTGAAGACTTTTCTATCATAGAATGGTTACAATTGTGGCAAGAGAGAATCAAGGGTGTGGCGTGTCAGAGAGGAGGGGTGCATGGGAAGAGGTTCACCTGGGGCATACCTGTAAGTCATATGAATGTGTTCAAGTGTTCATGGGGCATTGTCACAGTGGGTGAATATCCACACAATAACCAAAAGAAATATTGAATTCCCATCCTGGAGAGCTCTGCCACATCCTCTATAATGGGACAGCAAGAATTCCCTCAGTACAGGGACAGAGACTGCTGAAGGAGGATGTACCATTGACGGGCCCTGATTGTGTTGACTGTACTTATGAACCTTTACTTTTGAAATTGAAACTTAGCATAGTATTATAGGGTGCCTAAGAGTTACCCCCTGAGAGCCTCCTTGTTGCTCAAATGTGGTCTCTCTCTAAGCCAGAACTCAGCATATAAATGCATTACCTTCCTTCCAGTGTGAGACCTGACTCAACTGCATTTGAAACAAAGGACAGCATGTTTTTTGTTTTTCCTTTTTCTTTTTTTAAAGTAGGAGTTATAGTTTTACAGAAAAATCATGCCTAAAATTCAGAGTTCCCATATGCCACCCCATTAATAACACCTTATATTAGTTTAGTACAAGGTTTATATTAGGGTAAACTCTTTGTGTTATACAATCCTATGGTCTTTTTCCCTTCTATTAACATATATACAACCTAAAATTTCACCTTTTACTCACATTCAAATGCACGATTTAGTGCTGTTAACTGCACTTACAATGATGTGCTACCATCTCCACTATCTAATACCAAAATATATCCCTCGTGCCCAATAAAAACTTTGTACAATTTAAGCATTAAATCCCTATTTCCCACCGACTCCCTGCCCCTTATAACTTTATCCTACAATCTATGAATTTATTTATTTTAATTATTTTATATCAGTAAGATCATATACTATTTTTCCTTTGGTGTCTATTTTATTCAACATAATGTCTTCAAAGTTCATTCATGTTGTCATATGTATCAGAACTTCATTCTTTTTAACAGAAAAATAATATTCCATTTTATTTATATACCACATTTTGTTATCCATTCATCAGTTCATGGAGACTTGGGTTGTTTCCATCTTTTGACAGTTGTGAATATTGCTGCTATGAATATCTACGTGCAAATAGCTGTATTAGATCTATACATAAATCCCACAAGAAATGGAATTGCAGGGTCATATGACAATTTCTAAACTTAAAGTTCTGAGAAAACACAAAACTGTCTTCTGTAGCGGCTGCTCCCTTTCACATTCCCATCGGCAATGTATGTGTTATTACTATTTTTCCACATCTCTCTGACACTTGGATTTTCCATTTTTTAAAACAGCTACCATTCTAGTGGGTGTGAAATATTACTACACTGTGGTTTTGATTTGCATTTCCATAATGGCTAATGATGTGGAGCATACATTCATGTATTTTTAGGCCATTTGTATACCTTCTTTGGAGAAATGACTGTGTAAGTCTTTTTCCCGTTTTTCAGCTGGGTCATTTGTCTTTTTTGTTGTTGACTTGTAGGATTTATTTTTATATTCTGCATATTAAATCTTTATTGGATATGTGGTTTCCAAATATTTTTCTCCCATTGTGTAGGTTGTCTTTTTACTTTCATGATAAAGTCCTTGGATGCACAAACGTTTTTTATTTGATGAGGTCCCATTTATCTATTTTTTCTTTTGTTGCTTGTGCTTTGGGTATAAAGTCTAAGAAACCATTGCCTAACATGCTTCAACATGTTTTCTTCTAATCTTATAGTGCTGATAAATTATATTTAGGTCTTTGGTCCATTTTAAATTGCTTTTTGTGCATGATGTGAGGTAGGAGTCCACCTTCAGTCTCTTGCACACGAACATCCAGTTTTCACAGCATCATTTGTGGAAGAAGCTCTTCTTTCCCAATTCAGTCGACTTGGCACCCTTGTTAGAAATCAGTTGGCTACAGATATGAAGGTTGATTAGTGAAATCTCAATTAGATTCCATTGGTCAATACATCTGTCCTTGTGCCAGTACCACACTATTTTGATTACTGTCGATTTGTAATATGACTAAGATCAGGAAGTGTGAGTCCTTCAACTTTGTTCATTTTATTTATTTTATTTATCTTGTTTTTATTTATTTTATTTATTGAGACTTGTTATTTGACTTAACATATGATCTACTGTGGGAATGATCCATGTTCACTTGAGAAGAATGTGTATTTTGCTGCTGTTGGGTGAGGTTTCTATATATGTCTGTTAGTTTTGGTTGGTATAGAATATTGTTTATGTTTTCTATTTGCATATTGATCTGCTCCCTCGCTATTCTAACCATTATTGAAAGTGGTGTATTGAAGTCTAGTACTATTTTTCCCTTCAAAAGTGTCAATATTTGCTTCATATAATTAAAGATTTTCTGTTAGGTGCATATATATTTATTTGTTATGTCTTCTTGTAGAATTGACCCATCTAGCAGAATATCATGACCTTCTTTGCCCCTCATAACAGTTTTTGACTTAAAGTCCATTTCATCTGGTATTAGTATAGCTACCCCAGCACTCTTACAGTTAGTACTTGCATTAGTACTTGCATGGTATATATTTTTTCCATCTTTTCACATTTAACCAACTTATGTATTTGAATTTAAGCTTAGTCTCTTGCAGACAGCATATAGTGGTATCATGCTATTTTATACATTCTGCCATGATCTGTCTTTTGACTGGAGAATTTAATCCTTTCACATTTAAAATACCTACCAATAATTCATGACTTTCTTCTTCCATTTTGCTATTTAGTCTTTGTATGTCTTATACCTTTTTAACTCTCAATTCTTTGATTTTTCATACTGATTGTACCATTTTGAGTACTTTCTCATTTCTTTCTAAATACATCTTTCAGATATTTTCTTTGTTTTTACCAGAGGGTTAAATTTAACATCCTATAATATATAACAATCATGCCAACTTAACTTCAATAGCATACAGATACACTGTTCCTATACTCCTTTATCCCTCCATATTTTGGTACATGTTACAAATTATATCTTTGCACACTGTATGTCAAAAACCACAGATTTATCATTACTTTTTGTGCATTTGCATTTCAGCACCTGTAGGATAAAAAAAAGTGGAGTTACATACCAAAATTACTGTTCAATAGTCCTGGCATTTATAATTGCCCATATGTTTACCTTTACTGAAGTCTTTTATTTCTTTAAGCCTCTTTGATCCATTGTCTTTTCTTTCCAATCTGAAGATCTCCCTTTAGCATTGCTTATAGGGCAGGTCTATTGATAATAAATTCCCTCAGCTTTTGTTTATCTGGGAATGTCCTAATCTATCTCTTAATTTTGAAAGAAATTCTTGCTAGATCTAAAATTCTTGGCTGACAATTGTTTAATTTCAGCATTTTAAATATTTCATGCCACTGCCTTCTTGACTCCATGATATCTTATGGGAAATTGCCACTTAATTTTACAGGATTCCCTTATACGTAACTCATGGCTTTTCTCTTGCAACTTTCAGAACTCTCTTTTTGTCCTTAGCATTGGACAGTTTGATTACTATGTGTCTAGGCTAGGTCTCTTTAATTTAACCTGTTTGGGGTTTGTTGGACTTCTTGAATGGCATATGCATGTCTTTTGTTAAATTTGGGAACTTTTTTGTCATTATTTCTTTGACCATTCCTTTTGTCCCTTTCTATTTTTCTTCTCTATCTGGAACTCTCATAGTGCATATATTGATGCACTTGACCATATTCCACAGGTCTCTTAGGCTCTGATCACTCTTTTTTCATTCTTTTTTCTTTCTGTTCCTCAGCCTGAATCATTTCATTTGTCTTGTTTTTGAGATCATTGATCTTTCTTCTTCTAGATCTAATTTGCTGCTGGAATCCTCTAGGGAATTTTTCATTTCAGTTTTTATCTTCTTCAACTCCAATATTTCTCTTTGGTTCCTACTGAGAATCTGAAAGAGAGTCCCATATTGTTTATTCATTGCTTTCTGCATATCCTTTACTTCTTTCTTCGTGTTTTCCTTTATCTCCTTGAGCATATTGAGGTATTGAGGATTTTTTTAAAAGTCTTTGTCCCATAAGTACAAAATCTAGTCCTCTTTGTTTATGGATACTTATCTTTCTCCTTTGGATGGGCTATCATTTCCTGTTTCCTTGTTTGTCTTGTAATCTTTTGTGCACACTGTATATTTTAATATATTAATGTGTTGATGCTGGGAATTAGTCCCATCTGAGCCATCTGTTCCTAGTCTTCAACTAGCAATATGACAGAGATTTTCTTGAATATCAGGAGCTAATCAAAACAAAAAAATCAAAAAAAGCACCTTTCATAGTCTTTACAAATTGTCTCTGCTTGGCCAGTTGTCTCTTTAGGAGGTTAGCTATCCTATTAAGTAAATGCAAAAGGTAGGGTCCTCTCTGTCTTATCTGAACCTGTGTGTAGCCACAGAACCTGCTTCTTTTCCTGGACTTTGCTTGTCAGTGGATTTAGGATTTCCCCCATTTACAGTTTACAGGAATTTGAATGAATTCTTTCTCTACTACTTTGAAATATAATTGTAGTACCCCTTCTTGGATGCTCCCCTGTTTGACTTAATGCATGTAGTTCTCTGCCCCAGGCTGCTTCAACTTATTTTCTTATCTGCTTTCACATCTGCAACAGGCTCCTCTGCCTTCAGGGCAAATTCTGGGAGGGCAAGCCTGAGACAAGTTTCCTAGTTCAGTTTTCAGTCTTCCTCCCAATAGATTGATACTGACATACAGCTCTCCACATAGTTTCCACTGACATTACATGAGGGGCTTATTACTACTCAGAAGGGTGACAGTCTGTGCTACCTACTCAGCCTTCACTGATACATAGTGGCAGAAGTTTGGGGTGCCTTATTATGATCTTGTGGGTATGGAACTTTAGTCCCTCCAATTAGCCTTTACTGATGGGATAGGCTTGGGGCTACGGTATTTTCTGTGGTGTTTGGCTGGGGAAGACCCATTATTTTCTAAATGCTTTCTGTCCTGTTAGGATGCTTGTTTCCTGCATGTTTGGAACAGCCTTTTTTCTTTCTTTCTTTCTTTTTTTCTTTCTTTCCATTTGCACTGTTTTAGTTTGCAAAAGGCTGCCAAGGCAATATACCAGAAATGGGTTGGCATTTACAATGGGGATTTATTAACTTATGAGCTTACAGTTATGAGGCATAAAAGTGTCCAAATCAAGGCATCATCCAGAAATTCTTTCTCCCCAAGCTGTAACTGTGGGTGATCAGGTACATGGAGGTATCCGCTAACCTCTCCCTTCTCTTCTGGGGCTCATTGCTTTCAGATTCTGGCTTCAGTGGTCTCCTCTCAACTTCTGGTTTCTGTTGATTTCAGCTTCTGGCTCCCAGAGCCTTCTCTCACTTCTAGGAGTTTTTCTCTACATCTCTGCATGTTTCTTCCATTTATAAAAGATTCCAGTAAGAAGATAAAGACCCACCCTGGATACTGCAGTCTATCAAAGGCCCTTAACTGAAGTATTTTAATCAAAAGTTGCCACCTACAATAGGTTTACAAACACAGGAATGGATTAGCTACAAGGAAATGATCTTCTGGGTTCCACCCAGCCTCAAACTGTCACATGCACTTATTGCATGTGACAATATGCAGTATTTTTGGATTATTGGCTTCTCCAGCACCACGTGTAGATACCACAAGGCAAAAAAAAGAAAAGAAAAAACAGCAAACTTACCACAGTAATTCTTTGAATCATAACATCCCCAACCAGTCTGCTTTCTACTCTTCAGCTTTTAGAGGTTTCTTATATTGGTTTTATATTTAATGTTCAGGGCTTTTAGTTCTGTTTATCTAGAGGTATATGGAAAAGTATGCTTGCTCCATCTTTCTAGAAGTTATACTTCTAGACATTGCATAGGCATTGCAAAATTCTATACTTGTTAGCTAGATGAAACCACATGTCTAGCTCTAATCAGTAACATGAACTCCGAGGGTAGTATTTTCATAAAAATATCATGCTCCATGGGAAGCTATTACAAGTACTTCAGCCATCATAATATCTGCCAAAGAAAACTTCTCAGACAATTTATTTATAAATATTTGTTAAAGTTTTATTATAGCATAATTTGGAAAGAGAAAATGCCCCTAGTAGGCTACCTTACAGATTCATTTTTGTAAGCATATTTTTTATAGGAAAATTTGTCACTAGTAGACCAGAAAGAGAACAAAAATAAAGGCTGGTTAAAGTCATTAGATTCTTGATTGATAGCCAGCTATGCAGGAGTATAAACAGTTTCCCCAGTATCTTCAGAATGAACCTTATTCCAAATAAATTTCTTCAAAAAATTACTTGAGTATTTTATTGGTAGTGTTCATGATTTTTCAGAAGAGAGTTGTGAATCACAGCCTCTAAGAAGGTTCTATTCCAGACCATGTTTGGTACATCTTTTCTTTATACCCTTATCATTAACAGAATACTTTCTAATTAACATGATTAGGAAAAATGAGAAATAAATGACATTAAATAGCTTAAAAGTGTTAGATTTAGGATCTCATTTGATGAAATCTTTAGTATTCCGAATATGATGATTAGCTAAATCACTTATATATACTCCCTGGCTTTGAATGATCAAGGCATATAATGATAAGGGCTTCTTCAGCATTGTCTTCTTGGCTTGATTGATAAGAGACCCAGTTTTGAGCCACTTGTAGAATCCCTTGGCTGCCTCAGGCCAATTACAGGGTCAGCCTAGTTTAGGTAATATACTACCATTATGTTTGCCTCAGGTCAATCTTAGATGTTTTCCTCAGGTCAGTGTAACATGTTTGGACTACAAAAACGAGTGAGACTGGATGTTACTGAGTATTCATAAGAGATCGTAAGATTCTTTTTACTTGTTTTGTTAAAAAGTGTCTCTATGTATAGTATAGTTTGTTCTATACTTGCTTTGGTTATAGTCTATAAAGGAGTTTAAGAAGGAGAAGCTAATGCTCACAAACCTCTAAATATTTGTTACCATCTATATTTACCAAAAAGCACACAATAATTGTACATTCCTAATTGTACTATTTCAGTTTGAAGCTATTTGTGTCAAAGTAGGTTTTAAATTAACTAAAAACGATGATATAACTTTGTTTAGGGAGTTTGTCTGAAATAGATTTTTCTTTGAGATTTGAGATGAGGGAAGCTATATCAGCTGGCAATATTCCATGATTCTAATTACCTGGGAAGAATCTCATTAAAAATTGCATTTCACATCACATCTGTTCAATATTTTTAGTGTTTCAGATTTATTTTAAGTTAAGGCCTCTTTAAGAAGAAATTTATAGTGTTAAATTTCTTACCTACCGCAATGCAATTCCTGGAAAACTTCCTAATTGGTAGTTTTCTGGAATATTTTTACCAAGTTCTTCCAACACTACAAATTTACCTTTAGCTTTCATTCAGGATTTGGCATCTACCCTCTGTGTATGTCTAAGTAAAGGGAGCAGCATCAAAACCACTTACCTTTATTCATTTATCTTTGCATCTTAAGTCTTGAACTCCTTCAATCTCTTATTTTGAGATTTAGAATCCTCAAATTATTCCTCAGTGCATGGAGTGGATTATGTCCTTTGTAACCTACTGCATTTGACTAATATTAAGTGTATACTAGGCCCACTATTCTTATTTTTATTTATGCACTCATCTCATAGGACTTTATAAGTAAACTTCTTTCAAAGTGCAGCTTAACTCTAACAGCACTGTGCATCTCCAAAGGACTTAAAATAGTAATTGAGGATTTGCCAGTCTAATAAATAACTATTTCAAGAATCCTTTACAGTCTTATTGGGATTATGTATATATTCACATAATTATCACATCATATAACTAACACATACATCAGAAATAAGAACTGAAACCCATCCCAGGGTTCCTCTCTGTATAACAAGCTGTGTGATGACATTGTGAAGAAAGGTCTATCAAATGGGCCATCAAGCTTCTAACCAAAGTAGAGACTTATGGAAGAGATGACATGTCTAAACTCATAGTGTGAAAATAGGAATATCTAATATTAATCACTGCTAGATCCTAATTTGTAATCCAGGACTCATGTCAAGTCTTACAGATCCTACTAACTCTGAATATAGTGAGAAACACCCCAAGAATACATATTGCAGAAGGGCTATATCAGGTCAAATTCAACAATTGATCATTGGTCCTACCATAGCAATTACTACTTAGTAGATGACTTTAGTTGTAATCTAACTAAAAATGACCAAAATATTATGGAAAATGTATTAATTCACTTAGCCAATGTCCAGAGATAAGGCAGCTCCAGAGCTGTTGAATTCATGGCAAAATCAAGAATCTAGCTTTTTTCCAGCCATCTTTTCTGTCATCTTAGTATGTTGAATTTCTTCATGGATAAAGATGTTTATCAGATTTCCAGGCATCACTTGAATACAAAGAAAAGGAATCTGTTTCTGCCCAGATGTTTCTTTTTAGGAGTTAATAAAATTTCCTTAGAGACCCCATAAAATACTTGTTTTCCTTTCTCTCACAATTCATAGGCCATAACTAGGTCATATGTCCACCACTAAAATAATCACTGGCAAAGGATTTTCAAGATTAATCTCTTCTCTGAGAGATGAATGCCTTAATACAACAAGTATTGGTAACAAGAGAATTGGGAAGAATTTTTGAATAGGCTACCCAGGCTATGTGCTACAGAATCTAATAAATATTTATTACCTAATGCAAATATTCATTCAACCAAACAGGAATCCACAACAAACTGGGAAATATATAAATATACAAGAAATTTTAAACTAAAGGATGGAAAGGAAAAGAAAGTTTATTACCTACACCAAGAAGATCACAGTTCAAGCTAAGTATTTTTTGCACAGCAAAGTTTTCCAACTAATATGGGGAAAGGCTAATTTCCTATAATGCTTCTACATCTTACATTCTCTACTTTTACTTCAGTGTCTCTGTCATACAAGCATCTTACACAGGGGATCAGAGTCTATTAAAAAAATGTAACTCTGAAAGCTAAAGGTAAAAACTGACAGACATGAATTCTTTCACTTATTCCTGGTCTCTATAATCTTGATAAAGCAGTTATATGTGTTAATTATTGCATCTTTTCAACATGTAGATGGTATTAAATTCAAATGTCTAGCCAGATAACACTTGGCATCTCACATATTCTTTTGTTATCAGCAGAGGGGGATTGGTTACAGGAGATGATTTTTCCAGCTACACAGTTGCTACTGTTTTCCATTCTTATTTTTTCGTCCCCAAGTGCCAGAAAACATGCATAAAGTGTGAGTGCTAAGTTTATTATGTAAATGAAATTGGTTGGTTATTGAGAAAGTCAAGGTTCATTACAGAGAATAAAAGACAATAAAAAGAAGCAGAGAAGGATATGCATACTTCTCCATTGAAAATTTATTTAGTCCTTTAGGGCAGATTGTATACTGTGCAATAGTGCAGTAGACATGCAAAGCCTTTAAAGGAAATACATTATCTTTACATTAAGCACTAAAAAAGTATATCCTAAAATTGTTAAGTATAAATATCAATTATTGGTGACATTGTATATAACATTTTTCTGCTGCTTTTTCCTGCTCCAAGCATGTATTATTCTGTAATTGGAAAATATATTTAAAAAGATGTCAAGTCAGGATAGCACACACACACACACACAAAGCAGCCATGAAATTCCATTTAAATAAAATGGTATATGGAGAAAATAAAAAAGCTTGAAAAGCTCCAATGCATTTCAACATGCAAGAAAACCAAAGTCTCATGTATTTTGTATGGAGATTGGAAAAGAACATGGCAACCTCACTATAAATGTACATTTTTACTCAGCCATATCAGATTTGGAAATCTCTTTTATAAGAATAAGAGAAGCACCTGTAAAATTATGTTTATTGCAGCATTTGTTTGCATTTCAAACAATTAGAGAAGTGTTTGACCCTAAAGTAGAACATGCCGTACTATGGAACATTGAACAACTAGTGAAACAAATAAGTTATGGCCATATGTATAAAATTGGATTGACGTTCTTAATATAGTCATTCAAGTTACACACACACACACACACACATATCTCCTAAGAACAGTGATGTTTTCTTAAGTAACAATGATCAAAATCAGGAAATTTAATATGAATACAATGCTGTTATGAACACATCATATTCAAAATTTACCAATCTTCCCAAAACTATCTTTTATTGTATTTTTCCCCACTCAGGACCTATTCCAGGATCTCATAGCTTCATTATGTTTTCATGTGTCTATAGTCTCCATTAATTTGGAACTGCTCCAGTTTCTCTTTGTCTTTCAAGTCACTGGTTATTTTAAAGGCTGTATGTCAGATGTTTTGTAGAATATCGCTAAATTCGGGTTAATCTGATTTTTCCTCAGGATTAGATTCAGACTATGCATTTTTCCGTCCGGAACATCAGGGCAGGGAAACTGTTCTTCACAGCGCATCATTCTGGAAAGCACTTAACGTCAGTTTACCCCATTATTGGTGATGTGAACTTTGATTAGTCGGTTAAGGTGGTATCTTCTAGATTTGTCCACTACAAGGTAATTTATTTCCCTTTATTATTAATAGCTAATTCATAAGAAGGTATTTTGATGCTATGCAACTATTCTATTCCTTATTAAGTTTTCATCCACTTGTTTTAGCATCCATTGGTGATTCTTATCTAAATTATTTGTTATCATAATAGTTGCAAACTGGTGATTTTCTAACTTCATTTCTTCTACATTTATTAACTGATGCCCTACTGTACTTTTATAATGCTAACAATGTGCAATAAAATAACAATAACAAGTGGAATGACACATATTCCAGACTGTCAAGGATGAACCAGACACAGGACCAGATGAAACCAAGGGTCTGCCAGGCTAGATCGAGCCTGGGACTCAAGCCCTTCCTCTACCAGGGTGACCTCGAATCAGGGCCTTATTCCACCACTGCCAAAATAAGGCAAATGATGCTGACCCTCTTTTCAGAATGATGAGCCTGCAATATCTATGAGCTCTTCCCAGATTAATTCATTTCCAAGCATTCTTGCCCTGAAAAAGGTAGTTCAAATGTAAGTACGTTTGATGAACAAAAATGAAGGCAATTTTCCTGCTAACTATTCTTCAGTGGCTATGATTTTTCATATGACATGATGTACAAAAGAATATGATTCTGGGTAGTTAGGGTACTGTATATATAATAGATATACTATACTATGATTTTTCTGACACTTGCTCAATTTATGTCTTTTTTATTGGGCCAGAACAGTAAGATGGGCAATCTGAAATTTTAAACACTTATTTTAATATAGTACAATGATTGTTCTCCTTAGTTCCTCCACACTTATAAAAGATTGAATTGCATATAAAGAAAGCATTTACTGTGGTGGTGATGGGCAGAAAGGGAGCACTCCTCTCCATATAAAGGATAATAATAAGGTTAAGTCATACTTCAAAAAACATGCATTTTTTAGCAATAAAGTTTGAATTTTTATCTTAGAAAGCAGAAACTAACTCTTCCCATAATTACATAGGTAAACAGAATCATGGACATCATGAGGTCCAGCCTCTTTATTTCATCAATGAGTGAGTAAAGCTAGTTTAAATAAATTGTTTAAGGTCATGGGGTCCAGCCCATGCCATTTCCAATGATTTGTAATTCCCTCCCCAACTAACGCTTTGTAAAGTTCCAGAGGCAATTTTGGGATGAATATATTAAACCTTTTCCTGAGTAGATTGATACAAAAAGTAGCAAGAATATCCAAATGTCCCCCAATTTATCCCTTATTCAAATGCCATAGTTTACTTTTCTGATATTACAACACTAGAGTTTCTTTTAAAAATTCATCTTACTTCTTTCTACAGTTCTTCTTTCAATTTTTGTATTATCCTAATTTTCTAATGTATAAATTCAATGTTATGTACTTCCTAAGTATTTTCTAAATCTCCTTATCATTTTTAATGTTATGCCTTTGTTTCTTCTCTTTTTTTCTTAATTAGCTCACAAAGGCTGATCCATTATTTTGGCCTTTTCTGACCCACAGAAAAAAATGAGATAATAAATGCCCCTTGTTTAAGCTGGAAGTTTGGGGGATAATTTGTAACCCCATGGCAATATGTAACATGTATAGTGCCATGTATGTGTGAAGATGCTGAAAAAGAAAAGGTGTCGTTTTTGAAATTTCCTTTTCCCTATAAACTCCCTTTATTGGAGTCTCTGTGACTGGTTTAATGTAGTACATACATGTTAAAAGAGTGATGATTTAAAAAACTGCAGAAAATAAAATAGTAATTAAGACACAGACCATTTCTACATTAAATTTTCTGCTGTTTTCAAGTAGTAAGGCAGCTATATGATTCATGTCCTTCCTCTCTTCTCTACATTCCCTCCTATATTAAGTCAGCCAAATGGGTGCTGATGCAAAATACCAGAAATTGGTTGGTTTTTATAAAGGGTGTTTATTTGGGGTAGAAGTCCACAGTTATCCG
This sequence comes from Tolypeutes matacus, assembly GCA_026826555.1. Taxonomy (NCBI): domain Eukaryota; kingdom Metazoa; phylum Chordata; class Mammalia; order Cingulata; family Chlamyphoridae; genus Tolypeutes; species Tolypeutes matacus. The sequence continues at coordinate 49,577,151 of JAKSZT010053928.1, read as the reverse complement.
GCCATAAAGTGTAAGTTTCTTCCCTCACCAAAGTCCATTTCCATATGTTGGAGCAAGACAGCTGCTGATGTTTGCCAGGGTTCAGGCTTCTTGGGTTCCTTTCTTCCCAGGGCTGCATTTCTCTCTGGGCTCAGTGCCTCTGTTTCCCCCACAAGGTCAGCTGTAGACTATGAGGCTCTCTAGGCTTTGCTTTTCTCCATAAGGCCAGCTGTAGGTTCTCAGGCCAATGGCTTGTCTCTATCCCGGGGCCTTCTCACGACCAAGCTCTCTTACTTCCTGGGGCTCCAGCTCAAGACTCCAACATCAAAACTGCTCCAACACTGTCCTTTGCTGTGTCTTTTATCTTTGATTTCCCCACCCACCAAGAGGTGGGGCTCAACGCCCTACTGACGTGGCCCAGTTAACGCCCTAATCATAACTTAATCATGCCCAGATTAGCAGACCAGTTTACAAGCATGATCCAATTATATATTTTTGGAATTCATAATTACATCAAACTGCCCAGCTACTATACCTCCCCCATTTCAGTTTCTTTCTAAAGAACATGGAGAATTTTGCATGCATTTGGGGCAATAGGTTACTCTGCTTTCCTTTATTGCAACATTTTTCAAAATATTTCTCAACAAATGATGATAGCTCTGATAACCTAATGCAGAGTAAAGACTGAGTCTTTGCAATGGTCTACCAGGCCCTACATATTTCCCCTTAGAGTACAAGTTCCTTGAGGGCAGGGATTTTATGAGTTTTATTCATTGATGTATCCTCATATATTATTTATCTATTACTTGATGAATTAGTATCCTATTACTGCTATTAAAAAATTACCACATGTTTAGAGGCTTAAAAAAGCACAAATTTATTATTTTACAATTCTGGAGGTCATAACCCCAAAGTCAGTTTCACTAGGCTAACATCAAAATGTCAGCAGGCCTGTATTCCTTCTGGAGGGATTAGGAGAGAACGCTTGCTTTCTCCAGATTGTAAAGGAAGCCCATATTCCTTGGCTCATGGCCACTTCTACTTTCACGGTTAGTAGCAGTCAGGTGTTTCTCAGGCTGCAGCCACTCGGACACTTCTCTTCTATGTTCAAATGCCCTGCCCCTACTTCTGATCTTCACACTTCACTCTTATAATGACCCTTGCAGTTACACTGGGCCCACCAGGGTAATGAAGGCTAATCACCCACCTCAAGCCCCTTAATTTAATCAGACCTGCAGAAGTCCTTTTACCATGTAAGGTAACACATTCACAGGTTCCAGGGATTTAGACATAGATGTCTTGGAGGAGGGGGCCGGGATTACTCAGCCCACCACACTGCATAACAAGTCACCCTAAAACTTTGTAGTTTAAAATGATAAATATTTATTATCTCACACATTGTCTGAGATTCAGTAATCTGGTCATCACTTAAACGGAAAGCTCTGGGATGGCACTGGGTGTCTCATGGTATTACAGTCAAACTGTTGGCCAGGGCTGCAGTCATCTGAGACTCAGCTGGGGCTGGCAGGAGGATCTGCTCCAAGCTCAATCACGTGCTTGTTGGTAGGCTAAGTTCCTTCCCCTAGGGAAGATCATAGAGAGGTTGACAACATGCTTGCTGGCTTCCTCCCAAGACATTGATTGAAGAGACAGAAAGAATAACTTAAGAAAAAAGTGTTCATATAACAGGTCTGAGAAAGACATGCTTGCAAGGCTAGCCCTTGGCTGGCATCTCCTGACAGGATTGATAAACTATTCCCTACATTGATATGATGCTTTCCCTAACTGAAAAGTAGCTCACTATACCTAATGTGTTTGTACAAACAGCATAGTTTATGCTAAACACCCATTTTCCTTCTGTCTGCTTGGAATTTTTACACATGGTAGGCAGAAAGTGCCTGTGTCACCAGCTCCCAATAAAAGCCTTGGGCACTAAGTCTCTAATGAGTCTATCTTCTACACAACCCTCATGCATGTCATCTCAACTCATTTCAGGAAGAATTAAGTGCATCCTGTGCGACTCCACCAAGAGAGGACTCTTAAAGCTTGCTTCTACTTTTTCTTTGGATTTCAATCGATTTGACTTTTCCCTTTGCTGATTATGCTGGGTATCATTTTGCAGTAATAAATCTTAGCCATGAGTAAGACTATATGCTGAGTGTTCTGAGTTCTTCTAGCAAATCATGAAACCCGGAATGAGGTCTTGGGGACCTCCAACACAGCAACCAAGATGGAAGCTGCATTGTCTTTTATAGACTAATCTTGGAAATGATATACTGAGATTTCTGCCGTTTTCTATGGTCGTACAGACCAACCTTGATACTATGTGGAAGGGGACCACACAGCTTTGACGTGAGTACCTGGATTTGGGGCTCACTGAGAAGCATCTTGAAGGCTGGCTACCATACTCTGAGGGCTGAGATATTTCCTGGTGCATTACATGTGTCCGGTATGTAGGAGTAAACAAATGACCTAAACATGGGGAATGCTGCATATTGTGCATCTGTTTTGGAAATTTCAATTAAAGCAGTCGTATGGTTACTATATATACTAATTTGCTCAGGACAGTCCCAGTTTACATCTGTTGTCCCAGAATAATTAATAATAGTGCCCCTTTCAGTCTTTAAAATTGTTCCAATTTGGAATATAAATTACATCGTCTCTGTAACCATTACAGTATTCATTGCCATGATAAGGTTTAAAGTCAACAAACACATTTGACCATGGAAGGTATTTTTGGCTAACCATATAACAGAGCTTCAGAGGTGCTGATGTTCTACCCAACCATCTTTGAAAATTCAAGCTTTCAGGTGTATATTTGTAGGTTCAATATCAAGCAAAGAAAAAAATAGGGAAATGATGCCATTTTCCTCAATTCCTTCACATTCATTGTTTGCCCAACCCATAGACAATATTCAATTCCCAGCTGCCAAGAATTGCAGTGCTCCACTGAGAACTATTCCCCTTAGCTTACTTCAGAATTTCTGCCTCATTTTACTCCCACTTATTCCAACATAACATATATTTTCAGTTGACCCTTTTCCCAGGTGTTTTCAGGTTGGTTAAGAAGCAGAAAATGATAGAAAGATATGTAGTCTAGAAACCTGCCTTGGAAAATTTTCATATTAAGGAATTGAAATTAATATGAAATAAATCAAATGATAACATTTTCAGTAAAGACATTTTAGGCACCTTGTAAAATTGTCAGGGAGAACTCTAGATTGATGGTATTTTTCAAAAGCCCAGAAATTAGAGGGAAAAAAAATAGGGTAGCCTTTTCTGCCTAAGGGAAAGGTAGGGACCTTATATGGAGGCTTACAAAGACACAAGGAATCTCTGCTTATCCATGTTCCATTTAACAGTACTAAGAAAGGAGGTGCTTTGAGATTCAGTGAAACATTCTCCATATGTAGAACCTTCATCCTCTCTCAAGGAAAATCTGATGTCGACACCATCTGCTTCTTTCTCTGTATTTTCTCTAACCTACTAAAATATTCCTGTGTAATAGACGCTACTGGCTCTTTGCAGCTGACAGCTTGCTGTGAGGTGATGAACTCCTACTACTGCATGTCCCTTGGTTTTGAAGCTAACTATATGGAGTAGGGAATAGCAGGAAATTTTGATAAGAGAGAAATTCTTAAAATCTCCTGTGAGAACTAAGCCCTGATACTGCCTCCAAAGGAAAGAGTTTACAAATCTGACCTCTTGAATGCTACCAAGTTTTCGTCTTACTTTAGGGACCATAAATCATGTTCCTCAAATAATTTAATATATTACTTTCATGTCTGCCTCTGCTCTTTAAAAGAATAAGGAATTTTTATTCTGTAAGAAGGACATATTGAAATCTGGAAACAAAACTTTTTTTTTTTTTTTTAAATCAGAAGTTCATTAATGTGAACTTAAAGCATACATAAAGTGCACACAGTGTTTAAGTGCTCAGCTTGAGAACTTTTGCATTTGTATATATCCATGTAACCCTGCAGAGATCAAGGTGTGGACTATTCCCTGTACCCCAGGAGGGTGCAGCCAACAACTTATTGCCCTTCCCAGCCAACATCTCCCTTTAAAAGGTGACCACTGTTTTGACGTTTATCACCATGGACTATATTTGCTTTCTTGAATTTCTGAAAATGGAAAACTCACCCTGTGTTTTAGGTTATGCCTTGCTTTACTCATTCAACCAAATATGTGTGACTCATATACATTGTTGTCTATATCATTAGTTCATTCTATTTTATGACTGTTTAAAGTTTTTTTTTTATAAATATGCCAGTACTTAGTTTTCTGTTCTTCTGGTGATGGATATTTGGGGTGTGTTCAATTTGGAGCTATTAAGAATAAAACTGCTTGTACATTATGTGTTTTGGGGCACATGTACATTTCTCTTGAGTATAAACCAAGGAGTAGGAATACTGGGTCTTAGAAAAAGTTTATACATAGCTTTATGAGACCAGAAAACAGATTTCCAAAATGTCCATATCAATTTACACTACCACTGGCAGAATTTTTTCTCAATTTCCACACACATACATAAAACAACTATTATTTTTTATGGGATTTCATTGAATCCCAATGACAACTTTGGGAAGAATTTCCAATTTAACTATATTGAGACTTCTATACATTACATTTCTCCTTTCATTTAAATCTTCTTTAATTTCCTTCAGGAACATTTTATAGTCTTGAACACTTTTTATTAAGATTATGGCTAGGTATTAATTTTTTTCTTTTATGTTACTGTAAATGGTATGGCTTTTAAATTTCATTTTTTAATGTTTTATTTTCACTGTACAGCAATATAATAAATCTCAAAATATTGACCTAGTATGCCACAAACTTGCTAAATTTTCTTATAGGTTCTAATCATTTCTTTGTATATTCTTTCAGATTTTCTACTTATCCAATCATGTCAACTGTAAATAAATACATTTTTATTTTTCCATTCCAGTCTTTATACATTTTTCTTCCCTATTGCATTTACCTTTAGTAAAATGTTCAATAGAAGTAGAAATAGATGTCCTTTTATTATTCTTAACTTTAGGGAGAAAGCATTGAATTTTCATCATTTCATTTGATGTTAGGCATGGCTTTTTTTTTTTTTTTTTTGGTTGTTATTTTTTTATAAGAATAAGAAAATTTCCTTCTATTCCTGGCTTGCTGAAAAATTTTGTCATAAATAGGGGTTGAATTTTACCAAATGCTTTTTTTCCCTGCATCTATTGAGATTATATTTTATGAAGGAAAATATAAAACTTTATTGAAAGACATTTAAAAGGCTTAAATAGAGAGCTATACCATGGTCACAGATTGGAAGACTCTATGTTATAGAGTGGGCATGGCTCCCAAAGTTAATCTCTAAACTCAATACAAATCCAATCAAAATTTCAACAGAATTTTGTTTTTGGTTTTGTTTTTTAGTATAGAACATATCAATCTAATTATAGAAGTTGCATGGAAGAGCAAATATCTAAGAAAAGTCAAGATACTAACAAGGAAAAAATATTTGGTGTTTTCTCCTTTATTCTGTTAAGGTAATGATAACTTTGATTTTTTTGAATGTTAAACTGACCATTTAGCTGTACTGTATAATCTTTCTTATATTTTATAGTATTTGATTTAATAATTTAAATAAATTTTGCATCTAAGTTCATGAGAGATTTTTTCTGCCATTTTCTTTTAGACAAGCTTTGGTTTTGGGGTTATGCTGGCCTCACAAAACAAGTAAGGAAGTGTTGCCCCTTTCTCTATTCTCTGAAAATATAGCTCTCCATGTCTAATAATATGATACACCTTCCACCATTTCTCATCTTTCAAAACAATTTCCCTGGAACCTCTGGTGGAATATATGGTCCCACAATGGAAAAATTGTTTAGCCTTAATTTCTTTGAAAGTGCTTTTCTTCTTCTTGTGCTATCTGAAACCTGTCTCTACCACAAAGACACTTTCACTGCAATCATCTCAAGCAGTGATTAATTTTATACCCATATTCATACAATCAATAGTGTTGAAGTTGTGGAAGTGTTCCTTATTTCTAAATATCTATTTCAGAGCATTGTCCTTCCATGTCTTCCCCCAAAGTAGCAACCATACAAAAATTTTAATAGCAGAATTGAAAGTCGGGTTGTCATATCACAACACCTGCTGTCCCTCCTTGTTGCAATCTTCAACCTCATAAAGGCATAAACATAATAGTATTGGTTGTGTTACTATTGTGTTTATAAAACTTCCATGGCTCCCAAATGCTTGCAGAAAATGCTCCAAAATCTTTAGACATTACACCTTATCCATAATTTGGCCCCAGCCTAACCCTATAATGCTCAATAATGCCTTTTAACAAACTTGTTTTAATTTTTGTAAACATATCTATCTATGATATATCTTTATTCATAGCAATTCTCTGGAATATACTCTCTGCTTTTCCTATGCAGATTGCACCCATCCTTCCATAATCAATTTTAATTTGATTTCTTCCATGAAGTTTTGTTGATCAATACAGAACATAATATTCTAGTTGCATTTTTGAAGTCCTGTGGCAGGATCTCCGTATCACTCAGTTATTGCAGGTTATTGTTAGTTAACTTCTCTTGCATATTACATTTTCAGCCACATCATATATTCTTAAAAGGAAGAAATTCTCTCTCTCTTGCCTAAAAGAGTGCCTGGAATTATTAAATATTCAAAGAATATTTGTTACTGAAGTGAAAGTAGAAAACAAATGTATGCTTATATCTAGGTTTTAAATATTAACAAAATTCATAAGCATCAGGGATTTGGCCTTGGCTCTGCTACTGACTATCTGCATAACATTAAGTAAATGTTTCCACCTAAGTTACCTCCATTTTGAAATGAAGTCTATTAATATCTGTCTCTATATGCCTCAAAACCCAACTAGATATGTCCTTAGAAAATTTTAAAATTCTACACAGATGTCAGGTGTAAGGAAAAATCCATTCTGTAAAATCAATAATTATTTCACTTAAAATTTGGCCAAGGTCTAGTCAGTCAGAATATAATGTGACCTTCAGAAACTGGACAATTCCAAAATTCCCACAGAAGGGGGCATAGTATATTTTGCTACCAGGTGTATTCTCTCTGTGGAGGGTCTGAGAAATTTTCTTCCAGCCCCATTACTTTCCCTTTATTTGCAAACCTTCTTTACTAGAAATCTCAGTGGTAGATGACTGAAAATGTTTTTTCCTACATTCCAGAGATAGATTGTAGGGTTTTAGGAAAGAGAAAAGAGTACATTTGGAATAAGAAAGAAAGAAAGAAAGAAAGAAAGAAAGAAAGAAAGAAAGAAAGAAAGAAAGAAAGAAAGAAAGAAAGAAAGAAAGAAAGA